>CM067526.1:2202500-2610000 GCA_034509925.1 Hirudinaria manillensis | reverse complement strand
CAACGTATCATCCCCTCAGCATCTCGCCTCTGACAAGGTCAGTAATTGAGGCTACTGGATTTGGCTAAGCTGTTGTTGTTGTTGTCGTCGTTGCTGTTGTTGTTGTTGATGTTGTTGTTGATGATGGTGATGATCAAAAAGGCAAAATTCCTATAAGCCCTTTAACAGTCCGAATTCATTCGAAAAGAAAGAATAATCATAATTTATGCTGATCAAGAAACAATTGCAATCGACGAAATTGGCGACCTCAGTACTGAATGCGAAATCGATGTGGAGTTCTATGAATCTAAAGATCAGCCCGCCGAACGTTATTTCTATTGAATATTCTTCCCTTACAATCGAAACTTCCAGGAGGCAAGTTCAAAGAAGGACGTCCAACAGTTGTACCGGCAGCACCACCATCACCACAGCTGCACGAGCTACGAATCGATAAAACAGCAGTCGCTCTCGCCCCAACAACAGCAGCAGTTACTGAGCCACTGTCACCACCACAATCACCACCATCACTGTCACTACCGGTCCCACCATCCTGATATTTCTTCGCCGACATCGTCATCGTCGTCGTCGACTTCACCACCACCTCCACCGCCGATGCCAACGTCCTCGTCGTTGCCTTCTTCTCCGAATCGTGTCGTCAGCGCCAAATCATCGGTCGTGACCTTTCCATCTCCTCCGCCGGAGTGCACCTGCGGTCTGACGGTCTCTGCCAAGTCCCCCAGTCCTTACGCCCTGCCTCTGTACATCGGGGACAACGTCTGCACGGCTGTATCAGTCGGGGATGCTCCCGGCAAGAGCGGGAAATCTGACTATACGAAGCTATTCTCAAAGGAGGATGACAGGACGAACGGTAACCACGATGGAAATTTTTGAAAATTTATTTTTCAAATTTTTCTGTTGAAAAAACAGCAAATATTGGCTTTAAATCCTCCCAATTTCTGTGGATAAGCTCCTTAATTGTACGCATTGGTGACAGTTTTGATTGCTCATTTTGATTCATTACTTCTCAGAGGTTGTGCCAGCAAAAGATACAGCGGCAGAAAGTGACGACCCGACCGCTTCGAGATCACAGAGTATGTTCTAGCGAAATTTGCAATTTCATGAGTAATATTACAAATAAATAAGTATAAGTAATTAAATAAGGCAAAAATCATTTTAAAAAAATCGCTCCAAAATCGGTTTTGGTGATTAGTGATGATTGCTTGTCAGTTTGCTTGTCACGACGAAAAACCGATCCCTGACAGCGCATCGCGAGAGATTTTAAAACGTATTTTTCACCAAATATCCTCCACTTTGCATTCCAGCTGTTCTAACTCTGGAAGGATACGTGAAGATGAATCAATTGGCCTCTTATTACGTGTCACAACAGGGCGATGCCCAGTCATCCGTCAAGAAAGACCTTTCTTCTCTGGTCAAAACTTTTAGTTTTAGAACCAATATTAGATAAATAGACTAATGAAATTAAACAAATATCCATTATTTACGTTCATATAATTAAAATACGTTTATAAGTAAATAATTTAGGAATTAGTTACCAAAAAAATAGTAAAAACGTTCGAATGTTTTCGTGCAGCAAACTCTGAAATTCTTCAAGGAAATCACTGCTGGCAGATCATCTAAAACTGCTGAAGACGTTCTCGATTGTTTGAAAAAAGGTTAGAATCAGATTTCGTGACAACATAAAAATAAATATAATTCACCGAAGAGAATTTCTGTGATATCCTGGGAAGGCCAATAATTACATGCAAGTCATTATTAGGGCGTAATGTAAGTTAATCTCTCGATTGCTCGGTGTATTCCCATCAGAGGAATTAGACCCAATCGGACAATTTGCAATGAAAAATTGCATCGGATTAGCAGCAAACAGTGGATCATTGTTCGTGCTGCGTTTAGAAATCCACCCTTCTTTTAAAGCCGTTTAAATTTTTACGATTAAAGTAATTGAAGCAAAACATTCATAAAATAAAACCTCATCGGGAAAGATCATCGACTCTCTGCAGAGATCAAAGGTCAAACGCAGCCTGCCCCCAGGCGATCCAACCTGAGGGATCGGTCTCTTCCACCGAGCAACAGGAAGAACATGAGGGTTCAATTCGTGCACCAAGTTTCGTCACCTTCGAGCTCCTCTTCCACGGAAGGAGGTCGCAAAGTCGAATCGCCAAATGACCAGCAGAAGCAAGCAAAGAGCACCGGCATCGTCAAGTCGCCGTCCATGACGCGCGTCATCGACAACGTGGCTTCTCTTCCACCGCTCCCACCACCCGAGATGCTGAAGCAGCAGGGATGCTTCGACGATGCCAACGTCGACGATTTGCCTCTCCCTCCACCTCCAGAAGAACTGTCGTAGGTCCGTCTCCGTCGAATGTGGAGGATGCAAAATGCATTCGTTCGTCTAAGATTCGGGAGATCCAAGAGATATGTCTTTCCATTATCTGAACGACCTAAGAAGAAGAAGAAAATATGGAGAGCCATTTCTGTTTGCCAGATGTTTTCAAAGTTTCAAGTGACATCTCGTTCGATTGAACCGCGGAATGCCAGACGACCCTTAGCGATTCTTTCACTCATTTTGTCGTAAAATATTTTCCTTTCCGTCAATCATCACTCCAGCTTTTGACGTGCGTCAGGAACTTTACGTGCACCGATTGAAGCTTAGTCAATGTCATGTCATACCTCGTACGTCACGTCAAGAGGCTATGATTGCACCCGAAGCTGCTGCATCATATTTTGTATCATCCGTGTTTCTGCTTCTCTGCCACGTGATGAGTTTTGCCATATCAATGGATTCAATAATAACGTCTCCATAATGTTGCCTGGAATCTTCCACTAATCTGCTTCTACCCGCCGTTCTCACTTTCGAGTCTTCAATTTCAATTTATTTTTATTATTTTTTATTTTTTTTAAACTTTTATTTTGCGGACATCCTTCGTACGTCATTCGTATCCGGGCCGATTTACGAGCTTTGGATAATTTTTGAATTAATCTTTCGTTGATAGATATTTCTTGCTCGTCGAAATCGCCATCTTAACGGATTAGCTGTTGAAAGATCCACTAAATCCCGTTGGGTCCATCTGTCCAACAATATTCCAGCTGGAAATATCTCTTTCCACGCTTCTTTGGCAGAAGTTCATTCGTGCGCAAGCTTTTTTGAATTCACTTTTCCCGCTCCAATTCATCGGTCCATTTTACTTTGTTGTCATCTCCATCAAGTTATTGTTGTTGTGAATTCGTTTTTCTTTGTTTTTTTTCTTTTCTTTTTTTTTTTTTGATTAATTTGATAACAATTTCACCTTCCTAAATGTTTAATAAGAACCAGAGCAGATCTGGTAGCAGATCGGCCAACGAAGCCATTGAAAGAAATCTTCTCTCAAACATTCTTCTTCTGGCAATCGGAAGAATTTCTGTTCTTGTCATCAAATGTGTCTTAAGAAGCGAACGATGCTGACAAACTAAGGTCTTTAATTGTTTCTCGTTCTTGTTGTTGTTGATGTTTCTGCGATCCGAGTCTCTCGTTAACTCATTCATTTCCAGATCATCGTAATAGTCATTCTTCTAACAACGACAATTTGACAGACTTCACTCAGGACTTCAATTTGTTCTCTCGTTGGTCCCGCGTTTTCAGAAGTTAGAAATTTTTTTGTTCGAAGCTCTGACATGTTGGACATTTCACACGATTTTTAGGATGTTTCGGACTATTAAATTAAGTTCTGGTCACCGAAAATAGGTTCTAAACGCGCTTTCTAAAGAGAAACGGTCCACGCAAACCCCAGATTCTGGCGATTTATCAAAGTCAACTTGTTTTTGGCGACATCTACGGCGAAATTGGTTGAAAATTTTGATACGAAATTAGTTTTTCGATTGGAAGTTTAACGGTTTTTACGTTTTAACAGTTTCTTAGTTTGTTAGGGACGTCCATTTCTTTGGTAAATTATTGTCAAAATTTTAAATAAATTCACATGTTCTCATGCTCGTTTAATTTCTAGTCCAGCAACAATATATTTTGATATTTTCTGTAAAATTTTTTAACGACATCTGTCGTATATTTATTAATTATTTATTTATTCTTTTTTTCCAAGAAATTATATGAAGAAATGGGAGTAGAAAAAGGGGACAGTCCGAGCTTGGTAACACCTTGCAAACGATTTTAAAAGCAAGCCATTATATGACGGCCTTAGGAACTCTATGAAATATTTAAGACTAAAATTCCCAGGTCGTCAGAAAGATTCAAAACATCACACAACAATTGAAATTGTTGCGAAATTTCAACAAAACTGCAAAATGCGATGAGTAAACGGTTTATTTTGGAGCAGCCAACAGTAGCAAATAGACTATTTAGATAAAATATGGCAATTGATTTGCGCTGAAGTCGTTCAAGCGTGTCCTGTCATGCCTGTCAGCAATAGATGTTTTCGTTGCTTGATCTAGTCTTGCCTAGCACTGCAACATCCAGATTCGTACCGTATTTACAAACGTAAGCCAAGAAGTAAGCCATCAGAGGAAGTCATCGACAAAGAATATCGTTATTAATACACTTTCCTTTGTCCTATCCAAAGCTATCGATTTCATAGGCGGGCGTGGCCAAGTTAAGTCCCAGCAATCGCTTTTCCTGCTTTCTGGATTATCCAGGTGCTCCAATGAACATGCTGGAGATGACTAACATAATGATGAATAAACACGTCATGATTATTCATTAGGATTTCTAAATACAATATTATTTTCCTACGTAGACACTTGCATTGAACAAAGACAGGCCCTAGTCAAATTTTATTATTTGGCTGAGAGAAAGTGTGGACTCACCCATAGACTTTTCAGGCCAACTAGAAGGCACTCATTTTGTATCTCATTTTGTCTCAGGACGACAAGTCAGCCGTAACCGTCCGGCCACGATTTTTAACTTCAACTTTTGGTGAGTTTTCTCAACATTTCGGCCAATGATTTCGATATTTTGATTGTTTTAAAGTAGAAGGATGATTGAATGAGCTTCTATTTAACTGGTGATTGACCGCTTCGGAGGTGTTGGGTCTTGTCGAATGATAACATTTAATCATATCGGGAGTTTCGGAAAGATTTTCAGAACGTGGAATTAAATTGAACTGAGAAAAACGTATCTTTTTGTAAATTTAAACGTTTATTTAAATTTAAACTCTTTATATTCTTTGAGAAAATAATTTTATTAACCGGTTTTTATTTAGAATCTTGCAAAAAAGCAGTTCTTTGAATTGATATACATTGTTTGAACGTGGCATACCTGGCTAAAATAAACATTTATACTGTAAACTTTATTTCGCTGCACAATATTTTAAAATATTTTATGTACAAATTATAACTTTAATTAACAATAATAAACAAAAGATTTATAATTAATTATAAATTTATCACATATTATTAACAAATGATATATAAAGTATAGTAAACTATTTATAGCTGTTGTTGCCATATACCGATCACAAGAAAAACTCACCATTAGCCTTGACCTCAACCCTACCTAAATTGCAAGTATTAAGCATAAGTATTCCGTAGATGGATGGATGGATGGATTTTCACGAAGAATTTATAAATAAATTTTGTATCCAAAGAAACCGAATAACTTTTACTAATTATTTGACATAATTTATTGCAAAATTACGAGCTGTAAGTGCGCTGCAGGCAAAAATTATTTTGCATTTAATAGGTTTAATTCGTAATTCTACTTAATTGGTCGACTGCTGAGAAGACTCACTAGGACGATAAGATCATCTGAAATGATGACGTTGGCGTTGATGATGATGGCATGGAATAATTAAAGCACGTGAATCATCATCAGAAAGGCATGAGTCACGCCGTTCAATGTTGTCACAAAATTCTGAATGTTTTAGGTACCTCGCTAGGTACCACAGTGGATTAGAATCAAAGAATTGTAGATCCTTTTATTTGCTTAGGATGAAATCATAATTCAGGAAATTTCGAATATACCTCTAAACGTACAATCAATCAGTTTTTAATGTTCATCCGGATGAGCGATAAGTGACTGATGCTTGGGCCACCCAACAGGACCTCTCAACGTATATTCGATTCGAAAGTATCCACTGTTGGATATTAAACTCACAAAAAACTATTAAGTTGACGTCGTGACTAAAAGCAAAAATAATTACCAATGAATGGTCAGAAAACTAAGTTCCTGGTTGGGACTATTATTTAGTCCTGTTTAATCAGTTCACGACTTCTTTATAGGATCTTCATTATGTTCTTGTTAACTTAGAGTTTCTCGTATGCCAGCTTGACGTTAGCTATCGTAAGTATTTGTTACAATTAACAAATTACTAATTATTTTTTAATAAATTGACCTCCCTTGTCTAATATTCTATGGCGATCGCTCAATATTTTGGCATCGTTTCAACAGAAGGAAGACAAGTCACCCGCAAATTCCAAAGTAGAACAAAATGCCACCTCCTCCACCACCGCCACCTATACGAGCCCCGTCCTCAGCAGGCCGAGGGGGTAAGGGAGGACCTACACCTCCGCCTCCACCCCCGTCGTCAACCGGCAGAGTTTCCACGGCTCCAAGACCACCTGCGCCACATCAATCTGTAAGACCATCACCTCCTTCGTCTGCCCCGAGACCACCACCGCCCATGGGAGGTCCCAGGCCTCCACCGCCACCAGGGGGTGGTGCATCGAGGCCACCTCCTCCTCCGAGTTCTGGCGGACCGAGAGCTCCACCGCCTCCAAGTGGTGGTGGATCAAGGACGTCGGCAGGCGGGCCCGGTAGAGCGGCTTCCACCAAAACCGTATCTAAAAGCGGTGGAGGGTCTGGAGATAGGTCTGCATTGTTAGATCAAATTCACAAAGGAACCAGGCTGAAGTCCTCGAAACATCTCATGAATGACAAAAGTGCTCCGGTCTTAGATGGCACGTCTGGAGTGTCGGGTTCAACAAGTTAGTCATTCTCTCTCGTCCGTACTTCCTTTTCAATTTATGTTATAGAATCGGGAAAATTGTCACAAAGTTTGGCCTCTTTAGGAAGTAATTATTAGCCTTTTGAATGGCTCATAGACTCACTAATTCTAAACTAATTCTAAACCTAAGTATAAAAATAAGTATATTGAAATAAGCGACAGACACAAATTTCGACGATTTACCGTGTTTTTTCAGAGTCCAGAGCTATGGTTGGATCTGGGTAAGATTAGGATAGGATATTATGGATAGAGTTAAGATAGGATATGGCTGGGTTGTGATTCCCGCCTGCGAGTCGTCACCTACTCCATATTCTATTTTTCCTGAAAAAAAAATGTAACCACACTTTTTAACTTTCTTTATAAGCATCGATATTACTTTTAGATAATAATATTCTACACTGTTGAATTTCAGATACAGCATCCAGACAACCAAAACTTCCCTCGACAGGAGGAGGACAACCAGGAAGATCGGGCCCACCTAGGGCGTCTCCAGCAACCGGAGGAGGGATAAGGGCTCAAGCACCCCCTCCAAAAGTTCCTACCAATCGGTCCATGGGAAGTGCACCGCCGCCGCCTCCGGCCGCGTCAAGGTCAGCCCCTCGACCACCTGGAAAGACAGGGAGCGTCGGAGCCCCTCCTCCTCCGCCTTCCATATCGACTGGACCGGGGAGAAAATTGAATAGTTAGTTTCTTTTTCTTTCATCTTTTCTTCAAATTTCATAATTTCATTTTTGAATGAATATTGCATTCCGGACTTGGATGGATGGACGAATTTTCTTTTGGGTTTTGTTTGTTTGTTACGATGTTCGATACCGGCGCGTTGAATTTGTTCAACATTGACTTGAATAATACGAATTAGTTGCAAATAGATTTAACAATTACGACAGATTATAAATGAATAGGCAATTATTTTCGAAATAATTTCTCTCTGCTTAAACCATTAAATAATCCTACCGTGACTGTGAATAAACACGTGTACAAATCGTCCATTTCTATGTTTTCAGATGGAAGTTCCTTTCCACATCGATGAATAGGAATAGATCAAGCGGATCCACAAATGATGCTGGGAATGTTTTATTTGCCTATTTAGAAAAGGGGATATTTAATTTATTTGATTTCAGGAAAACTTTTTATTTTCTTTTTATTCATCCTGAAAATATTTTTTAACTAAACGATATTAAAACCAGGAATATAAATATTTCTTCGAGTGTGTCTATGTATGCGAATATGGGAACAAGGCGAAGTTTATACATATATATCAAAGCTAAGTTTCAAACAACTTAAACTATAAAAAGTGGAAGAATTCAAATAATCCCATGATTTGTAGAATAAAGGTTGAAAAAAGGCACAGAGTTTTTTTCTGTCTTAAATATTTATTACAGTATCACAAAATAAATTTGTGTCTTAAAAATGTCATGCAAAGACATCCTCGTACCTGTTGTTGTTATCAAGACCTCTGGCTTTGGAAGGTAAATTTAAAATTTAGAGGGGATTCCTAAAATAAAAACAGCTTATGTCTGGGGGAAGAAGGGAAGAAGTCTTCTTGAGATGCTTGGTGAAATACTGCAGGGGTTGTGTATTATATGGCGAACTTTGGGGCTCAGCAGAGGAATACGACGGAGGAGTTGGGGTCCGAAAAAAGGTTGATGACCCCTGAAATATATACTATTCATCATCGTTTGCAACGCTCGAGTTTGCGGTATATAATATACGCCAAGGTGAAGAGGATCTCAAAAGGATATATATAGCTATAGTTTATTAAAGAATACCTGATTATAAATCTCAAACAATCGACATGATTTTTTAAACCGAACTGTTTGTTAAATTTGATTCATTTTATTTAGTATTAACTAGGCTTACAAATAAATTTAAAAAATTATCATTCATTTAAACAATATAATTGTTTTAAGTTAGGTCGAACATTTATTATCTGCAGATATAACTTTTAAACATTTTCAATGTGAATAATAGTGAATTTCTTGACAAACGGAGCGGAAGTTTTTGTTGCTTCTTACTGTAGAGGTTTAATTCCATTCAGAGTTCCTACTTCTCTTAAAAGCCAGTAACCATTTGTTTTTATATTTTCAATATCATTTATACCGTGCTTCTTCAATCGGTAAATATGTTGATGTGTAAACAATGAAAAGATCCAACGTAGATACTTTACACCGTCAAACGTTTTGTTGATGGCCAGACGTTTCTATTGAATTGAATAATTTATGAATAAGTAAAATAATTACTGGTAGCAGTGTTGTCATTTCGAAGCCTTAAAATTCCCCTTTTTGAGGTTTATAACTCTTTTCTTTCATAAATATGTGAGCTCAAAGACTTAATAGGACTTCATTTCTAGTTAACGATTATTATATAATCATCTGTAATAACAGTAAAATTAATTTGCTCAGCATATGTTCTGCATCTCCACTATTTATCTTTCAAACTAAAAGACAGTAGTGGTGAAAGATGTGTGAACAGCAACTGTTATATTCCCATGCTGTGCTAAAAGCTGTGAAGCCTATGTCAATAATTTAATGAGTGTAAACATTTTCTTTGTAAAAAACAACAACATGTTTAATGATTTAATATTAGTTAGCTTTAATGTCTTTTTTAAGGTCTAATTATCATCGACTTTTTTCTCTTTTCAGCCTATATTCATGTTAGAATGGCTGCCCAACAGGGTGCTACGAAGACATTTCAATTCAAATTGGTTTTGTTGGGTGAATCTGCAGTTGGAAAGTCAAGTCTGGTTCTGAGGTTTGTGAAAGGACAGTTTCATGAATATCAGGAGAGCACGATTGGAGGTGATTAATGGCTTGTGATTCAAGACATGATTTGTAAAGCTATTAAGCTTTATATTAAAATGCCTAATATTTGTAATAATTAAACAGTAATAGTTATAAACTTTATCACATTTTGTTTGATATCTGCTTCTTGTGATATGTTACATTTATTCTGAAAAATTTTTCAGCTGCATTCTTAACCCAGACCATAACCTTGGATGATTCCATCATAAAGTTTGAGATATGGGATACTGCAGGGCAGGAGAGATACCATAGTTTGGCTCCCATGTACTACAGGGGAGCCCAGGCTGCCATAGTAGTTTATGATATAACCAATAAGGTGAGATACCTTCCTATTAAATTGGTCACTTCCCTTAACACAAGAAGAACTTCAGTTTATTAATCAATGGAAATTCCAACTTATTAAATTTGAAATTTACCACAAATCATGCTTGGTATTTAGAATGAGATTCTTTGCAGTTAATATTTATCAATATTATGGATTTTAAACAATCCTGTCTTAGGAAAAATCAAATTTGTTGGTTACTATGAAATGAAATTTTAAAATCTCATGATTGACTTAGCAATTCTGTTTATGTGGGAGTTAATTGATTGTTAAGTTTTTATGCTCTTTCTGTTTCTTCAAAAGCTATTTTGAGCTTCATTTATTATCTTGTTCTGGTTTTTATTTTTAGATCCATTTGCATATTCATGACCGTCCACATTTAAATATTCGATGCAGGATAGTTTCGACAAAGCCAAGAGTTGGATCGAGGAGTTACAGAGGCAGGCCAATTCGAATATTATAATGGCCCTCGCTGGAAACAAAAATGACTTGGAAGCATCCAGAGCTGTGTCTCATGAGGT
The DNA here is from genome assembly GCA_034509925.1 of Hirudinaria manillensis. Classification (NCBI taxonomy): domain Eukaryota; kingdom Metazoa; phylum Annelida; class Clitellata; order Hirudinida; family Hirudinidae; genus Hirudinaria; species Hirudinaria manillensis. The sequence continues at coordinate 2,599,427 of CM067526.1, read as the reverse complement.
TAGTGAATGAAAGAAGAAGAAGAAGAAAAGATTTTAAAAAGATTTTTACTGACATTAAGCTGGCAACAGTGGTCCTTCTAATAACAGCACTATCATTTGATGTGTCAAGCTTTGTTTTTAACTTGTGCACCTTTATTTATTTATATTTGCAAATTATTTCCTATTTATCCACTTTTAACCAGAATCGATCAAAGAGTCTCCTTTTTTTGTTTTCAAATCCTTTCAGGACGGTAGCAAGTTTGCAGATGAAAACGGACTCCTTTTCTTGGAAACTTCGGCTAAGACGGCCACCAACGTCAATGAGATATTCCTTGCTATTGGTTAGTACCAGGTTGACTTTGATTAGCGAGCAGAAGATTTAGGATTTGCCTAAACGTGTGCTCTGTCTTGCTTAACATGTCCAGAATTGGACTTACTTACCAGAGTTGTGACAATGTCTGACTGAAAAATTGGGAGTAATGGCTTATGAATGCAGTACAACAACAATAATAATAATATTACTACTTAAAAAAATTTAAATAAATTATAAAAGTTATTTTTAGTTTAACTAATTAATTAATTACTAATCAACAACTGACGAATTTTCTTCAAACCGGCCTGCTCAGCTAAGAAACTACCTAAAGCCACACCTGTTGCTGCTGGCCCCACCAGGCCCCCTGGCTCTGTCGACTTACACAGTGCCCAGAATCGTCAACAGTCCGGGGGTTGCTGCAATTGAAGACTGCCGGGACGCTCCTTCGAACGAGGAATTATGAGGACAATTTGATTATTAACGCTCTAGATAATGTTATTCTTATCATTATTATTATCATCGTGTGTATATTCCTTATCATTCTGAAGATGGTGATAATGACTGCTAAGAGGATGCCCGCTCGCTCAAAGTAACACGGGATTGGACGCCGGTGGATAGGAATTCGACGGAGCACGTTTTTATCGCTATCCACTCGCTGTCTGAGAGCTGACTATTAATTGCTTAAATATTTGGATATAATAAATTGAATGTAATTGAGGGTGAGATGGGTAGTTATACATCCATGCCTAACGGAGGCTAACAGATTTTCTTGGATTTCCAAAAATTTTCAGACATATTTCAGATGGATTGAATTTACATCTTGGATAAGATTGATGATGCTTTCTTCTCGATGCTTAGTAAGGAAGAAGAGATGATTATTTTTTATTATGCTGGTAATTAGCGGCAAAAAAATAAATAATTTAATTTAAATCCATCATCCAATCACCAAATATCTTGCTACTAGTATCACTGTTCTCTGTTCCCATGGCTCGTTGGCTTCACATGTCCTTATCGTTGTCAGTTTCACTCATGCAGTTTTGCTGGAAGGTTTATCTTATCGAATTAGTTTTGACATATTAGTTTTCATTCTGATCCTTCGCAACTGGCTTTGATGACGCTTTAGTGACTTTGATTTTGTTTGGTGTACCAGCACCTATCACTATCCGGGACTCACGCTTGCATTTTTAAAAGTAGGATAACAGATGCCAACTCATAACAACAATAATAATAATAATTCTTTGCAGTTTATTTTTGGTTTGTTTGGATGCCATTCCTATCAATATGAGCCTTTGGTCACAAAACAATCTGGAAGCATGGCATTTCTCTTCTTGAAGATCGGTGCAATCGACTTACATGTATTTGTGCCATTTGAGTCTTTTTTTAAAGCGAAATATCAGCATTTTAGACGCCTTGAGGACTTCCTCGGACTAATAAAATCGCTCATTTCGGCATTGTGGGACCAGACCGCTCTGAACGTCTTAAGAGACTGGAGTGAGCGCTACACAAAATCACTAACATGTTACTTATGTACATCTGAAATCTGGCATAGACTGCAGAACAGACATAGACCAAATCCTGTCAAATCTTACATTTCATAATAGTGCGTCCAGCACATAGTGTCGTTGCTCGTCCAATAGAGATTCATCTCCAGGATTCTGCCACTTACTGCCTGTTAGCCAATTATCAATCGTATCAACGAGTTCACTGCTTGAATCCCGAAATGCATCGCACCTATAGATTATATACACAAGTTTCTGGAAAAAGCATGTTGAGCGCATCTAACAAAGGAACAGGGTAACTGGTGAAGCCTTGAATCTTAGACGTTTAAGAGCAATATTTGCACATTTTTCATGAAACAAAAAATAAACTTCGATCATTTTGGAGCTGACATCAACAAAATTTCGCATAAAAATATTCCTCACAATCACCACAACGCAACACATACACAAGTTGAATGCCACCCACACTTTCAAGACGAGTCATCCTAATCCAACTTAAGCGGAGATTCGAACCAACTGCTTGTCGTTTTGTTTACCTGATGGGCTCGGGAAATTTTCATCGATTAACAATAGAGATCACTATCATCTTAAGCATAGCAATAATGATGATGATGATGATAATAATAATAATAACAATCATCATCCTCATCTTCGTATAAGTCCTCACACTTGTTGCCAACAACATAATCCCTAAAATGGCTTTCCTCCTTTAAAGCCACTTAGAATATCATTAACATTATTATTATTATAATTATTATTATTGTAAAAATGTTAATCAAATCCCCAAAATGTTCGTCAGCTTTCTGCCAAATGATTGGCATGTCTTGCCTGGCACAAGGTCATCAGCCAATCACAAGCCACTTTAAGACATGGCTCCAAAAACCGGGTTGTGACGGCAGATGGAAGGACCATATTCGTCGTAATCAGCTTTTGTGTGGCATACCCTATAGAATTCAGGCTGCAAGAATAAAAAAAAATAAAATAAATAAAAAACAATTTAATTGTAATATTATTTACACATAATGCTATATATCTATTAAAATTCAAATATGCAAATATATTATAATTAATTCTTAAGGAAGGGAGGGTTTCAAACGAGTGGATGCTACTCACGGTGGATGCAAGCATGCTTCCTCCAAACCAAACAGCATATCTTTGCATGTTGTGAGTGATGACTTGGACCTCTATTGGCTTTGGCTGAAACAATAACAAGATCACTATCATCTTAAGCATAGCAATAATAATGATGATGATAATAATAATGTTAAAAATAAATTAAATTAATAAATAAATAAATAATTAATGAATTAATTTAGAAAAAAAATCGTAAAATTAAAAATGCAACCTTGAGAGAACCACCACTGAGTTCCTCACTCAATTTAAGTCTGTTGTCCACGAATCTTTTGACATCCCTTTGCAACCTCCTGCCAAAGTCCTTGAACATTGTTGAACCTCCAGACAAGACAATATTCTGCATTTAGACATTAAAATGGAGTTAAAAACTTTCACTAAATAATATTTAGACTGTAATTATAGAAACAGAAAACTGTAAATTCTTAATAAGTTAGGAAACAAAAAAGCCATAAATTCTTAATAAGTTGGGAAACAGAAAACCATAAATTCTTTATAGGTTGAAATACAAACCTTGTAGAGATTTCTCCTGACATCTATGGGGCAGTTTTGAATCACCTCGTCGACGGTTTCCGAGATCGGAACCGTGAAGTCGGGATTGGTGAACTGCAAAATTGAAACGTTTTAAGTAGCAGTTTAATATTTAATACTATATGGGTTGATCAAATTGGTGGATGCCCGCACATACTGTGTTATTCAAAACCATCCCAAGGATCATTCTCTATAGAAATGGGGATCAATTAAGAAGCATCTCATCAGGATACATAAGGCAGTCAAAAGATCAGCTAAATGCATTGCATTGATTGGCCTTTCAAAGCCTAAGAGCATCAATAGATAACAAACTAGCATCATTCATCCCTAACATCTAATCACCATCATTCTTGATATCCTACCTCCGGGTGGAAGAACACCTCCGGCCCCAGGAATCTCTCGTATCCGACTTCGACGCTGAAAGGTTGCTTGGTGACGGAGTTGACCCCGTCGTAGGTTTTGGTCCACTTGGACATCTCAGAATCGTACTTGGCAAACTCCTTCACTATGTCAGGACAGACGTACGAGAACTGTTCCTGTTAACATAATAAACAATTTTTTTAAAAATCATATTAATATTGATTATAATTAATTATATAATTTTAATTATATTAATATTAACTGTAATTAATTACATAATTTTAATGAATTTAAAAAGTTGATTCATTAACAAATGAAGATTCATCACTGATACCAGATAAAGGAACAGAAGGTTTTTTGTAAATAAACCAAGTGTCATGAAAGAACATTCACAATCAAGGTAAGGTCTTGTCACAAGAGGTCGCAGGTCAAACCTTGATGGCCTTGGCAGTTTCCATGGACTGCTCAGGTGGAATGTTGGTCTCTCTCTCCCTCAGCAGCTGTTGGATGAAGAAGGTGATGTCACGACCTGCGATCGGGATGTGCTTGATGCAACTGCCAATGACGTATCCTTCAGCCTGTTAAAAACAAAGTTGCCAGTTACACACACACACACACACGCAACACACACGCACACACACACACACACACACAAGCACTTTACAATGTTAGTGCAAAAGGAATTATAATACAGGGAATTTTTTTTGATTGGTTATGTTATTAATTTTTCGAAGGCATTACAAACAGGTGAGACGATGGTTTTGTTTCATCATGGTTTATTGTTTATAATACAATTATAATATATTATAAAATATAATATTATAATATAATATGATATAATTAATAATTATAATGTCGGTTTAAAAACAAAAAGCTTATAATTTATAATTTAATATAATTTACAAAAAGCTTTTTTCGGTCACTAACCACTGGAATTATGTGAGTGACTCCATCTCCGGAGTCAATGACGGTTCCAGTCAGCGTTCTCTCGTTCGATTGCTTCGAGGTCCACGATGCCGACAGAGCAAGGACTGCCTGGAAAAATTTAAGAAGTGCTCGGATTTATAAACTAGAATAAACCGAAATATAACAAAATGGACTTTGATAAACTAAAATCAATTAATATAATTAAGATTTTATATCCATTATTGCCAAAAAAACATCTATCACTTATAATGTTTTGCAATACCAACAAAAAGATTAAAAAACAATCTTATAATTACTAAAATCTCCTCGTAATCACCTGGACAGCAATGTAGAGGCCAGGCACATTGAAAGACTCAAACATGATCTCTGCTGTGTACTCTCTGTTCTCTGGAGTATTCAGCGGAGGTTCAGTCTGTAGATGGTGGTTTGAATGTTAATGATAGATTCTGTCATCGGACTCAATTTCATTCAGAATATTTATTCAGAAGCTAATTTAAAACTATAAAGGGATTAAAAACTGCATTAGATTTCTTTGAATATGAATATAACCTTAAAAATAATAAACAGTCAAGCTCCTCAAAGGCAAAAAATGACACTTACAAACTCATACTAATATATATTTCATAACAATAGAAACACCTCGAAATATTAAAGGACATCTAATAATGTCAAGTGACCAAATAGTTTTGTGTTCCTGCACGTGGTAATGTTTAGTGTTGTTCTCGATTTGCCCCACCCGATGATGGGGTGCCACACAAATGGGGATCAGTTAACATCTCATTTGTATGTATGTATGTATATATATACATTAGGCACACAAAAGATTGGCTAAATACATTCAATGCAAAACCTGGTGGTGATGATGATGATATTATTGATCATCACTACTGCAAGGAACAAGCAACAGGAAGTGTCATCATAAAAAAAACAACACTTATGCCTAAACTGCAGCCAATCATGTCAGTGAACGACAGTAATTATATATTCGCAATTATTAATACTTTTAATTTATTCATGTTATATTCATTACTGTTAAAACCCAAAGAATGAACAACAAATGCTTAATTGGCCAACGAAGCTTTAGCCTATAACCCGTTGGAAATCATTTTTTTATTCATTGTTAGGTCACCAATAAGGATATATGACTGATGATATAATTTATGGAGGGTTAGTCAAATTGCAATTATCCTATTTCATGGCACTTATGTTTTGAAAAGGCAAAAATTAATGATTTAAAGTAAAAATAAAAATCAGCCAAAAAAAAATAATGCCATTAAACTTTCATTACCGAAGGTGTCTAAAAATAACCGACCAATAGGAAGTAGTGGTCCTCGGGTTCTGCCCTCAAATACTTGAAGATGGCCTGCTCCATGAACCTCTCCATGAGATCCCAGTCTTCTACTATGCCATGCCTGATTGGCCACTGAGTGGTATAAATTAGCATAATTTAAATAGTAACTTATTAAATATTATAATTAACTACCCACATATGGTCCAATGCAATAACATTTAAACTACAGAGCAACAGGCTACACACTTTGGCAACGATTACTCAAGCACGTCTTGCCTTCAACAATGTATTACAAACGAGGAAGAATATTGCAAGCAAAAAAATACAAATGCCTAAAATGAATAAATTCATAAAAGAACGATGCATTCTGCGAATTAAATGCTGTGATAATGCAACAAATAAGGTGAACTCTGCCTGTCCATATAATTAAAAAGAATAAACATGTATTCAATACATTAGGTGTGGTACAACAACATACAAAAAAAGATAAACCTTACACACAATAAAAGTATATACATAAACAGTTGTTGCTTGAGAAGCAGAAACACAATATCCTGGTTTAACAAGCTTTCAACTAATAGAATAATAATGATGTAACAAAATGTTTACGAGTTATTAGATTTCTAAGTTGGTATTTTAACAGAAATCTTAACACAATAAAATTGACATGAATGTGCAATATATGAGTGTTATAAGGGCATATACATCAAATATAATATTATAACAAGAAACTTTGTAGCATTTTATATTTCAGTAAATCCAACTTATCTTATCTTACAGATAACAAACATCCATCGAACATTCAATCACATGATTTGTCTTGCAGATGCAAACATTTTTAAACTCACATTGCATATCAATGTATCAAGAACTAATGTAAGCAATAATTCAAACAAAAAAGCCGCCCATGCAGAACCTTACCTTGACAGCATAGTTAGCAGCAGACATGGCCTCATCTCCAATATGGAAATCAAGATCCTCGACTCCTTTGCCAACCCTACGACTCGCTTGGTCTCCAATCTTGGCTGACTCCCTGATGGCAATGCAAGAGGGGATTATGAACTGGGGTTCAGTGTTGCCGGCATAGCCCATCTTGGTGTAGCTAAGGGATACAAATGAAAAATTGTTCTTTACATCCAAGTCCTTTGCAGGAAAGTTTTGCTAGTAAGCTTGGAAATCAAATATTTCTTTAAAAATTAAGTCGGTTGAATGACTAAAAAAATGAAAATTAAATTGAAATGGCCATTAATGTTTATAATTTAATCCTTCTGAGGCAAACGCTGAGGCTGTTACAAACATTTACTACTGATTTTTCATCGACTAAACATTGTCAGAGAACAACAGTGCAACAACCATCTCAAATTATTGTAAACATTTAAATGCAGTCCTCACCCTGTACCATTATCGATGACGACCGCCGGTAGACGATTTGCCATTTTCAAGTTGTAGAAAAGAGATTTAAAGTAGCAAAGGATCCGTTAGGTCAGGTCGAATTTAACACTTTTTATCACAATTTTTCTGATTCTACGAGAAATACGCTCCAACTTCCTAATGCCGACGAACACCCACCCGGAACTAAATTTGCTCCTGAGCTCCTGAGAGGTGATGGTAAACTATCTAGTAAATTAGGCTCTATTGTCTTAATCTTTAAATTAAAATAATTTTAATTTGGACACAATTTTAATTTACAAGTAATATTTAATTAATAATAAAATAATAAATAATAAAATTAAAATTTACCTTTATGAGATTTTATGTTCATTTCGCTAATTATCGTGCACTTATTTGAATGTTTGTTAAATATTTTTTAATTTAAAAAGTTTTTAAAATATCTCAAATACTATGCCAGTTGCACCTTGTTTCTCGATGTTTTCACTTTAAATGTGCATGGTGATGATTCGATTTTAGTTGCTGAAGCAGACTTTTCGTTTTGAAATTAAAATGGGGTACGGTGTTCGAGTTAAGGCTGCTTACTATATAAATAATAGCTATTCGGTTGATACTATTTGAGATGGACAAGTGATTCATTTAATTCAGTGAAATGTATAGTTAACAAAAGAAATTAGTCTGTTAATATAAGCATCTGAAAATGTTCACAGTAGCTTTTAGTTGTTATGATATATTATTTGTTAACCAAAGCCAAAGTTTGTCAAACGCGCGAATTATTTCTTTCAAACAGGGAAGTGCCCATCGTAACAATTTCGGCTCAAGTATTTCAAATCGATCATGAGACAAAAAAGAAATGGCTTCCAGTGACACAACAGCCAGTTCCTGTTTCACTTTATCATGACAGTTCCAAGGACACATATCGCATTATATCTATCGATGACAATAAGGTAAACAGCTTAATAATTATAATTTGAGCCTGAATGGTCAATTAAAGAAAATCCACTTTTATTTATTTAAATAACTATTGTAGGATAATTTACCAAAAAATTAATTTTTATGTAAGAATTTTGTTTCATTGTTCCTTTAAAGATAATTTGGTACATCCTTGAATGTACTTATTTGTAATTTGTCGATATTTTCAGGTGGTGATAAATTGTTTTGTCAAGCAGAAGATGAAGTTTGTAAGGACTTCGCAGAAATTTGGACAGTGGGTGGATAGCCAGGCAGCCACTGTCTATGGAATAGGTTGCAAGTCAGAAGTTGAACTGGCCAAGGTTTGAATTCTTATCATCACAGCCATCTGTTCTAACACTATGATATTACTTTTGATTTTTCTGAACTGTAGTTCGCAGACAAATTTGATGAAGTCAAGGAACTCATTGGTTCAGTTGTGGCCAAAGCACCATCAGACTCCCCCTCCTTGGTGAGTGATTAATCGTAAATTTAATCGTAATTTTAAGTCCACCTCTCAGTACTATTGATGATGACATTGGTAACAATTTTAGAGACCACCATCACAAGAAAGATCCATAGCTCCAATTTCAGATCTCGTTGATAAGCCAGTGAATGGATGGGCTCCAAAGAAACAGGCCGTTCCTAGCGAAACCAGCAGCCAGCCATCGACAGCGACGAAGAGTGATCCCAAATGTACCAACAGCAAATGCACGGGTGTCATTACCTTGCTCAGGGCAGAAAATGATAGGTTGAAGTTGGAATTGGCTCAGAGGTAATATTATTAACATTCTTTGTCTTTATTATTATTTATAATGAAATACTCATATCATTGTTATTTTGTTTATCTTCAGCTCATCAAAAGCAAAAGAATGGGAGGCAGAACTCCAGTCTCTTAGGAACAGAAACATTACCTTGGTGACGGCACTGGAAGAATCCGGGAGGAATGCAGACGACTGGCAAAAACAACTGAGGCTCTCTGAAGGGGAGATTGAGAAGGCCAGAATCAAGGTGTTGACATCTCTACTGTCTTTGTTATTGTCATTAACATTAGTTGTTATTGCTGTTGTTATCACATGTTGTTATTGGCTCCATTGAATTCAATCTCAACTTTATCTGAATAACGCAGTTGGAACAAATGGATAGTTATGTGGTTCAACTGAAGGAAACACAAGAGAGATTGAAGGAAGTTGAGAATAAAGACAAACTCAGGGAGGAGGTCAGTGAACCATTAATTTAATTAATTAATGTTTTAATGAGTATAACTTGATGTTAATAGATTGAGTGTAAACAATCTTTTTACAGGAACTAATGAAATTGAGGCAACAGTACAATGAATGCAAGAGGACAGACATACAGAATCAAAAACTAACTTCTAAACTTCAAGTGAAGCATTTTATCTACTAATACCTATGTGACCTGTTTCATTATAATAACTAGATGCTCTGTTCTGCCACTGATGTTGACAAATAATTTAATTAGCCGGTAATTTATTCAACATCAGGATGCAGAGGGCGAGAATTTTCTGCTCAAGAAACAAGTTAAGGATTTGACCTTTCAATTGGAGCAAGTTCAACTAATCAAGAGGCCAAACCAAGAAGGTCTGAGGAAGTTACAGGAGGAGATATCGCACAAGATAAACGAACTTTATGCCATGAACGACATGCTTGCGGAAGAACTACAAACATACATGGACGTATGAGCACGTGTGAGAACTGGGCATTTTTGGAATGACAAATCATTTCCATGCCTTGGATTGGCTGGCTGGATGCTGTGTGCAAGACTTGATGAGTTATGCCTGGAAGTATACCATATCTTTCTACACTTTAACTTGTAGTAGTGGTACTTTATAATAATTGTAATTGTATTTTCCTTAATTAATGGCCTTACTTTTAATGTATCCAGTCAGTGCCAATGAATATTTATGAGACGCTTTCATTTGCATTTAGTACGAATACAGTCACGATCACAGTTAGAGTTTTATTGGCTAATAATGGCCATTGAATTTCAACTAATTAGTAATTATAATATTATAATTGGTGTTTTGTTTTGCAGCTACAGCCAATATTACATTTTATATGCTAATTTCTCTTATCCTGTTGAGTGAGTTGATAACAAACCATTGTTGGTGAATTATCAACTCGTATACCTTGTGCCTGTGGCATGTTGACTTGTCTTGGTAGTTCAAAGATCTGATTGTAATTTCAGGATTGCTATAAAGCTCTGCATTGATATGTAATACCTAACTGATATGTAATAGGCAAAGGTGCTGCATATTTGTTGAGATTAAGCATTGTTGTTGTTGTTGCTTAAGCCATGCATGTGGGTCTTAATAGCAAGTATGGTGGTAACATGTTTTAACTGGTTTTGGCCATAAATGGTTCCGGGCCATGATGTTTCTTTAATATTTATTTTATTTATTTACATTTCTATTAATTTATGCAATGCCATGCTTTTGTGACTATATCAATGACAGATAGTGCTGGTGGTGGTGATAATGATGATGACTTTCTTGTTAAAATAGTTTCAGCACCAAAAGTGATGGGAGTGGCTACACTTTATTGACGTTACCTTGTTTTCAATGTTGCAATATTCTATGAGTTGTATTTTATTCTTAATAATGATTATTAAATTAAATTGTAATTGATAAAATTTTGGTTTGAAATTGTAAAAGGCTATTTATGAGTTACAACTGTCATTGGATTGAGATTTGTTTTCTAAATTTGTATGCTTCTGCAAATCATTCAATGAGATGATGCCTTCTGTAATTCACATTGTATTTCCTGATTTATGGACTTTTTTAATATTTTTATAATAGTTTTTTTTGTACCACATTTTGTATTGATATTCAAATTATCAAGATTGAATGATACACTCATTTTGACAATTTTAATGCTATGTTTATTTTTTTATTTAATTTTTTTTACCACTTTTCTAGTGAGTTTTCTACGTGTTGTTGGACCAAGAGACTATAATCACAGAAGTTTATGATGTGGAATTACTTCAGAAAATTATTTTTGACAGTTTGATTGTACACTTTATTCATTTTAGCTTGTGTATCTCTTATAGTGTTTCATACTTGCATGATTTTTCTTCACCTCCTAATTCATTCCATATTTTAATCTCTGCACTCATCATGCTATTGGAAATTAAACTTAATCAATTTCTTTCAAATATTGTTCACTCCCGTAACAACTTTTGGTCAAAGTGTAAAAAAGAATTCAGAAGTGTGGAAAGATTTAAGCTATCCTTAGAGTCTAAAGGCTATTGATTTAGGAAATTGGTGAAGTACTGCTTTTCTGCAGGAAAATGGTTCTTGGATCTGCTCGGCCCTGAGCTCCATATATAATTTTTGGATCTGCCAAGTGTATCATTTTAATTTGCACTATTTGAATAATTTAAAGATTTAAAATTGTTTTGGGTCAAGTTTATTAATATTGAATTCTGCTAACTTTTAAACATACTATCTACTTTTAAATGGCGGCCGTTGTGGCCGAAATGTGATTTTATGAAATATTCTTAAAATGGCTCAAAGACTTGGAGCCAAGCTGGCAAAAAAACTTGAAAAGTGCAAAAATAGCTCTGATTCAAATGCACTTAGTAGCGTTAGGTTCGTTGACTCGTTGCATGGAAGTATGAAATCGAAGAGATCCCAATATTTCGACACCGTTAGTTTTGACCCAAAGAGCGGTTTGAAAAAGAGGAAAGTAAATGAAATGAATACCTCTGAAACGATCGAAACATCAGAGGATGTTAAGCCCAGAACTCGTAGCGCAATGCGTAAGAAAGAAGCAACCGAAACAATTGAACAATCATCTAAAAAATTGTCAAAAGTTATGGATAATCATAAGAACGTCTCTAATATCGATCTCCGTGACAGTGACATTTCGAAACCCAATAACAGGAGACGAAAAGTGAATGCTGATGGAGATTGTCATGTTGACAACGACAACAGCATTGATGCCAAAAGAAAAAGACTTGATCAAGATTTTGATGATTCAGGAGTTGAAACCTTGGAATCAACATCAACGGTGGTAGTAAAAAATAAAAGAAATTCAAGGCAAACAAAAACCAATTGTGGGACACCAAAAAATGACAAAAAGAAATCTAGCAAAAGCAAACCAAATACAAATGATTCTGAGAGACATAGTCTTGTGAAGAGTGATGATATTGATTGTGACAACGCTGAAGATGAAGACAGTGATGATGATGACGACGACGATGATGACTGGGAAGAAGTGGCTGGTATTTTACTTATATTAAATTTTTGCTGAAATCAATTTGTTCAGGCATCCATAAAACAATGATGGATGATAATTATAATATCAATAATAATAATAATAATAAAAAAAATAATACTATTAGGGCTCTTAGTAGGCATATGCAATGTTCATTACTTTGAGATATGATATGATATCCTTTTAAATGTGATGTCCAAGCACCCAGAAAGAAGATAGAGGCAGTGCAAGTTATGATTACCGATGCATCAAGAGGCAAGAAGTTGGTGATAATAATAATAACAATGATAATAATAATAATATTTCTAATGATGTAATGGCAAAGTAATTATGATGATAAGATATTAGTTTGTGATTGATAAGTTGATGTCAACATGGAACCAATGTAAATGAATTGCATTTAGTGTGATATATTGCACTGAAAAAGCTGGCGTTTTAAGATAATATCTAATTAACTTGTACCTCCTTCTTGACAAATTGGCTTTGTAACTGATCTCAGTCAGCAGAGATAGTATCATTTTGATTGACATTGTCATCATTGTCATCATCATCACCACCACCATCATCATCATCATCAAAATGTATCAGGACTCCAGAGGAGCAGATGATGGGTGAATTCAGGTGTGCTGTGAATAGAACAAAGATTTTGAGACAGAAGCAATGTCATCAGGTGATGTTGAATACATCTTGAATTTGAATATAATTTTTTTTATATAATGTAATATAATCCTTAATTATTTTCAATTATTTTTGATAAATATTGCTTGGTATTACTCTGAAATTTTAATTAATCTAATTTAAATTATCTACAAAATATTATCGCTTAATTATTAATTGACCTAATTCCTGCAGGTCCACCTGCTCTGCTACCTTGCCATTGGTCTGAATTATAATAAAACATGCGATGACCCAGAACTGCAGGCCCTTGCCTTGTCTCACGTGCCAATCAAATTCCTCGAACTGACAGCAACGACCTGGAAAGTTGAAACTTTGTTCTCCTTTGTCACCTGGTTCCACAAGCACTTTCCGTGCCATCCGGCGGAGGATCCGGGTTGTCATGACGACCGCAGAGAATTGGTCGGTAATGATGATGATCTTGATGATTATAGATGCCAGGCTTTTGTTCATTCTTTTATTTTCCCTGAAGACGAATAATTTGAAGAAAAGATTCGAGGACGAAAAGGCTGAAAACATGTTGGAACACTCGCTGGTTTGTTTATTGCTGTCACAACTGCACAGTCACAGCCATTTTTTGTTACTATAATTTGGTTCATCATCATTGTCATCATCACCCTTTATATTGCAGATGGTCGTCACAACCCTGAGGGTTCTCGGCTTCAATGTGAGGCTGATCCACTCCTTTGAACCAATCACGAGCAAACCCTCCGACTTGGCAAGTTTTGAATAAATTATTATAATTAGCCTGATGTTGATGATGATTTTCAGAATATCGTGAGACTTAAAAGTCGTGATTAGCTTTTTATTTCTTGTTTCAGCTCATGAAACCATCATCATCATCATCACCTCTTGTTTTTGGGAAGACCAGGTGTTTATATTATTATTGTAGTTAATAATAATAATCTACTGACTAATTAATTAATTAACTTTAATAATAATAAAATTTATTTAAATCAATTTAATCAAATAAATTAATAATAAACACCTCCAGCAAGAAATCCTCGTCGACATCAAAATCTTCGAAGAAAGAAAAGGCCAAAAGTGCTGCCTGCAATAAGAAATTCAGTTCCAACAGTAAACCTGGGAAACCAGATAAGTCGGGAAAGGTCAACAACAACAACAACAACGACAGCAACAAGAGCCTTGAACTTGAAGATGGCGAAACTACCTCTGATGATGATGATGATGACGATGGAAAATTTGATTGGTGGAGTGAAGTTTACCTGCCAGAGGAAAAGAGATGGATTTGTGAGGATCATGATAATGATTCTTGGTTTTTGTTAATAAAATAAATAATATGATTTTTAAGTAGGTTTTACTTTGATGATTTTTTTTTTAAGACGTGAACAGCCACCGATGCGTTGCAGACGACTTCGGTGATGCGAGAAACAACATCAAGAGGCCTTTCTCGTATGTTCTCGCCTGGCAAAATGGTTGGTTTGTAACAGTCGAAGATAATTAAATTGGAAAAAAAAACCTTATAAATATTTTGTCAAGATTATAATTTTATTTATTTTGATGAGACAGTGATAATAATAATGGTTTTATTATTATTTAGAGGGTTTTGTGAAGGATCTGACCAGCAGGTACGACCCTGATTGGTTGATGATTTCCTGTAGGAAGAGGGTTGATCCTGATTGGTGGAAGTCCACACTGGCCTTTTTTGCAAGCAACCAATCAGAGAATGATTCAGAGGATCTCACCATTGAAGGTTTGAAAGTAAACAACGATTTTTGAATATTTAATATAATATTTTAATTAATTAATTTGATTATTCTAATTGAAGTTAATGAATCCTTTTTGAAATTACACATATTACATACTTTTGATTTACTGACATTATAATTATTCCTCATTATAATTTTTTTAAATGCAGACGAGTTGTTCAAACAGCCACTACCCACCAGCATTTCTGCCTATAAAAACCATCCACTGTTTGTTTTTAAATTTTATCAATTAATCATTCTGGTGTATTTATATGAATTTAATATATTTATTATATTTATATTTGAATATTATTACAAGTATTTATATGTAATTTTTTCATATATATATATACATTTTAATTATATAAGCTAGAAAGTCTCAGAATATAATTTTGTTATCATTTCAACACCTGACAGTTATGTCCTGACACGCCATCTGTTGAAGTTTGAGTGCATTTACCCTCAGACTTCGCTGGTCCTGGGTCACATCAAGGATGAGCCAGTGTTCTCAAGGGACTGCGTTCACATGGTGAGTCCAGTTTGCCAGTTTAATATAACATTTTAATAATTTTGATTTAGATTTTTTTTTAAATGATTATTTGTTAAATTGGTTTGTAGCTTCATTCGAAGGATAAGTGGAAAGTTGAAGGAAGAGTCGTGAAGGAGGATGAGGAACCTTACAAAGTCGTCAAGAGGAGACCGAAAATGGTCATTGGCAAATGTTTTTTGCATTCATAAGATTTTCTGTCATTTGTTTTTTGCATTAAATGCTATTTTTTAATTTAATTATCCCATTAAGTTAATAAAGTAATTACTGCTTAATTTAATTTTATCTTCTTTAATCATTTTATTTAAATCAATTAATTATTTATTATTTATAAATAATACGAGCTAACATATTCCACCGAAATTTCTCAGTGGGGAAAGAAAAGGGTTCCGTGCGATGAAAACCTGCAGCTATTTGGCAAGTGGCAGACGGAATTGTTTGTTCCAAAGCCTGCAGTTGGGGTCTGTTGATAATTTGTCTGGTTGATTAATTCATTACTTAATGGGGTTTGGTTAATTGATTGTAATGGTTTTGTTTGGAAAAATAATATATTATTTTTTAATTTTTGAGTGTAGTGGATTAAATGCTATTTATAAGGATAGTCGTGCAGTTCTGCTATTGTCCTGTTTGAGACTAATATTGGCAGAATTTCATATGATATATTTAATGCATTTAATACAGCATTTAAGTAAGATTTAATGCTGAATTAAGTATTGTTTTTTTAAATATTTTTTTTCTGTTTTTATCATTTCATCAACTTAGGGAATTGTTCCAAAGAATGACTTTGGAAATGTAGAAATATTCAAGCCTTGGATGTTGCCACCTGGAACTGTATTCATAGAAGGTGATGCAGACACTGCATGTTCTATTTACTGCTAACTGTCTCGACTGTCTTGATAAGATCCTTCGTCTATTACCATCCATCCATCCATGTTTCCAGATGCCATGCCAGGTCTCGGCAGAGTGGCAAAAAAACTGGAAATCGATGTGGCGCCTGCCATGCTGGGCTGGGAGTTTCATAGGAATGTCAGTGCTCCAATGTTAGTCATCTGTCTATTGGTTGTTGCCTAAGCAATATGCATTTCATTCCTCTAAATTCAGTTAATTACTTAACTAATATTTTATCGTGTGTTAATTTTATTTAAACAGTTTGAGAGGCTGGGTGGTGTGCGTTGAACACAAAGAAATACTCACTGCTGCATGGGAGGAGGAACAAAGAAACATAAGAGAGAAAGAATTAGAGGTGACAAGAGTGGTGGTGGTGATGGTGTTTGTGCTGATGATGACGATAGCATTTCCAATGTTGGCATTTGTGGAAAAAAAATTACTTTTGATTGCAGAAAAAGCAAGAAAGAGTTCTTAATAACTGGAAGAAATTGTCCAGAACACTTCTGATCAGAGAAAGGCTAAAGGAACAGTTCAGCATGGAGGTTTTAAAAAAAAATATTAAACTATTATTAAAAATTATTTCAATCTATTTAAAATTAAGTTGTCTGAGAAATTTTGTGATGGAAATTTTTCAATTGATGACTTGTTCATTATTTCCAGTATTCAAAAGGTTGTCAGAAGAAACCAACAAAATCAAGAGCTGCTGCCAAGAAACGGGTTGAAAGGAAAAAAGTTGCCAATCGTCCTGTTGCTGAGGAAGTTGTTGGAGACAAAAGTAGTCATTTGGTTCAAATGGACAAAGATGGTTTCGTCGGTGGTGGATTCACTCTAAGTGAAGAGGAAACGGATGATGATGTTGATACTAATGATACTGAAAAGTAAAAATTTTATGAGTTAGTTGGATCGGTTTCTTGGATGCTCTTTAAAAGTATGTGTCACAATGGTATAGCTGAACGCGTGGCAATAGCTGAAGTGTAGGGCTAGCCCAAATGCTCTTTTCTCAACTTTTAGAAAGATGTTTGAGTTTTACGAGCTCTAAACGTTGCGGCTAGGGTTAAGAGAGCGCTGAGTGAATCAAATGAAAACGAGAAGTCACAAGAGTGGGGTGGCGAGCCGTGCTAACAATGTCATAGATTTCAGAGAGTGGAATTAAATTTGGGATTGGATTTACGATTGATACTCTGAATCTTTCTTGCTATGGATAGTAAACCGTAACAAATGAATGTTCAACTAAAATTAAATCTAATATGTGTTATTAATCATTATTTTTAATGTTGGATCATAATAAACATCGATGTCACAGGTTTTTTTTCTTTTTAAACCTACCTGGTTGATCGATAATTTCAGCTACTTTTACTCTTGTTTACGAGATTGTTATTTAACGTTCCCTTGATATTTCTTGCTCCCTGTCTTAGAAATTGTTTTGCTCGAATAGCATTCCACAATTTTTTTTTAAATTTAGCAACATGTCGAGGGATAACTGTGAAGAATTGGTTCTGGTAAAAATACATTTGCTATGTATAATTAGGGCCATTTGTTGCAGAATGTGAAACTGAAGTGCATTTTAAAGCTAGCAAGCGCTTTAAGACTGCAAGTTGAATTGTGGAAATAGGGTTACATGATGGAAGTTTGAGAAAGTCTTAAATTAATGATCACTTTAAATTTGTCTTAAGGCAAGGGAATACAAGTGGTTGCTGAATTCAGAAAGTCATAGGACATACAAAGAGTTGATAACAATTCTCAGTGTAAGCACGCATGATTGCTAATTTAAAAAAAAATTATTTTAAGTGAAAGTGATTGCATATTTGTACTTACAAATTCTAATATGTGCATCAATGTAATATATACATTACTTACATCCATCATATACGTATCACATACATCAGATGTTTTATCATTCAACAGGTGGCCATTGATTTGTTGGAACCAAGTAAACGTCTCTCTTGCATAAATTAATTAATTATTATTTTATTATTTATTAATCCAGATGATCATATGATTGGATATGATTGGTCCTAAAACAAATTTGTGAGATTGTAATGATTCTATTTTTGTTTAGAATCAAAGCCAAATGGAGAAAAATACATAATGAATGGACCAAAGTCAGTGTCTTTCTACTTGTTAAATGATTGCTTGTCAATGACAAGTTGTAAAACTTTGAAATTATTGTCGAAAGATTATTTAATATTGGTACATTGTCTAATATATAAGTGTAAATCTGCATTGCAAACAAAGGCAAAGAATCTCATACATGCTGCAAAGTATTTACTGCAAAGATCAAATTATCCATTTTATTATCCTTAATTTGTTCTTAAAAGTGGTCTTACAAATGATTCACTTAAGTGCTGTAATT
Source organism: Hirudinaria manillensis (assembly GCA_034509925.1). Lineage (NCBI taxonomy): Eukaryota > Metazoa > Annelida > Clitellata > Hirudinida > Hirudinidae > Hirudinaria > Hirudinaria manillensis. Next base: position 2,580,646 of record CM067526.1, on the reverse strand, counting down.
TTCAGTGGGAGCAAGTGCATTCTGTCCCTAGAAGGATCTTTCATAACCGATGCAGTCAGTTTTTGTGATGACTCATGTCTCACATGATGTTCATTGATTAACTAAATAATAATAATTTTATTTTACAAATTTATATTTCACTAACCATTTTTTGTTTTCTAATTTGTATTTATGGTAATTAAAGTTATTGCCATCATGGAGTTAATCCTCAACTCGAGCATTAACTGGTTGTTGGTCTTAAAGTTTAAATAATTAATTATCTAATTATAAGATAGAATATTTATTTTTATAATAAATATTGTAAAATAAAAGGTTTATTTATAATCAGTTTGTTGTTCTACCAGGATCTCAGCATTAAAATACTCGGACATGGCAATCAGATGGTCAATTACCATGCAAAGATGGACCACAGTTATCCTACTAAGCTGGCTCAGGTTATTTATGTTAATTTAGTAATAAATCTGTAAATGTTTACAAATTAGTTGTATCTGTAATTGTTTGTTTGTCGTTGTTATTCATAGCTTCAAGAAGCAATGAATCATCTCAATGAAGCTCTCCAATTGGCTGAAACTGCCTTGGAGTTACCAAATCATGAAACAGCCCATCAGCTCGTTAATGTGAGTCATCATCCAAATAATATCAGTTTCATACATAGTATTATTTACATTTAATTGTAATTTAAAATGATTAATTGATTTTCTTGATGTTTGAAAAGGAATTGGAGGACTTAATAGTCTTCCTGAGAAAGGGCAAGGACGTCCTGGTGGTGCCAGAGAAAAGTGCTTTGCACAGCAGCATCAACCCCTATAAAGATGTTAATAAATGGCTTTTCATCATCACCTTGGAAGAATAACTGATTAGATATTATTTCATTTTCCATCTAATTTTCTTAAAGTTAATATTTTATGTTAATGGTTTGCAATCAATATTCATTCATGAATAACAATGATGAAGTTAATTTCCAGTTCAGGTTGAGTCCTGCCCTTCCCTCTGAGTTCAGCCTAAGTTTTTCCATCCAATCTCCACAAGTCATCTGCTCCATCCATCAACTGCTGACCAATCAGAAGGGAAAGCCTATCTGTACTAGCAGAGTATTTGTGAGTTATCACCCGATTAATATCGGCCACAACAAACATGGTTCAAAAATCATTATAAGAATTCCGTGATCATCAGGAGATGTTTGATCTACTTACATCCAAAATGTCTCACAATTATTCTGCATTGAAACTTGAAAGAAAAAACTAATGATAATGCTTTAATGTTAAAGTTTTGCAAAATAGGAGGTTAGACCAATAATGATAATAAATTTAACTTATTGCATTATAACAGTTATGGTTAAGTAATAATTTTTCAATTAACCACAAATTTATTTAATTAAATCAAAATAATTCCACCAGATGGAGACCACCGTGCCTCGCCTGAATGATTTCATGCTCATCATCAACAGAGCCTTTAACCTCTGCCAAATGCTCAAAGACAAGGTACTATGACGATGATGATGATGATGTTGGTAGTGATGATGTTGGTCACAATGCTAATGGATTTGCCATTAAGAGGAATAGCAAAATTTAGTTATGCAAATTTATATATAAATAATAATAATGCTATAAATGATGTCAATAACCCCATTTGGCTGCACCATTGTCACTACTGTAATGGTTAAAGTCAGTAAACTTTGTTGATGAACAAAATATATACATAAATCGGTGTGTTGCATCTTTGTGATATCTACAAGCAATAGTTTTGTTGAAAATGACTTTCTTCCAGTTTGCATACTTCCTCAAGCTGGATCCGGAGTTGTTGAATCTCAGGAGACTCGAGTCAAAGATCTCGGGAAACGACGACGAATCCGACGACGACATCTTCGGAAGTCCGACTCCGAAAACGAAAAACCTATCCTGCCACGGCGCAAGCGAAGGGGCCTTCAAGATCTATATTTAGATCCGCTATGCCGACACCCACGCCCGAGTCATTTTGCATTTTAATTAATTCATTAACCTACTTGGCATTAATGCGATTTACTTTGTTATCTTAAAGTTTATTAAATATATTTATTATTATATAATATATATACATTAATAGGTCACTGACCTATTAAATATTGCTTGTCGTTTTTTTTTTTAAATTTTAATATTTAATTTTGTTCTTAACTTGATCTGATCAAACTCAATCAAAAAAAAGTCATGCTTGAGTGACCTCGTAGCAGCGATGATGATGATGCACAGAAGTGTTGGTGTGCCAAACCTTTGCTCAAAATGCTCAAATATCGTCTGCTCCTGAGTTTTTCTATTTTTGTTCAGAACTTTGCCAATTTTTGTTTGTTTTTTTTTCTCTTCCGATTCGTTCCGTTACGATTTGACGTTTAATGTTGTGCATTGGCATGCGTCTGACGATGTGGTATCTGATATATATATCTGATATAGTATCTGATATAGTCCTTCAGTGCATTTGTGATGCAGTGGTGTCGTGAGATTCATCTTATCCATATTATGCAGTGCCTAAAGACTGTTGTTGTAATTGTTGAACAACTTTACATTATTTGAAATATTGAAAACATTTGTTGTGATTGAGTGACAACTTTAGTTGGTTTAATAAGAAATTTATTATTATTATTATTATTATCATTATTATTATTATTATTATTATTTTATCTGCAATCACTTAATTCTTATTAATCAAATAATTCCTGGAATTTATCATTTCAATGTTTAACTGATGTGATACCAACAGGTGTGACTTAAGATCTTGCAATTGATGCTCACTCATATTATTATTGTTTATATTGTTATTATTATTATTTTGCTTTATTTCTTTAACTTTCTTTTAGATGATCCAGAATTTGATCTTTGACAATTTTCCCCATCCTTAACTTGATATTGAGTGACTGTACTTTATCAGAATTTGATAACGTTTGATTGGGATTCTTCCAATTCTTTTCCCAAGAAAATGTAGCTTCACCAATAAGACCTGCGAACAGTTTTCGATGACTTTTGATGATTGCAACGATCGGCAGGATTCGGAAGATATCTTGTTTGAAGTCATCTTGCAATTTCTTGATATTATATGCATATATTTTTTGATCATCTATAATTATATTAAGTCTTTTTATGCAAAGTACAAGGATTCTCTTTCCGTTGAAAAAATGTCCTCAATATTTCAAACATTCCTCTGTCTTCAGGGCTATTTTCTATCTGTTTTCAGCACTTTTCTACTATCTCATAGCTATTTAAAACCTTTAGTAAATATTTAAAATAATTCTTTATCACCTCCTGTCGAAAGTTGACTTTTTGTCAAACGATATTTGAAATGAACGTATTGACGAATAACTATTGAAATTCCTTCAATTACCTTATTGTAATGAATTCAGTGGAAGGACATTGCACTCTTAAATTGATTTAAATATATTTGAAGTGAAATTTTGCGATATCACGCTGCTTTTTTTGGCAATTAAAGCAAATAAAAAACGTTGTCTTCAATCTCATCTGGGAAATGGATGCTTCTAATATAGGAACTATGAGGACGTGAAGCTGTCTATGAATGCAGCGGCTTTGGACAGATTGAGTTGAAGTGGCAGGCAAAAGCCAACTCACGAGTTATCTTTGATTTCAGGGGCCTAACCTAACCGTTTTACCTCTTAATTCTCAATTTATTTTCCTTTTAAAGACCACAAAACTAAATGTATCTAGCTCTCCTCTTACTACGCACGTCCTTAATACATTCAAATACAACTGCGCAATGTTCTCTATTATTATTATTATTATTATTATTAAATAAGGCACGGGCGAACCCCTCGCCTGAACAAAAACATAAAACTTTCAACAAAAACTAACAAACTATGTACATCGCTCTCTAACTAATCAAATATTTACAATCTCCGAAGTGGTCATCTAGTAAAATTTTGAATATTTCAATATTCTTTGCTTCGATAACTTCCTGAGGAAGCTTGTTCCAACTCTCCACGACTCTGTTGCTAAAGAAAAATTTTCTCAAGTCTTTATGTGCCACTCCTGTTGCCAGCTTCCAGTCGTGACCTCTTGTCCTCTCATCTGGACATAGCATGAGTCTAGGGCCCCATGCATTCTGTGCAGATCCTTTGATGATATTAAATAGTAAGATCAAATCGGCCCTTTTCTTCTAAATACCAGCGATGGCAGCCCCAGTTTTTTCAATCTCTCTTCATAAACTAAATTCCTGCAAGTTTTGCACATTAGGGTGAACCGGTGTTGCACCCTTTCTAAAGTATCTATTTGGCCTTTTCTGTGTGGACTCCAAACCTGTATCGCATACTCCATATTATTTGATTATCACGAAATTACGAGACATTTGTCACTAATTAGAAAGAAAGTAACTTTTGTTAAGCATCTTGGTCCCCTATAACAACCTCTCTCAACAATTACTTTGCGAATGTGAAACGCATATCACTTTGCTTCTTATTTTGCCTTCTTCACTTGATTAACAAGCATTTTCAAAATATTGTGGGATATTGATATTTTAAAAAAGAACATTAAAAATATTTGTTTTTTGTTAATTACGCTTTTTGTATCTGAGTTCTGTGTTTTGATTTTACCTCAAAATAGAACGATTATTTGCATTATTTTTTTAGTTTACTAAAATAGATAGGAAGCTGTTGCAAAAAAAATTTCGCTTACGTCCACAGGTAAAACACCCACTTTTGTTATCATTTCCCTTTAATATTTGATCAATCATCTGTCTATCGTCCAAAGTTAATTATGTTTTAAGTGCAATTAAGTTATTTAACTATTTTATATTAGAAACATATCCAAGAGAAAAATCCCGGCGCCGATCAGGAATCGTTTGGCTTTGTGAGTAGTCGAGATGTCATTGAAGCCCCAGGTACTGGAATTTGAGGATAGATGGACTGATGTTAAGAAGGTCGTCCTAGACATTTTGGCAGGCAATTGCGTACATAAAAAAGTCTGGACCAGCAGCTTCTCGTACGTTCATTTTATAAGCATGGATTTAAGACATCGAGACAATAAATTGCACATAATTTTCTTTAGAGATGTCTATGCCCTCTGCACAGCTGTAACCAGTTCCCATGCTCCTAAACTCTATATGGAAACAAAGAAGCTATTCAAGGAACATGTTGATTCTGTGCTTAGGGTTTGCCTTTAAATGTTTTTATCTACTTTTAGTTTTAAGACACCAGTTCAATGATTTAAATAGAAATCTATATTATAAATAACTATTAAGTGATTGTGCTATGGATAGACATTGGTTGCATTGATTTAAATAAATAATGTACAGCATCAGAGGCACCTGTTAATGTAGTTAACGTTATATCTACAAAATCTCTTTAGAATCTCAAAAATGCTGAAAAGGAAGACATTCTGAAGGGTTATTGTGCCTACTGGGACTTGTACTTCAACGCCTGCAATATTGCCAACAACCTGTTTTCGTTAGTACTAGCACGATCACTTGTATGCCTAAATGATTACTTACTGCCTACGATTACGATTATGATTACGATTATGATTACAATTGTGATTATAAATATGATTACGATTATGATTACAATTATGATTACAATTATGATTACAATTATTTACCGCTTATGTGAGCAAATGTTTTTTCTTCATTATGTTTTTTTTATAAGAGGCTAATAAGAGTGATTCCTATTTGAATTAGTTGTGAAAATAATAATATACATGATTCAAATTATATTATAATCGATGGTATAATGAAGTTTATTTATAAGTAAAAATATAATTATGGCAAATTGCAATATTTTGAGAAAATTGTATAAATATTTGAGCTAATTGTCATTCTACTTGATACTAAAGGTATCTGAACACACAATGCCAGAAGCATCAGGCCAATAGCAAGGAAAACGCTGACAAATGCGATGCCGACGAGAATTTTATTCAGGATTTTATGATCATCAGTGATGTGAGTACAAGTTAATTAGGAACTAATCAGTTTATTTTATCACAAAATACCATCAAAGCAATGTTGAGATGATAAGCAACATTGATATCAAGCTGCATTTCCCTTGATGTCAGCTGAAAGTCAGCTAAAGTTACAGATATTAATGAGCAAAATTAAATCTTTGTTTTTTATTTGTTTTTGTATTTGTTTTTTTTTCTAAATTTGAATTTTAAATATGAAAACAGACAGGACTCAAATTGTGGAGTGAAATTCTTCTGATGGACGGTGACGGTGAAAGTGATGATAAGGATTCGAATCTTAAATGTAAACTTATCAATTTGGTCCTTGAAGAAATCAGCAGGTTGGCATTTCATCAATTCTTTTAATTGTTTGAATTAAATACATGGAAAACAATTAACAATTTTTAAATTAATTTAATTAAAAATTAATTTTTAATATAATTATTAATTATTTTATTAATTATTTTTATTTAATTATTATAACAAAAGTGGTCTAAATTTGCATGACACATACACATCAACAAAGATTTAGCTATTGGTTGACTTTCAGCAGAAAATATTAAACGAATTTGATGTAATATAATGTAATATGTTATGTTTAACAAAATATTCACTCAAATCACGTTCCTTGTGATCTTTTTATGAATTTAACTCGTTATTTTTAAATATAAATAATTTAAAAAAAATAAATTTAATGCAATTTTTTAATAATATTTTAAAAAATATATCTAGGAACAGACAGGGCAGTTTCATTGGCAACCAGGAAATCGTCCTCAAGACCATTAAGTCCTTCCAAGATGCAGAGAGGTACAAAGCAGAAGAAGATAGACTGAAGGTGGTTTAAAGGACAATATTGATAAATGCTTTCTGAAGATCTGTTTGGGATAATATCTGAAGTTATTGGGAGACTGGCATTGGGCATTGTGGTGTGCCTTGCATTGTATTGTAACAATAATATGCATGTAGTTATTAATTAATAATTATATATTATAATAAATTATAATTAATATATTATTATTATTATTATGATTGTTTTGGCTACTGATTTGAAAGAGTTCACATGTTCTACTTGTTAAGACAATGCTGATGTTATTAAAATTAAGAGGGATTACTTAAGACTTGTTAATAAATATATTATTAATAGATCTATAATGGATTAAATAATGAATTAAGTAATAATGGCAATAACGTCTGGTTTAATATTATTATTAACATTATTATATTATTAATATTATTATTAACAACAACCACCACAACAGCTTTTCGAAGGTAGCCTGGAAGAGCCATATCTTCAGCAGGTGAAGAGCTTTTACAGACAAAAGTCTCTTGACCTCATGGACAGTCTTGATGTGCAGGAGTATATATCCAAGGTAGGTTAGTTTTAGTTAGCTGATACGCAGCCAATGTAGGTTAGTTTTAGTTAGCTGATATAGCCGAGGTTTGTTTTAGTTAATATTATCGTTATTGTCGTTAAATAATATTCAGTTTATTTTAAACTTGAATTAAGCGTTTTTTTCCATGCATTTTGATCGGAGCCATTGTTTTTCGGCTCTCGGACATTATTTTTTTTTGGTTAATATTTAAAAAAAAAATTCGTTTTCTTACCAAATTCAGTGTCTTCAGTTGTTAGAGGAAGAGGGTTGGAGAGCAAAGAGATTCATGACGATCTCCTACGACAAAATCCTCAGCGCCACACGACAGATGTTGGTTCTGGACCACCTTGACTTCATCAACAGTCACTGCAGGGTCATGATTGAGAATCAGAACGAAGAGGGTAGGGTTTTTTTTTTCTTTTTTTGGCATTTTTGATCGGTTTATTTTGAGTCAATGCTGTGATCTGGAGTTTTGCTTGCGTAGGATCTCCTTAGTTGCTTTGATTGTCGTTATAAGTTGTTAACATATTTTCTGTTATGATAATGAGTTATTGTTGATTTATTTATATTATTATCATCATTGTTATTATTATTATTATTATTATTATTAACCTATTATTTAACCATTTTACGATTTTTTGTCCCTCACTGAAACTACAAGAAAAGCATAAAGTTTACTTTGACATTAATAGAAATATTATTGTTATTGTTCCAGAGATATTATTATTATTGTTATTGATATTATTATTATTATTATTATGATGTTATAAATGATTACCTTTTATTTTGTGGTTGCAGCTCTGAGCAATGCCTATCAATTGCTTCACTTCTCCAGTAGGGCTATCTCCCACATGTTGAACGAATATCAAGATTATATCGAGAAGAGAACGCAAGATGTCTTTAAGAACTACAGAGAAGACAACGTACGTACATTAAGTATTTTAATAATTTAAATCGTCTCAATTTAAGAATTAAATCGATTAATTTATAATTTCCAATGGATGAATAATATTTAATATTTAATTTAGTATTAAATTAATACATAACGACATGATTTTAATTTTTTAATTAACCACTCGTTACGTGGCACTTGCCATGAACATCTGTAAACATTGAGACTGGACTCAATACCTGAACAGGTGGCTTCAAATCTTTGTGAGTCTCTCATTGACATCCACGAGCAGCAGTCAAAGCTCATCAAAAAGGTTTTCGTCTCCTACCCTGGTTTCATTACCTCCCTTGATAAGGTTTTTAAATTTATTTTCATTTCTAAATGTAAATCATTCATTTATATATTCATTTATTTATTTATATATATTTATTTATATATTTATTTGTTTATATATTCATTTATTTATTTATGATGGCACGAATGGCTAAGCAGCATTTATTTGTCAGCTGTTGAATATTCTTTATATCGTCTATCTATATTCTCAATGAATGCTTGTATTATAAATAAAATAATAAATTGATTAATTATATAATTATAGTGCTACAGTGTTTGTATACTATTCATTAACTTCAGGGCTTCAACAACACCATAAACAAATTTTCACGCAACAACGGGCCCTCGCATCAGAAGTCAGCCGTGAGAATCTCCCCGGTGCCCGACCTGGTGAGAGTCCGTCGATTGGACGGCATAAATTATGTTAATCGCGTCGACCCCATTATTTATAGACAACGTCTTAAATCTATTTCAGCTGGTCAGACATTGCGATCAGTTGCTGAAGAAGGGTGCCAAAGGACTCAACGAGAATGACCTCGATGAAAAGCTGACAGGGGTCGTGACCATATTCAAGTACATAGAGGACAAGGATGTCTTTAATAAGGTCAGGTCACGAGACTTAACGACCCCTCCATCCCTCCGAAGCGATTATCATAATCAATGCGTGGCCTGTTTTTGAGATCTTGTTCATTGCTGACGGCAATTTTTTATATTTAATTGTTTTTGCTTTTGGGAATAATGGATTGAATAAACTCGCTAAAAGTTGATTAATAATAGTAACTATTATTGCGTTTATAATGTTAATTATTGTTAGTAATAATAATAATAATTATTATAATAAGGGATCATTATTTGATTTTATCTGCAGATTTATTCAAAGCATTTAGCAAGGAGGCTCATTTATTCTCTCTCGCAGTCAATGGACGCTGAAGAGGTCGTGATAAAAAAGCTGAAGGTTGGTTGTGGTGATGATGATGATTACAAAGGGCATTAGGTGTGATTTTTATTATAATCACTTATTTATTCAGCAACTTTCGTTTTATTATAAGTAGACTCACTCACTCACTCACTCACTCACCATCATCATCATCAACTAAATCCTTAGCCCTTTGTCCTAATTATGATGATGACAATGACATTGATGACGATGATGATGATAATGATTAACAAACGTCAGCAAGTCTGTGGCCACGAGTACACGGGGAAGCTGCAGAAGATGCTGACGGACATGAAGATCAGCGACTACCTCACCAACAAGTTCGTGGAGTCGCTGGGATCCGACGCGTCGCAGTGTCTCGGACTGTCGTTCAACATCCTTGTCATGCAGGTGATGATGATGATGATGGTGGTGGTGGTGATGAGTCGAATTCAATTAATCTCTTTATTTTATTCTTTATCATTATTTTATTATTATTATTATTTTGATTTTGTTTCATTATTATTTGTTATATTTTATTTTTTTTTTAAATCCAAGTAACAACTAAAACCATAAACAAAAAATCTATTTAATCTCATTAAATGCCTCTACCATTGTTGACCATAAATCATCTTAAGACATTCCACTGCACCTTTTGAACCAGGCAGGTGCGTGGCCACTCCAGGTACCTCAGTCGGCATTCACCATCCCTCAGGAACTTGAAAGAAGTCTTCAGCAGGTTCATCTCGTTCATCATTTATTGATTTATTTTTTATTAATTATTATAATTATTAATATATATTAATTATAATATTTAATTACAATATATGTTTATAATTAATATTAATTATAATTATTTTAACAACAATAATAATATTGTTGATAGTAATGTAAATAGTGAACAAATGATTTTTATGGTTTTCCAGTTTGAAACGTTCTACCAACTGAATTTTAACGGGAGGAAGCTCCTTTGGCATCATGCCCTCAGCACGTGTTGGTATCCCTTGTTTAAAAGATTTGTTGATTAATTACATTATGTCCATCTTGAATCTCTTATTGTTGACCTTTTTTTGGGGTGGGTGGATGGGTGTGGGATTTAATGTATTTCCAAGTTCAAGTCTTGATTTAATTTCTTAAATTTCATATAAAATCAATAAAAGTAAAAAAATCTTTAAAACTATCATCAGAATATAAATCATATTTCCATTTTCGATACGTCTTTTTTGTAATACTTCTCATCAATCCATTCCCCCTCTACTCCACCAACAGGTGATGTAAAGTTCAATCACCTGGGCCGGGCTTACGTGATGCACACGTCCCTGCATATCATGTCCGTACTCGTGCTCTTCAATGCCGTCGACAGCATGACCTTCGCAGAGGTCGCTGCCACGACAGGAATAGGGCAGGAAGACCTGACCAGATATCTTCAGCTACTGGTTGACAACTACGTGCTCCTCTCCTCTGATGTGAGTTCAGAAGGAATCGTGAATTATTCATGAATCGTGGCTCAGGCATGAAGCTCTCTTGTTTGCATGCCTGAGGCTGTGCGTAATTTATGTTTAGCAAACCAATTGCTAAAAAATGCTTTGTTTTATTATTATTTTATTTCTTAAATTAAATTAATTTTGTAGAATGACAGGAGGGTCGGTGCAGAGTCACGGTTTGCATTAAATTTTGAATATCAAAACAAGAGGCCAAAGTTCAAACTCATGTCTCTGTTTAGAGAAAGTGCACAGGTCAGTGGAAATGGCATTTTTTTCCTAGCAAGATGATAATAATAGTTGATGATAATAATAATAATAATAATAATTAGTTGGTAACAACAAAACATTAGCATCAGTACAATATTAGTACAGCATTGCATTCGAGTTGTTGAGTGATAATAGTCTTTAAAACTGCTCCATCCATTTATCCATTCATCCATCCATCCGTCCGTCTGACCAGGAGGCAGAGCGAGCCTTGAACACCGTAACGGAAGACAGGAAGATGTTCCTGCAGGCGGTCATCGTCCGAACGATGAAGGCCCGCAAGAGGATGCAGCACAAGGCCCTCGTCGAGGAGGTGGTCCGGCAGTCCCTGAGACACTTCGTGCCCAACCACAGCTTCACGAAGAAGATGATTGAACAGCTCATCGACAAGCAGTATCTGGAGAGGGTCGAAGATTCTATAGACGAATACACCTACATCGCATGATGTGGGCGTGCGCATGCCTCTCACTCTCTCCTCTGACACTCGCTCTCCTCCTTCCGCCTTCCTTCCTTCCTTCCCACCATTTCTTCCGCCTCCCAACTTAACCCTCCTGCGTGTCATCTTTCGGCAAGCTGTCCACGGGCCGTGCACGTTGGCCGAATGCACCCCTGCGAATTGATGCGTTTGATTGTTGTTTTTTTTTATCTATTAATAAATACATGGTTTTTTTTTTCATATCTGAATTATTACTAAAATAAGAAACTAAATGTAAGAAAAGAATCTACGCTGGCGGTAATGTTTATAGGATTGGCGATAGTGTCAGTTCAAGTGGACTCCAAATAGGTCCAGATCGTTGGCATGGCCAACCGCATGGTGCGAGAACGCCGACAGAAATTACAATATACATTGTAACAATTTACGGATAGATAGCCCATTAGAATCAATCAAATATTTTAGAACCTTTATTATATGTTATGTTGTTATAAGGTACATTATGGTAAATAAAATGATTTTGGAGCGCATCTCTTAAAATTACCATCAGAACACAAATCAAGTTTCAGTTTTCAATACGACTTCTTTATCAAATAGTTTGATTTTACAACTTTTATAATATAAAAAAGAATTAGTTATCGCAGAAAATAACGGAGCTGGTAATGATGCTGAACTGCCCCGAGGAAACTCCCTAATGTTGCAGGATGTTTCAGGTGGATGGTAGTGCAGATGGATATCAAACACGACCCTCAGCGACTGTTGCCGTAACCGAATCCATGCAGAGGCATTCGAATCCATTCGACCAAATTATAAGTAATATTTCTAATGGGATGTGTATTTACATGATTAGATCAATATAATCTTAAAATTCATCGGTAAGAATCAAGAATAGTTTGAGCATTTTTAAAAATAATGATTTTCTTAAATAAATAACAAAATTGCGAAGACATTCGCATCTTTGAATAAGCACTTCTGCCAAACAATGTCGAAATCGAAATATAACGTAATTCGTAAACCTATAAAATTAGCCGTAATTCTAGTCATTATGTCAAATGAAATTCCAGCACAGGAATCTATGTCAAGGTATATCTATGATCGACGTAAACGTCTTCATGTCGAAAGCGATTGCCGGGAAATTAGGGAAATCCTGACTGCCTTGGAAAATGGGCCTCTTGCAAGACCGATGCTCAGAAAAGCTCTGGCGTAAGTTTTTTTTTTAATTTCTTATCTTAATTTACTATAACTCAACATTTAACAATTCAATAATTAATAATTAATTATAACTTAACAATTCAAGCGTTTTTATATTCTTTGAAGGACGATCCAATCATTGAGTATCAATATCGATGTAGCACTGCAGATGTTAGAAGAATACGCAGATAATCTTTGTCGAAGACTATTCAATGTTGGTGCCAAACTCAGAATTAATGAAAGAGACATTAATGAACGACACATTAACTCATCATTGAATATTTCAGAAAATTGAAGATGGCTTTTCGGTAGGAGTCATAAATGTTTACGCCAAGAATTGGACTGCCTATAATGTTTTTGGGAAAAGGGCAGACTCTATGTTCTCGTTAGTTACTTGGAATAAGTTATTTATGAAAATCTTATCTGATCCCTAAAATCCATAAAATATGAATTTCAGATATTTGAATAGACTAATGCAGACTCGACAAGTCAGTGGATGTGACCCACCGGATTTTCAAAATTATTTCTTGAGGCAACCTTTGACCTTTCACAAAGTGAAAAATTTCTAAATTCTAATTGCAAGTGCTAATGCAAAAATGTAAAATACTGTACAATGTTTAAATCGATTTCAGATTCTGCTTAAAAGTTGGTCGGTCTTTGTCAGAAAAACTGAGGGTTTACTGTTAGAAGAACTTATTAAAAATTTGGAAAAGTACGATTCATAAATTCATAATTTAAATTGCTGGCCATTGATGTAAATGACTTCTTTAATTGTAGGGAAAGAAAAGGAGAAGATGGTGCTGGGGATGACATAATGAAAACATTCAGGGACTCCTTTAAAGAAGCGCATTCGTTCAATGAAGAAGATGAAGATTTCGACGAAATGGAGGTCAGATTATAATTACAGCCTTTATGATAGATCTGCATTTTTAACGATTTATTATTATTATATTAGCTCTACAAAGTAGCAATTGAGCAGCCACTTCTCGAGAAATTGGAAGTTTACTATACTTCTGAATCAGAGAAATATTTTGGAGCATTGTCAGACGACGAAGCCATTGTGAAAGTACTAATTTCACTTAGAAATGTTTTTTAAAATTACTGTAATTTCAAGTTAATTTCTAACATTACATCAATACCCATTTCCAGTGCTCTGATCTAATCACCAGAGAAGAAAGGATCGTGAAGAAGATGCTACCGTTGACTGCCGAAATTATTGTCGAAAAAGCATGGAAGATCCTAGTTTCTGCTCATTTGGACAAAATCATACAGAGAGCGAAATATTATATTGAACACGAACAGCTTGACTGTAATACATCACTTCTGCAATGTTTAAGAATAATTGTTTCTTATTAAAAATTATACATATTTATGTCGATTAGTGAGTTCATAATATTGTCGGCGATTGTATTTATTATTGTTATTATCTCTACAGACTTGAAGATTGCTTATCCAATTTTAAAGCGTTCCAGCAAAGTCATGGAGGCTGTTAATGATTTAATGAAAAAAAGGGTGGAAAAGATTTTTATAAAATTGCGAGAAACTTGCGAATCAACAAATTTCTGCGAATCTTTTCTAAAAACCATCTCTATTGAAAGCAGAATATTTAATTTAACATTTGACTCAAACCCTGTCTCTCTTGCCATGTTGCACAAGGTTATAATTTTCCGTATGTTATTGACTTAATAATAAGCATAAAATCATGATATGATATATAACAAAACAATAATTATTTAATATAATTGATATTACATCGTTACGTCTTTATATATTATATGATGTTGTTAATATCGTTGTGTTTTAGTCAAGTCATGTTAAATCACATTATTTTTTTTAATACATCCTCTCTTACAAAATAGGGTATTTCGGTAGCCTTAAATAGAAATTTGGCCAAGGATGATGTAAGTGGCATTTCTTGTGATATTTTTTGGAAAATCAAAGTAAAATTCTTGTATCATGATACTCAATCAAATACTATGTGCTTTTCAGCCGAAATCATCGAAATCCAAGATTCCAATTATTTCACGAGTGGCGGAAATAGTCAGCGAATTCATTTACTATTAAGTGGCAATGTAACGATTTCAAGAAAATCTTGTTTTTTTTTTCAGTTGGTTAATGATTTTGACCACTTCGTGAAATATGGAACAAAAGCTTTGAATGAAATTGAAATTGAAAAAAAGATAGATGATATAATTACCATATTCGATTATATTGAAGATAAGGATATCTTTATCCAGGTTGGAAATTATTTTGTTTTATGCGAAATGTATAATTTAAACAATTTAAAAATATCCATTAAAACCAAATTTTAGATTTATTCGAAACGTCTGGCGATGAGATTGATCTTTTCAACGTCCCAGTCAATAGAAGCCGAAGAAATATTGATCAGCAAGATGAAGGTAAAAACGTAAATATAATAAATTTGAATTTCAAGATAATAACGATAATTTCCTATTATTTTAATACATTTGTAGATTAAATGCGGAAATGCTTTCGTAACGAAAGTCGAGAAAATGGTCACAGACGTAGAATTGAGCAAAGATTTAACTTCGAAGTTCAATAATCCATTACCAATATCGTTCAATATTTTGGTTGCGCAGGTTTGACTTGTTTTATATTAATTAATTATATAATTATTATTAGTTTTAATCTTCATATGTTGTTATAGACTGGGTCTTGGCCGTTAGAAGCAAGTAGAACAACGCTTTTGGTCCCAGAAGAGATATCCCAAGGAATGACTGCATTCAATGACTTTTACTCCAAACAATATGCTGGCCGAAGACTACATTGGAACCATGGACAGAGCACATGCGACATCAAACTCAATTATTTGAGTAAAAGCTACACTGTGCAAACCTCCGTAATAATGGCATCAATTTGGACATTATTTAACAATGCGCAATCGCTCACATTCGAAGAGATAAGAATCTTGAGTGACATTGACGCGAAAGATCTTCAGAAGTACTTGCAATTTCTTGCAGCGCAAAATATTTTATCCAAAGTAAGTGGTGATTTGATTTTCTTCTGTCTTTTTGTAAAGTTAATGCACGAAACATGACGATTTTTAGTCAAATGAAGAAACAAATGCACCTGAGCAGTTCAGCTTGAATTATCAATATGAGAATAAAAAGCCTAAATTCAAGTTGGTGGCAGTTTTGAAGGAAGCAGTAGAAGAAGAAAAGGAAGAAATGAAACATATTATTGAAGAGAGAAAATTCTTCCTTCAGGCTCTCATTGTAAGAATCATGAAAGCCAAGAAGACGATGTCTCACAAAGATCTGGTCAAAGAAACAATTGAGCAGTCCATTACGAATTTTGTTCCAAGCCAGCATTCGATCAAATTAGTTATTGATGAGCTCATTGCTAAAGAATATTTGGCTAGAATTGAAGGAGAAAGTAACAAGTACAATTACCTCGCCTAGATAGATTATTTAGGTTAAATAATTCAATATTGACTCCTATTAGCAAATTCGTTTCTTTTTTTGTGTGTAAATAATCACTTGGAAAGTAATTGATTTGAAAAGTTCAAACTTCAAAGTTTCCCCAACCGATCGATTTCAGTCGCTGATTTTAAATTTAAAGGGGCCCTCTTTCTTGATGCTTTGGGTCATCTTTAGAAGTGTGTTTTCTTAAATTTTTGAATTTTCTTTGAGTTTTTTAAAATTTAATTGCCATCGCTTCAAGAAAACCATATCCTTACATTTATTTTGCTTTCGTTGATTAGAAGTAACTTTAATCGTATAAAATCGTGTTAAGTTTTCACATTTTTCTTCTTCTTAAACAAGTGCAATTATTAAATATTGCTTTTGGTCAGATATTTGTTTTATGAAAAACAGTCATTATAAAAGTAGTTTAAATACAAAAGACAAATATGGTCTAGTTGGAAAATGGTCCACAAGGAACTGAAATAGCTGGGATGCACAGTCCGCTCTTGGCAAGGAATACCAATTTAGGATGTCAAGATTATGATATATGATTCTTGTTGGCGTCGAAGTAGTTTATCTCTGATTTTAGTCAATAGGCCCGTTCTTGAACTTTAATAAAATAATGGGAAGAAACAAGTTTTGATAATTAATTTTAATTTAAGATAAAAATTAAAATAACATTAAAAAAATTCAATGTTTCTTCAAAAATCGCCTTGGAACTGTTGGAAATAACCTTTACATTTAATTTTTCAATTAGTATCTAAATATAAACTTACGTTTTTATTGAAGTTACTAATTTTTAAATGCTAAAATTAAAAATTTATTGCAAACGACATTATATATCTTCGAAAAGGTTTGTGAACTATTTAACAATGTTGTATCATACATATTACAAAAAACACTCTGTTACACCATTTGCATATTTGAATAATTACCATGGCAGTGAATTATAATGAAGGAAATTGCATGTCTAAATTGATTTTTCAAGAACGGAATAAAAGCAACGACAAAGATCCTCAGATTGTAATCAGGCAGATATTGAATGATGTAAAAAACAATCAAATGACTAGATCAAAGTCATTAACTGTTTATTAGTGAGTCATTTTTTTTGCAATTTAACATTGCAGCTGAGCTATCAATATAAAATATTCATTAAATAATAATAAATTTGTGTTATTATCATCTTAAAGCGATTTGCAGTCCATCTTCTGCGTAGGGAACGAGGATGGGATGAAAGATATCTCGTCAATCACAGAAACCGTCGTCAATGAAATTTGTGAAGAATTTCGTCAGGTTAGGTTTCGATTTTAAATAAATAGAATTGCAATTATTATTTGGAATTTCATATAATAAATTCATTATTTCAGAAAATTGAGACTGATGCTCCTGAAAGAACCATTATAGTGTACATGGAGAGTTGGGTCTCGCACATCGACTGTGCATCAAGAGCAGACATTTTCTTTCGGTCAGTTATTTAAATCATTGCATTTAAAAATTTTTATTTTATTTATAACTCAAACATTTAAATTGCAGGCGCTTTAAGCAAACCGCTGGATTTTCATGCATTCAAGATAGAAGAAATTGGTCATTATACGATGTATGAAAAATATTTGATTGCTAATGTTACTCCGTGACAATTTAAAAACAATTATATTCAATTTCAGTTAGCACTTAAGAGATGGTCTGCCCTAGTCACGGAAATTAAGGAATTACTGGCAGATGGACTTTTAAGGATTTTAGACATGTAAGCTTTATAACTACATATACATTATAGATTTAAATTTTGTAAACAATGCATGAATATATAAAACGATATATTATTAAAAATATTATAGGGAGAGAAATGGAGAACCTACTTCCGAGATGATTAAAACATTCATGGATTCCGTTATAGAGGCCAATAAGTACGAAAGAGACAATCTCATTGACGTTGAATATGAAGGAATGGAGGTAGATTTAAAAAGAATGTTTAATAGAAAATTATTTTTTAACAATATCTTATTATTATTATTATAGCTTTATGAAATAATAGAGGAGCCTCTTATCAAAAAGCTGGAAGTCTATTACACTGACATGGCTAAGAAATATTTCTCTTCTTTAGCACTCGACGATTCAATTTCGAAGGTAACTTTCCTATGATTATATATTATGAATTACATTGTAAAAAAAATATATCATTTATAACATTGACCATTCAACTTATAGTGCGCTGCAATGTTTGTAAACGAAGAAAAGTTATTGAAAAAGATGCTACCTTTATCTGCCGAAAAGATAGTCGGAAGAACTTGGAGCATCATTGCTTCCGACAAAATGGCCCAAGTTTTAGAAAGAACTAGATATTATATAAGATACGATGATACTGAACGTAAAGTGTCACTTTCATTTGCGTTTAGTTAAATTCTCATAAGCAGTCAATCAATTACAATCAATTTACAACGATTGTACTGGTCTCAATGAATGTAATTATTTTATATATACGATATAAATTTAATATTGCTTATTTTCTCTAGATCTGAAGATGGCTCACACAATTTTCAAGCATTCTTCTACTGCAATGGCTGGAATCATTAAGTGGATCCAGGAAAAAGAGGAACAAATATTCACCGACTTACGATTAGCAATTGATGCAACCAATTTCTGCGACAATTTTATGAAAGTCTATGAAACTCAATACGAGTTATTGAAATCAATTTTTGGATCATATCCTGCCTCATTTGCTGCACTGGATAAGGTTGCGTTTGAATTTAACATACTGCATAAACATATATATATTGTTTACATTTTATATTGTACACACAATGTTTAATATTCTATAATATCTAAATGTATATTACTCGTAAATACTCATAAATATTTGATACATTCTAATGACGTTAAATGTTTGCTGCAAACAGGGTATTGCTCAGATTTTAAACAAGAAATTTGATGAGAAAAACGTAAGTTGAATTTATAGTTGAATTTAAAGAATTTAAAGCTTTGCTTATATTTAAAAATTAATTTTGATTTTTTTTCTGTTCAAAGTCAGAAAAACCTAAAAACATTCCAAAAGTGATAGATATCGTAAGTGAATTAAATAATTTCCAGTACCGAAAGGATTCTTAGAATTTTACTATTACAGGTGACTAACGATTTTGATAAATTCATGAGAAGCGGAACAAAAGGACTAAATGAAACCCAAATTGAAAAGAAGATAGATGACATCATTACCATTTTTAATTACATTGAAGAAAAGGATCTGTATATACAGGTTAGACAATAACTTATTTTATTGCGTATTGTACGACGGCATTTTTTATTGACAATGATACAAATTTATATTAGCTATACTCTAAACGTCTGGCAATGAGGTTGATCAATTCAGAGTCACAGTCAAAAGAAGGTGAAGAGATGATGATAAAAAAGATGAAGGTAAAAACTTAAATACATTAAGTGTGAATACAGGGGAAAAAAGTTTATAAATTATATCAATTTCAATGAATTTGCAGATTAAATGCGGAGCTCAATTCGTCATCAATGTCGAGAAAATGATCACAGACGTAGAATTGAGCAAAGATTTAACTTCGAAATTTAATAATCCATTACCAATATCGCTCAATATTTTGGTTGCGCAGGTTTGACATGTTTTATTAATTAATTATATAATTTTTATCACTTTTAATATTCATATGTTGTTATAGACTGGGTCTTGGCCGTTAGAAGCAAGTAGAACAACGCTTTTGGTTCCCGAAGTGATATCCCAAGGAATGACTGCATTCAATGACTTTTACTCCAAACAATATTCTGGTCGAATCCTTTATTGGCTGCATAAAAGGAGCACATGCGACATCAGACTCAATTATTTGAGTAAAGGCTACACTGTGCAAACCTCCGTAATAATGGCATCAATTTGGACATTATTTAACAATGCGCAATCGCTCACATTCGAAGAGATAAGAATCTTGAGTGACATTGACGCTAAAGATCTTCAGAAGTATTTGCAATTTCTTGCAGCGCAAAATATTTTATCCAAAGTAAGTGGTGATTTGATTTTCTTCTGTCTTTTTGTAAAGTTAATGCACGAAACATGACGATTTTTAGTCAAATGAAGAAACAAATGCACCCGAGCAGTTCAGCTTGAATTATCAATATGAGAATAAAAAGCCTAAATTCAAGTTGGTGGCAGTTTTGAAGGAAGCAGTAGAAGAAGAAAAGGAAGTAACGAAACATATTATTAAGGAGAGAAAATTCTTCCTTCAGGCTCTCATTGCAAGGATCATGAAAGCCAAGAAGACGATGTCTCACAAAGATCTCGTAAAAGAAACAATTGAGCAGTCCATTACGAATTTTGTTCCAAGCCAGCATTCGATCAAATTAGTTATTGATGAGCTCATTGCTAAAGAATATTTGGCTAGAGTTGAAGGAGAAAGTAACAAGTACAATTACCTCGCCTAGATAGATTATTTAGAATAAATTATTTAATATTGACTCATTAGGAAATTCGTTTCTTTTTTGTGTGTAAATAATCACTTGGAAAGTAATTGATTTGAAAAGTTCAAACTTCAAAGTTTCCCCAACCGATCGATTTCAGTCGCTGATTTTAAATTTAAAGGGGGCCTCTTTCTTGATGTTTTGGGTCATCTTTAGAAGTGTGTTTTCTTAAATTTTTGAATTTTCTTTGAGTTTTTTAAAATTTAATTACCATCGCTTCAAGAAAACCATAACCTTACACTTATTTTGCTTTCGTTGATTAGAAGCAACTTTAATCGTATAAAATCGTGTAAAGTTTTCAAATTTTTCTTCTTCTTAAACAAGTGATTATTATTAAATATTGCTTTTGGTCAAATATTTGTTTTATGAAAAACAGTCATTATACAAGTAGTTTAAATACAAAAGACAAATATGGTCTAGTTGGAAAATGGTCCACAAGGAACTGAAGTAGCTGGGATGCACAGTCAGCTCTTGGCAATTTAAGATGTCAATGTTATGTTCAATGATTAAACGTAGAGCCCTCCATTCGGACCACATGCCAGTAATCCAAATTATCCTGATCCCGAATTATCCTGCTTTATGGACCCTACGATATCCAGTACCGAACCTGGATTAAAGTCATTGAAGAGGAAAAAAATAGAAGGGCTCTTCTTTTGAGATACGTCCTTTTAGAATTCATTATTATTATTATTATTATTAAAATTTGAATTTTATGTTACAATGGCGGTCGTTCTTGCTTTTAAAATGGCGATTCCGGCATTAACAAACCGCACAATAATTCAATAAATTCAAGCAAAACTTGTTTTATTAAGTAATTTATATTTTTTTGGTGCTAGCTTCAGACTTTTAAGCTTGACTAGTTTTAGCTGGAACCTTAGAAACGAAGCTGAAGTACTATCTAAATAACTTCTATTAAATAAAGTTATGAGCAAAACAGGTTAGATTAAACCTTAGTCGACCAAGTTTGTTAATAGGTTATAACGTTAGAATTTAAATATCTTGATTATTAATAAAGTAACATGGTTGGTGTTCCACCAGATTTTCTGCAGCAGAACAAAACTTAGCGAAAATTATATCCTCTAATAGGATTTTTAAAACTACACATTTAATCGCTAAAATTAAAATTTGATTAAGAGCAGTTTCAAGCGAAATATTTCGATTAATCCCTCTTGAGCGTCCTGCGTGCCAACACGATCCGCGTCGCCCCGGAATTTTATTGCTATTAACATTATTATTGACTTCTAGTAAATAAACGATTTAAAAAATAATAATTTCGAGAACTTTGCCTTGCCATTGAACAACGTTTGACTTATCAAGGCCAGTTCGGATGTTGAGGAACGATTTTCCTCCTTTTATTACAAAATTTTGAGACGGTCAAGATTATGATTTGTGATTGCTATGGCGTCGGAATAGTTTATCTATGATTTTAGTCAATGGGTCCGTGCTTGAACTTTAATAAAATAATGTGAAGAAAAAATTTTTAATTAATTTTTAAAATTAAAAAAATTAGTTTTTATTTAAAATAAAAATTAAAATAACAATAAAAAATTTAATGTTTCTTTAAAATCGCTTTGGAACTGTTGGAAGTAACCTTTACACCGGACTCAAATATAAAGTTAAGTTTTTAATGAAGTTCCTAATTTTTAAAATGCTAAAATTAAAAATTTATTGCAAACGATATTATATATCTTCGAAAAGGTTCGTGGTCTCTATAATGATGTTGTATCATCAAAATTACAAAAATCAATCTGTTACACTATTTGCATATTTGAATAATTACCATGGCAGCGAATAATAATGAAGGAAGTTCCATGTCTAAATTGATTTTTCAACAACGGAACAAAAGCAACGGTAAAGATCCTGAGATTGTAATCAGGCAGATACTGAATGATGTAAAAAACAATCAAATGACTAGATCAAAGTCTTTAGCTGCGTATTAGTGAGTCATATTTTTGCAATTTAACAACGAAGCTTAGTATTCAATATAAAGTATTCATTAAATAATAATAAATTTGTGTTATTATCATCTTAAAGCGATTTGCAGTCCATCTTCTGCGTTGGGAACGAGGATGGGATGAAAGATGTCATGACAATCACAGAAACCTTCGTCAATGAAATTTGTGAAGAATTTCGTCAGGTTAGGTTTCGATTTTAAATAAATAGAAATGCATTTATTATTTGGAATTTCATATAATAAATTCATTATTTCAGAAAATTGAGAGTGAAGCTCTTGAAAGAACCATTATAGTGTACATGGAGAGTTGGGTCTCGCACATCGATTTTGCATCAAGAGCAGACATTTTCTTTCGGTCAGTTATTTAAATCATTGCATTTAAAAAATTTTATTTTGTTTAACTCAAAAATTTAAATTGCAGGCGCTTTAAGCAAACCGTTGGACCAACTTCATGCAATCACGATGGAAGAAATTGGTCATTATACAATGTATGAAAAATATTTGATTGCTAATGTTACTCCGTGACAATTTAAAAACAATTATATTCAATTTCAGTTAGCACTTAAGAAATGGTCTGCCCTAGTCACGGAAATTAAGGAATTACTGGCAGATGGACTTTTAAGGATTTTAGACATGTAAGCTTTATAACTACATATACATTATAGATTTAAATTTTGTAAACAATGCATGAATATATAAAACGATATATTATTAAAAATATTATAGGGAAAGAAATGGAGAATCTACTCCCGAGACGATAAAAACATTCACGGATTCCGTTATAGAGGCCAATAAGTACGAAAGAGACAATCTCATTGACGTTGACGATGAAGGACTGGAGGTAGATTTAAAAAGAATGTTTAATAGAAAATTATTTCTTAATAATATCTTATTATTATTATTATTATAGCTTTATGAAACAGTAGAGGAGGCTCTTATCAAAAAGCTGGAAGTCTATTACACTGATGTAGCTACGAAACATTTCTCTTCTTTAGCACTCGACGATTCAATTTCGAAGGTAACTTTCCTATGATTATATATTATGAATTACATTTTTTAAAAAAATATATCATTTATAACATTGACCATTCAACTTATAGTGCGCTGAAATGTTTGTAAACGAAGAAAAGTTATTGAAAAAGATGCTACCTTTATCTGCCGAAAAGATAGTCAGAAGAACTTGGAGCATCATTGCTTCCGACAAAATAGACCAAGTTTTAGAAAGAACTAGATATTATATAAGATACGATGATACTGAACGTAAAGTGTCACTTTTATTTGCGTTTAGTTAAATTCTCATAAGCAGTCAATCAATTACAATCAATTTACAACGATTGTACTGGTCTCAATGAATGTAATTATTTTATATATACGATATAAATTTAATATTGCTTATTTTCTCTAGATCTGAAGATGGCTCACACAATTTTCAAGCATTCTTCTACTGCAATGGCTGGAGTCATTAAGTGGATCCAGGAAAAAGAGGAACAAATATTCACCGACTTACGATTAGCAATTGATGCAACCATGTTCTGCGATAATTTTATGATGGTCTATGAAACTCAATACGAGTTATTGAAGTCAATTTTTGAATCATATCCTGCCTCATTTGCTGCACTGGATAAGGTTGCGTTTGAATTTAACATACTGCATAAACATATATATATTGTTTACATTTTTTATTGTACACACAATGTTTAATATTCTATAATATCTAAATGTATATTACTCGTAAATACTCATAAATATTTGATACATTCTAATGACGTTAAATGTTTGCTGCAAACAGGGTATTGCTCAGATTTTAAACAAGAAATTTGATGAGAAAAACGTAAGTTGAATTTATAGTTGAATTTAAAGAATTTAAAGCTTTGCTTATATTTAAAAATTAATTTTGATTTTTTTTCTGTTCAAAGTCAGAAAAACCTAAAAACATTCCAAAAGTGATAGATATCGTAAGTGAATTAAATAATTTCCAGTACCGAGAAGATTCTTAGAATTTTACTATTTCAGCTGATTAACGATTTTGATAAATTCATGAGAAGCGGAACAAAAGGACTGAATGAAACCCAAATTGAAAAGAAGATAGATGACCTCATTACCATTTTTAATTACATTGAAGAAAAGGATCTGTATATGCAGGTTAGACAATAACTTATTTTATTGCATATTGTACGACGACAATATTGACAATGATACAAATTTATATTAGCTATACTCTAAACGTCTGGCAATGAGGTTGATCAATTCAGAGTCACAGTCAAAAGAAGGTGAAGAGATGATGATAAAAAAGATGAAGGTAAAAACTTAAATACATTAAGTGTGAATACAGGGGAAAAAAGTTTATAAATTATATCAATTTCAATGAATTTGCAGATTAAATGCGGAGCTCAATTCGTCATCAAAGTCGAGAAAATGATCACAGATGCAGAATTGAGCAAAGATTTAACTTCGAAGTTTAATAATCCATTACCAATATCGCTCAATATTTTGGTTGCGCAGGTTTGACTTGTTTTATTAATTAATTATATTATTATTATTACTTTTAATCTTCATATGTTGTTATAGACTGGGTCTTGGCCGTTAGAAGCAAATGGAACAACACTTTTGGTTCCAGAAGTGATATCCCAAGGAATGACTGCATTCAATGACTTTTACTCCAAACAATATTCTGGTCGAATCCTTTATTGGCTACATAAAAGGAGCACATGCGACGTCAAACTCAACTATTTGAAACAAAATTGCACTGTTCAAACCTCAGTAGTAATGGCATCAATTTTGGCATTATTCAATAATGCTGAATTACTCACCTTCGAGGAGATAAGAGCTTTGACTGGCATCGATGCAACAGATCTTCAGAAGTACTTGCAATCCCTTTCAGAACAAAATATTTTGTCCAAAGTGAGTTGTGATTTGATTTTCTTTTGTCTTTTTTTAAATTCATTTTATGGTATAAATAACAATTTTCAGTCAATTGGAAGTAAAAATTCACCCGAGCAGTTCAAATTAAATTATCGGTTTAAAAGCAAAAAGCCGAAATTTAAGTTGGTGGCAGTTTTGAAGCAAGCAGTACAAGAAGTACAAGAAGTAAAAGAAGAATCGTATGATGTTGTTGCGGAGAGGAAGTTCTTTCTTCAGGCTCTCATTGTAAGAATCATGAAAGCCAAGAAGATAATGTCTCATAAAGATCTCGTCAAAGAAACAATTGAGCAGTCCATTACGAAATTCGTCCCAAGTCAGGTTTTCGTTAAGGATGTGATTGAAGATCTCATATATAGAGATTATATAGCCTACTCTTATGGTAATATGGAACAATATGAGTATCTTGCTTAAAATGGTTATTTATTTCTATGGAGTTGTTTGTTTCCAATTATTTTCCTTTAAATAAACGCAAAACTTCGAATCGTGGTAAATGGTAATGTAGTACAAGTTTAAGTCTTTGATAAATCTCCAGTTGTGATCCGAAGAAGTTCTATTAAATTTCAATGAAAGGAAATTTTATTTTATGTTTGTTATTGAATGCCCAGATTTAACTAGCAAAGTTATTAGATTTAAACTTCTAAATTATGATTTATATCAAAATCAATAATGAGTTATGTCTCCTTTTTTCGAAAACTTTGCCTTGCCATTGAACAACGTTTGAGGTCAGTTCAGATGTTGAGGACGAACGATTTTCGTCCTTTTATTACAAAATTTTGTCACGGTCAAGATTACGATTTTTGATTCCTGTCGGCGTCGAAGTAGTTTATCTTTTTTTCAAAAGGCCCGTGCTTGAATTTGAGTAAAAAAAATGAATAAATAAAATGGGAAGAAACAAAAGTTTCGTTAATAAATTTTTATTTAAATTAATTAAATTAACGTTTTTATTAAAGTTCCTAATTTTTAAAATGCTAAAATTAAAAATTTATTGCAAACGATATTATATATCTTCGAAAAGGTTCGTGATCTCTATAATGATGTTGTATCATCAAAATTACAAAAATCAATCTGTTACACTATTTGCATATTTGAATAATTACCATGGCAGCGAATAATAATGAAGGAAGTTCCATGTCTAAATTGATTTTTCAACAACGGAACAAAAGCAACGATAAAGATCCTGAGATTGTGATCAGGCAAATACTTAATGATGTAAAAAACAATCAAATGACTAGATCAAAGTCTTTAGCTGCGTATTAGTGAGTCATATTTTTGCAATTTAACAATGAAGCTTAGTATTCAATATAAAATATTCATTAAATAATAATAAATTTGTGTTATTATCATCTTAAAGCGATTTGCAGTCCATCTTCTGCGTAGGGAACGAGGATGGGATGAAAGATATCTTGTCAATCACAGAAACCGTCGTCAATGAAATTTGTGAAGAATTTCGTCAGGTTAGGTTTCGATTTTAATTAAATAGAAATGCAATTATTATTTGTAATTTCATATAATGAATTCATTATTTCAGAAAATTGAGAGTGAAGCTCCTGAAAGAACCATTACAGTGTACATGGAGAGTTGGGTCTCGCACATCGACTGTGCATCAAGAGCAGACATTTTCTTTCGGTCAGTTATTTAAATCATTGCATTTAAAAATTTTTATTTTATTTATAACTCAAACATTTAAATTGCAGGCGCTTTAAGCAAACCGCTGGATTTTCATGCATTCAAGATAGAAGAAATTGGTCATTATACGATGTATGAAAAATATTTGATTGCTAATGTTACTCCGTGACAATTTAAAAAACAATTATATTTAATTTCAGTTAGCACTTAAGAGATGGTCTGCCCTAGTCACGGAAATTAAGGAATTACTGGCAGATGGACTTTTAAGGATTTTAGATATGTAAGCTTTATAACTACATATACATTATAGATTTAAATTTTGTAAACAATGCATAAATATATAAAACGATATATTACTAAAAATATTATAGGGAGAGAAATGGAGAATCTACTGCAGAGACGATAAAATCATTCACGGATTCCGTTATAGAGGCCAATAAGTACGAAAGAGAGAATCTCATTGACGATGACGATGAAGGACTGGAGGTAGATTTAAAAAGAATGTTTAATAGAAAATTATTTCTTAACAATATTTTATTATTATTATTATAGCTTTATGAAACAATGGAGGAGGCTCTTATCAAAAAGATTGAAGTCTATTACACTGATATAGCTACGAAACATTTCTCTTCTTTAGCATTCGACGATTCAATTTTGAAGGTAACTTTCCTAAGATTATATAGTATTAAATTGTAAAAAAAAGTGTCATTTATAACATTGACCATTCAACTTATAGTGCGCTGAAATGATTGTAAACGAAGAAAAGTTAATGAAAAAGATGCTACCTTTATCTGCCGAAAAGATAGTCAGAAGAACTTGGAGCATCATTGCTTCCGACAAAATGGCCCAAGTTTTAGAGAGAACTAGATATTATATAAGATACGATAACATTGAATGTATAGTGTCACTTTTATTTACGTTTAGTTATATTCTCACAAGCAGTCAATTACAATTAATTTACAACTTTTACAAGTGATTGTACTGGTTTCAGGGAATGTAATTATATTATATACCGGATATATATTTAATATTGCTTATTTTCTCCAGATCTGAAGATGGCTCACACAATATTCAAATTTTCTTCAAAAGGAATGGCTAGAGTCATTAGGTGGATCCAGGAAAAAGAGGAAAAAATATTCACCGACTTTCGAGAAGCAATTGATGCAACCAATTTCTGCGACAATTTTGTGAAAGTCTATGAAACTCAATACGAGTTATTGAAATCAATTTTTGGATCATATCCTGCCTCATTTGCTGCACTGGATAAGGTTGCGTTTGAATTTTACATACTGCATAAACATATATATATATTGTTTACATTTTATATTGTACACACAATGTTTAATATTCTATAATATCTAAATGTATATTACTCGTAAATAATCATAAATAGTTGATACATTCTAATGACATTAAATGTTTGCTGCAAACAGGGTATTGCTCAGAGTTTAAACAAGAAATTTGATGAGAAAAGCGTAAGTTGAATTTATAGTTGAATTTAAATAATTTAA
The DNA here is from genome assembly GCA_034509925.1 of Hirudinaria manillensis. Classification (NCBI taxonomy): domain Eukaryota; kingdom Metazoa; phylum Annelida; class Clitellata; order Hirudinida; family Hirudinidae; genus Hirudinaria; species Hirudinaria manillensis. The sequence continues at coordinate 2,551,946 of CM067526.1, read as the reverse complement.
AGCTTTATTTATATTTAAAAATTAATTTTGATTTTTTTTTCTGTTCAAAGTCAGAAAAACCTAAAAACATTCCAAAAGTGATAGATATCGTAAGTGAATTAAATAATTTCCAGTACCGAAAGGATTCTTAGAATTTTACTATTACAGGTGACTAACGATTTTGATAAATTCATGAGAAGCGGAACAAAAGGACTAAATGAAACCCAAATTGAAAAGAAGATAGATGACATCATTACCATTTTTAATTACATTGAAGAAAAGGATCTGTATATACAGGTTAGACAATAACTTATTTTATTGCGTATTGTACGACGGCATTTTTTATTGACAATGATACAAATTTATATTAGCTATACTCTAAACGTCTGGCAATGAGGTTGATCAATTCAGAGTCACAGTCAAAAGAAGGTGAAGAGATGATGATAAACAAGATGAAGGTAAAAACTTAAATACATTAAGTGTGAATACAGGGGAAAAACGTTTATAAATTATATCAATTTCAATGAATTTGCAGATTAAATGCGGAGCTCAATTCGTCATCAAAGTCGAGAAAATGATCACAGACGTAGAATTGAGCAAAGATTTAACTTCGAAATTTAATAATCCATTACCAATATCGCTCAATATTTTGGTTGCGCAGGTTTGACATGTTTTATTAATTAATTATATAATTTTTATCACTTTTAATTTTCATATGTTGTTATAGACTGGGTCTTGGCCGTTAGAAGCAAGTAGAACAACGCTTTTGGTTCCCGAAGTGATATCCCAAGGAATGACTGCATTCAATGACTTTTACTCCAAACAATATTCTGGTCGAATCCTTTATTGGCTGCATAAAAGGAGCACATGCGACGTCAAACTCAACTATTTGAAACAAAATTGCACTGTTCAAACCTCAGTAGTAATGGCATCAATTTTGGCATTATTCAATAATGCTGAATTACTCACCTTCGAGGAGATAAGAGCTTTGACTGGCATCGATGCCACAGATCTTCAGAAGTACTTGCAATCCTTTTCAGAAGAAAATATTTTGTCCAAAGTGAGTAGTGATTTGATTTTCTTTTGACTTTTTGAAAATTCATTATATGCTATAAATAACAATTTTCAGTCAATTGGAAGTAAAGATTCACCCGAGCAGTTCAGCTTAAATTATCGGTATAAAAGCAAAAAGCCGAAATTTAAGTTGGTGGCAGTTTTGAAGCAAGCAGTAGAAGAAGTAAAAGAAGAAATGCATGATGTTGTTGCGGAGAGGAAGTTCTTTCTTCAGGCTCTCATTGTAAAAATCATGAAAGCCAAGAAGATAATGTCTCATAAAGATCTCGTCAAAGAAACAATTGAGCAGTCCATTACGAAATTCGTCCCAAGTCAGGTTTTCGTCAAAGATGTGATTGAAGGTCTCATACACAGGGATTATATAGCCTATTCTTCTGGTAATAGGGAACAGTATGAGTATCTTGCTTAAAATGGTTATTTATTTCTATGGAGTTGTTTGTTTCCAATTATTTTCCTTTAAATAAACGCAAAACTTCGAATCGTGGTAAATGGTAATGTAGCACAAGTTTAATTCTTTGATAAATTTCCAGTTGTGATCCGAAGAAGTACTATAAAATTTGATTGAAAGGAAATTTTATTTTATGTTTGTTATTGAATGCCCAGATTCAACTAGCAGTTCTTGTTATTTATCACTATTCATTGCACATATTATCCCAGTTTCCTGTAATCAAACATGTTTGAAATTTAAATTTTACAAATATCATACACTTTAAAGCGTTTGTATAATTAAACTTATTAACTACGCCATTAAGTAGGAGCAAACTAAAGTTTTAGGTTTAGCGTTAGAGGTTAGGCTTAGGGTATGTCTTGTTTCGGCAACCTCAACTCTGTAAATTTTAAACATTTTAAGATAGTGCGTATTTTACTTAATGCAAAAATGACAACTTTGAGGTCTTGCTGTTTTTTTGAATTCTGATATAAATGACATATAATTCGAGCAATATTCTATCTTAAATAAGAGAGTAAGACAGAAAGAAAGTCAGCAGACAACCAATAAACGCAGAGTATCCAATCAGTTAAGTTAACTGATTATCTTTTATAAATCTGATTTTACATTTATTAAATTACCGAACCCACGGATTACATTACTGAAAAACATCTTCCGCATACGTTGTAGTCAAAACCAGTTGACAGAACACCAGAACAAATGACTAATTCATAGCACATACACTTTGCATTAAAACCAATTACTTAAAGTTTCAAACTATAGTCGGTTTCACAGCCTTTGGCTGTACAATCCAATGTCTTAGAACGATACATCAATATACAATAATAACAATTTTTTATAAAGCTTTGAGGAGTATTTTTTAAACAAAAGCTCTTGTTACCAACTTTTTACGTGGTGGTGCAAGCTAAGTTTTGAACGCGGCACGATTCTTACCGCCATTTTATAAGACTAAATTAAAATATTATCATTTTTATTTTTGAGTTTGTTTAGTTAATTCAAAACAAAATCAATTTCAACTAGGCATTATATATTTTTTTAATATTTCTTGTTCTAATTTGAAACTTGTTTGGTGTATTTAAAACCATAAAGTAGTAATATTTTACATTTGTTAGAGAATAAGTAAATTGTTATAAATAATTGTTATATTGTAATAAATTGTTATAAATAATTGTTATAGAATAAGTTATTTTGCTTCTACTTCATATCTTTGAAAAGGAAGTTATTAGACATTTCAATGGAACTAAGCGCAGCTATAGCAAGAGTTTACTAGTTTGATATAACGTATTATATATGTCAATGATGGACGCGATTGAAGATTTTATGTCAATGGTCATCCTTGAACAAAGGAAAGCTGTTAGCGATAAAGATGTAAAGATGGAAATCAGACAAATCCTAAACGATATTAATCGTAAGCAAATAAAAAAATCCAATTGTGGAATTGCTCAAAGGTAAGTCTTCGTCAAGTCACAATTTTTGTAAATAAAAATCAACTACCTAAGAGTAATTTTATAAACATTTTATAGAAAAATTCAGTCTATGGCCTTCAACAATGAATTGGCCGTTCAGAGAGAAATAGAAAATTACTTAAATGAAATGTGTTCACAGGTTCGGTATCGGATTTAAATATATATACATATATGACAAACGATTAAACTAATAGCAGTGTTCACTTTTAGAAATTAGGAAGTGATCTTTGGGAACAGACTTTGAATTTCTACACCAAGCATTGGATCAAGCACGCAGAATTTGAAAAAATGGCATCATCTATGTTTACGTTAGTTATTTAAAATGAATGAAGTCGTTTTCAATTGTTTATCAATTTATATCGATACTTTTAATTTTAGATATTTCTATAAACGTGCAAAATCAAGAGTATTAGAAGATTCAGAAGAAACATTTCCGATGATTTCCGATGTAGGAAATGCAATTATTTGGAAATGTTAAATCATAGAAGAATACAATATTTATTCAAATTTTAATTTCAGCTTATGAAGAGAAAATGGTTTGACTTTGTCATAGAAATAAAGGATTTGCTATCGGGGGCAGTTGTAAAAAATATGGAAATGTATGCTCTATTAAATTAAGATATACTTAATCAATGTAATCAATGTCTAATTTAAATGTAGAGAAAGAAACGGAGATGTTGGTGTTGGGGAAGATGTGTTGGAAAAATTCAGGGATTCCATTACATGGGCGAATTCATTCACAGAAAGCGAAAAAGAATACGATGGAATAGATGTAAAAAATAAAAGTTATTCTTAAGTAATATAGTCGCATTTTTAACGATTTGTTATTAAATTAGCTCTATAAGGTAGCAATTGAGAAGCTAGTTCTCGAAAAATTGGAGGTTTACTATACCTTTGAATCAAAGAAATATGACGACGGCTTGTCAGAAGACGAAACCATTGCAAAGGTAATAATTTCCCTTATAATTGATTGTTAAGATTAGTATAATTTCTAATATGCATTATCAATAAAAATTACAGTGTTCCGAAATAATCAGGCGAGAAGAGAAGCTTATGAAAAAGATGCTACCGTCATCTACCGAATTAATTGTCAAAAGGGCTTGGGACTTATATGCTTCCGATAAAGTAGACAAAGTTATAGAAAGAACCATACATTATATCGAACTTGAAGAGTTTGAACGTAACGTGTCACTTTTATTTATGTTTACAATGTTTTAAAAATGATTGCATTGATTAGTGAAGTCATTATAAATGTATTTATTATTGCTTAATTTCTCCAGTTGCGAAGATGACTTATGCAATTTTAAAGTATTCCGGCGAAGCAATGGCTATGGTCACTAAGTTGATCCAAGAAAGAGAGGAAAAGATATTCACTGACTTACGAGAAGCATGCAATGCCACTAATTTCTGCGAACATTTTCTGAAGATCTATGAAAATGAAGTTGATTTATTAAAATCAACTTTTGAATCAAATCCCGCTATATTTAACGCATTGGTCAAGGTTGTGATTTTAGCCATGTAAATTCATTGCAATACATAAATGTACCGTTTATTTACTTATATCATAAGATTAGCATTAATTTAACATAATGTTTAAAATGACATTAGAATTAATTTAGCGATATTACAAATATTATGCTTCAAAATGCAGGGCATTTCAGTCGCGCTCAACAAGAATTTAACCAAGGAAGATGTCAGTGTGGCATTTCTTATATTTTATCGAAAGTTTATGTGTAATGACCAAGCATAATGTGCATTTCAGGCGAAGTCATCAAAATCCAAGACCCCAATTATTTCACGAGTGGCGGAAATAGTCAGCGAATTTATTTACTATTAAGTGGCAATGTAACGATTTCAAGAAAATCTTGTTTTTTTTTCAGTTGGTTAATGATTTTGACCACTTCGTGAAATATGGAACAAAAGGTTTGAATGAAATTGAAATTGAAAAAAAGATAGATGATATAATTACCATATTCGATTATATTGAAGATAAGGATATCTTTATCCAGGTTGGAAATTATTTTGTTTTATGCGAAATGTATAATTTAAACAATTTAAAAATATCCATTAAAACCAAATTTTAGATTTATTCGAAACGTCTGGCGATGAGATTGATCTTTTCAACGTCCCAGTCAAAAGAAGCCGAAGAAATATTGATCAGCAAGATGAAGGTAAAAACGTAAATATAATAAATTTGAATTTCAAGATAATAACGATAATTTCCTATTATTTCAATGCATTTGTAGATTAAATGCGGAAATGCATTCGTAAGGAAAGTCGAGAAAATGCTCACAGACGTAGAATTGAGCAAAGAGTTGACTTCCAAATTTAATAATCCATTACCAATATCGCTCAATATTTTAGTTGCGCAGGTTTGACTTGTTTTATTAATTAATTATATAATTATTATTAGTTTTAATCTTCATATGTTGTTATAGACTGGGTCTTGGCCGTTAGAAGCAAGTAGAACAACGCTTTTGGTTCCAGAAGAGATATCCCAAGGAATTACCGCATTCAATGACTTTTACTCCAAACAATATGCTGACCGAAGACTACATTGGAACCATGGACAGAGCACATGCGACATCAAACTCAATTATTTGAGTAAAAGCTACACTGTGCAAACCTCCGTAATAATGGCATCAATTTGGACATTATTTAACAATGCGCAATCGCTCACATTCGAAGAGATAAGAATCTTGAGTGACATTGACGCTAAAGATCTTCGGAAGTATTTGCAATTTCTTGTAGCGCAAAATATTTTATCCAAGGTAAGTAGTGATTTGATTTTCTTTTGTCTTTTTGTAACGTGATTACAATAAACAATACGATTTTTAGTCAAATGAAGGAACAGATGCACCTGAGCAGTTCAGCTTGAATTATCAATATGAGAATAAAAAGCCTAAATTCAAGTTGGTGGCAGTTTTGAAGGAAGCAGTAGAAGGCGAAAAGGAAGAAACGAAACATATTATTGACGAGAGGAAGTTCTTCCTTCAGGCTCTCATTGTAAGAATCATGAAAGCCAAGAAGACGATGTCTCACAAAGAACTGGTCAAAGAAACAATTGAGCAGTCCATTACGAATTTTGTTCCAAGTCAGCATTCGATCAAATTAGTTATTGATGAGCTCATTGCTAAAGAATATTTGGCTAGAGTTGAAGGAGAAATTAACAAGTACAATTACCTCTCTTGAATTGATAATAAAATTCAAATTGGTAACGTCCACGTTAAAAATTAGGTTTCGGTTTTATAGGTAAATCCTGGAAAGGTATGCTTTCCTGATTCATATCATAATTTCTTATATTTGGATCAATAATGCTTCTAGAACAAAACAAATGCCAAAAATATGCCAATACTTCGTATACTTTGATTTCTTAGCTGTAAGGTTTTCACTGTTAATCTTGTAACCCAAACTCCTCGATTTCACTTGCCCTCAAGGCGTAAAAATGTCATTAACGGGTATGAATTGTTTATTAATTTTTGAAATGAGAAGTAATTCTCTTCCAAAGTGTTTTTCTTCCAACAAATTAAAAAAATGTATAGCTCCAGTTTGATCCAATATAAAAAATGAATCCTCCTGAAATGAACTCTTTAAGTATCTTTTTTCTCAATTTACTTTTTACATTTTAATTAAATATTTAGAAATCTTTTTATTATCTAAGCTGATTATATGCCATTAAGAATTATGGCAGCATTTCCTAGATTTACTAAAAGTTTCACTTGAAGTAGTCCTCTCCGAAGTTCTCTTTATATTTTTTTATTAATAAAATAAATTCGATTAGTAAATTTAAAAAAAATCGGATTTCTTAACTTCACTGTTCGCACCACAAATACCGCTAAATCTTTTCATATCCGGTGTAATTAATAACCTTAACCTTGACTATTGTAGGAATTATATATTTTTTCTGCACTTGTTGGCTTATGCTTATATCTAACAACAATTACATCATTCCACATGTTAATAAACACATGCGCCTTTGATGCCTCATCAAAAAATACAGACAGTTAATTTACTGGTTTGGCAATTGACTTGGAGTCTTATTTCATTTAGAATTGCAAATTAATAACGGAATTTCTTAGGATTAAATTTTAAAAAATTACATTAAATTAAGTTTTATAAACTAAACTCTTACTTCAGATTAATTTAATCAATTAAAATTTAAAACAAATTATTGAAATATCTTTGGGAAGTCATAGTTGCTATAGATGTTGCACCAATGTTGTCTGATCGATATTAACCATCCGGGGGATCAATCAGTTAGAAATAGATATAGCAATAAAAAATGAGCAACGTTCGGAATTGTATGTCAGCGATAATTAGAGAGCAGCGAGATTCAAAAAAAGCCAGTGTTGGTCTGGAAGAAGTAGAACAATTATTATTTTCTGTAGATTGCAATACATTGAAGAGACACGAATGTAAAACAATTTATGAGTTAGTAATTGGGTGGTTTTGTTAGATTTTAATGATTATTTTAAAATTAAAATGCACTTTCTTCCCTTCGAAGGAAAATTATTTGGATGAGGGCGCACGCAAGCGACGATATCGTTAAATCATTAGAATTGTATGCAAATAAAATTTGTCAGGAGTACCGTCAGGTTTGAGGTTCAATTCACATAAAACGTACGCACTGTAATGGATTGAGACATCAATTATTTCAGAAATTTATTTACGGTCTTTCTGAAGGTGTACTAAATGTTTATGTTAAGAATTGGATATCATACACTTGCATGGGGAAATTAATGAACCCTTTCTTGACGTATGTTTCTCAAAGTCTTGTTAATTAGATATATTTAAAAATAAACCATGAATTGAAATTTCAGAACTTTGAATAAACACATAGTAAGGAAATCTTCCATTGAAGAATGTGATCCATCGACAAAAAGTATCCATTCGACATTCTACAGTGTAAGGACAAATAGTTACTTATAAATTACAAATACTTAATAGTTGGTTATGCAACTGATTAATGCAAAATGGAACTTATCATCATAATTTAACATTTTAAAAATAGCTTATCCTCAAAAAATGGTCAGAGGTTGTTATTGATATTAAAGACTTGCTCATAGAGGCACTTCTGAAGAATATAGAAAAGTACGATTTATTGATTCAAGTTGTTGTTTGCTGTGTATAATGTTGTGTTGAATCTTTTATACAAATTTTTAGAGAAAGAGCTGGAGAAGTTGCCATTGGAGAGGATGTAATGAAAACATTCTCTGAGTCTATTTTAGAAGCTGGTTCCTTCAATAACTCTAAAAGTGTGGAGGTAAATATAAAATTATAACTTTGATGCTAAATCTCTATTTCCTAATGTGTTAATTTTAATCTAGCTGTACAGAACAGCGATTGAGCAACCTCTTCTTGAAAAATTGGAGTGTTACTATATCAGTGAATCAAAGAAACATTTTGAATTAATGCCAGTCGAAGAAGCCATTGCAAAGGTTATTATTTTTTGTACAATTTTTAACTAGTAAAGCCATTGCAAAAAGATTATTATTTTGTTCAGCTTTTGACCAGTAATTTCTACTTTATCACTTTACATTAATATTAATAAAATCTACTTTAAAGTGTTCCAAAATAATAAGACTTGAAGATGAGATCCTGACTAAGGTGCTGCCAATGTCTACTGATCTGATTGTCAAAAGAGCATGGGACATATTTATTGGTGTTAATATAGACAGGATTCTAGAAAGAGCAAGATATTACGTTGAACATGAGGAAAATGATTGTAATGTATCAAAAACATATCTGTTTATGTCTTTGTTCAGGATGTTGATTGTATATATTATTGTTTAATTTCTACAGGTTTAAGCAATTCTCTCGAAATCCTAAAGAGTTCCCCTATAGGAATGGGAATGATCAACATTAGTATTCGGCAAAGAGAGGAGTCGATTTTTACCAAGCTGCAAGAGGCATGCGAGGCCACCAAATTCTATGATTGCTATGTGAATGTCTACAGAAAGGAATATGAGCTGCTAAAATATACTTTTGACACAAACCCTGCAACATTAGCAGCACTGGAAAAGGTCATAGTTTTAACATTATGTGTTTCATTCTTCCTATGCTATGTTGCCAGTTATTAGAACTATTAGATTTTAATAATGATTCACAATGTTGTTGACAGGGTGTTAGAGCAACCATTAACAAAAATTTGAACCAGGAAGAAGTAAGACTTTGATTGCTTAACTTAAAAAAAATAATTTAAATTTATAAATTTGTAATGCAACTTGAAGTTGTTGTATAAACTTTTTGGAATCATTACCTTTATGTTTTAACATGTTAACATTGAAATTTTACTTCCAAGTGACAAAAGCATGGTCAATGATAAAATTTATAATTTCAGCTGGCTGAATATTGTGATCATTTCATTCGGAATGAGTTAATAGGACTGAATGAAGCAGAGGTGAAAATATGGATGGCGGCCATAATTAACATAGTGACATGCCTGGAAGACAGGAATACATTTAACCAGGTTAGGCAATGTTTTGTTTTTAAATGAATGTTTTTGAATATTAACTATGAAATTGTTGTAGTAGTTAATTAATTAATAATAAACTCTATAGCTCTATTCTAAATACCTGGCATCAAGACTGGGAAATATGACAAATAATGACAAAAAAACAGAGGAAACAGAAAAGATGTTCCTCAGCAAGATGGAGGCAAGTCTTTCATTATGAACAATTTATTTAACCTGCTTTTATCCAATATTAACTTTGTTTTAGATTCCTCGGCAAAGCATCGAAGATTCATATTTCCAGGTTGTGAAAAGCTTCTACGGAGAGAAATCCCTGGAACTTGTTCATAATCTTGATGTAAAGGACTATGTGGCTGAGGTAAGCTTTGGTTTCAGATGTTCATTGCCTAGCAAGCAGAAATAATAATAATAATAAATTAAAAATAATAAATAACTGCGTTTAATCATTTAGGCATTTATAATAAACCATTGCTAAGTGATTATCATTCAAACATTCTTATTGTAATAGAACTAAACCAGGTCTCATCAAATTTATTTCTTCAGTGTCTTCAATTTTTGAACAGAGAAGTGGAGATAGCGAAGACATATATGCCTACGATATGTGACAAAGTCCTCGAAGAAATGAGAATTTTACTTGTGTTTGACCATCTTGACTTCATTAACGCCCACTGCAAAACCATAATATATGATCAAGACAAAGAGGGTGAGGATTATTATTATTATATAAACACCTACTGTTATAATTGCTAACTAATTATATTATGTGCTAACACATTTTGTTGGACTTGGTTGACGCATACCATTAACAAGAATTTTTTACAGCTCTGAGCAATGCTTACCAATTGCTTAACATTTCCAGTGCCACTATGTTCCACATGCTTGAGGAATACCAAGGCTATATTGAGAAAAGAACTCAAGATCTTTTTGAGAACTTCAGAGATGATGTATATTTAAATTCTTTAATTTATACTTAATAATTTTATTTTATAAATGTCATCTTATTTAAAATGTCTGTAGACAGATCAATTTTTGGATAAATTTATTGGAAGTTATTTTTAAATGATTTCATGTGATTTACAACTTCATGTGAGACATAAATGAAAGATATTGTTTTGTTGCATCCATTCAGATAGAGCATTTGACAGATTCCCTTGTACAACTTAACAAGCAACAGTCTGCATTCATTAAATCCTTCTCATCCCATCACAGTTTCATCAAGTCTCTTAATGAGGTTAAACAATTGAGAATATATAGAATCATTGATTATAATAATTGATTCACATGCTTGTTACAGGGTATGAGGAACGCCATCAATAGATTTCCACAAAGTACCAAACATTTGCATCAAAATGCGACCAGAAAATTCCATTCATTTTCTGAACTTGTGAGTCATCGTAAACCAAATTTTATTTTATTACGAATATATGAAAAGTCAAGTTATATTTTAATAAACAGCTCGTCAGAGGCTGCGATCAACTGATGAAGAGCGGAGGAAAAAAACTCAGCGAGAAGGAATTGGATGAAAAATTGACTGGAATCGTTACTATTTCCGAGTACATTGAAGATAAGGATGTTTTTAGGAAGGTACTGGCTTGCTATTAATTGATTATTTGCCTAGAAATTATTAAATTGCAGGTTATTTGGATTAACTTTAATTATTCACTATATCATAATCATGTTTATCATGTTGATTCTACTTTTTTTTGGATGGTTTCAGTAATGATTTGGTTTAAATGATGTTTAACAACTATTTCAACAGCTGTATTCAACTGCATTGGCCATGAGATTGATTAATGAAGCATCAGAATTTATGGAAGCGGAAGAAATGATGATTAGCAAATTAAGGGTGAGGATTTTTTATATACTTTGTTTATTTGGTGTTTATTATTGCTATTACTGTTATTATTATTACTATTATTATGTCATCCATAACCTTTTTAATGCTTTTATAAAACTGTTTTTGTATTAAATTAAAGCAATGTCATGGATCTGAATTCGTGCGATTTCTTGAAAAAATGGTCACAGATGTTCAGTTGAGCAAAGAGATAACCAAGAAGTTTAACGAGGCCATTGCTTTGTCCTTATCATTCAATATTTGTGTTGTACAGGTTTAGTCGAATGATCTATAATGATATCAATCATGGTTTATTCTTCATTATTAAATTTTTTTCTTTAGACTGGTTCATGGCCAATACAATCATGCAAAATATCACCTACATTGCCACAAGAATTGTCACGAGGGATGACATTATTTAACGAATTTTATTCAAAATGTCATCGAGGTCGGAAATTACATTGGCATCACTTGTTGAGTACGTGCGACGTTAAACTCAATCATTTGAGAAAGACGTGCACCGTTCAAACTTCTGTGGTTATGACATCAATTTTGAATACATTCAACGACGTGGATCCAGCGACATTTGATGAAATCCAGTCCTCAACGGACATTGAAGCAAAGGATCTGCCTAAATATTTGCAGTTTCTTTCAGCTCAACAAATACTATCAAATGGCGTAAGTACAAAATTACGATAAAATGTTTATTTTCTGCACGAATGAATATATTAATATACTATTTGAAGGATGGAAACAATGTAACTAAAGAGTCAGTATTCAGCTTGAATTTTAATTATGAGAGTAAAAGGGCCAAGGTTCGGCTGATGCCAATTTTTAAAGAAGGTGTCCAGGAAGCAAAGGAGACGACAAGAGTAGTGCTGGAAGATAGGAAATTTTATCTTCAAGCTCTCATAGTAAAAATCATGAAAGCCAAGAAAACAATGACTCACAGTGACCTTGCAAATGAATTGATCCAAGAGTCAATATCGAATTTCATTCCAAGTCAGGAATATATCAAAAGAATCATTGATGGCCTCATAGAGAAGGAGTATTTGGCTAGGGCAAAAGGGAGCAGTGATGTATACAACTACCTGGCCTAAATTCACTAAAGTGTTGTTGATTAATTCATATAATTAGATTTTGATAAATAAATATATGTGAAATGTATGAATTATTTTCTCTCACTAATTATCACTATGGACAAACTATTTCAATATGTGTTCACAAAGTACATCTTCGGTCATTTATGGATCACGTGGAGGGAATCCATTTGTCATTAACTTGTGTTCAAGTCATTTGTGACATATTTGCACAAAAGAGGTATAAAATGTCAATTGAGAGTCATTGTCATTATATGTTCAATTTTATTGATTTAGTTAAGTTGACACGATGCAGTGATATTCTCGTTCAATTGAGATTTTTGGTTCGAAAATGTAGTGAGTGGAACTAAATTTTCAATCTTCCTGATGATTCACAAGAATTTCTAACCAATTTGTTTGCACGTGGCCAGAATCAGGCTTTCTGAATAAAATTCTTCAATAACAATTGATCTTCGATAAATGTCGGAACGATTAATCCTTGTATTTCCGAGGTGGAGAGGGGTTGTAGTTGTAGCCCAACGTTTGTTTTTTTTTTTTTAAATCGTGGAGTCCGTTTTTTTAAATTTTATCATGAACTTTTGTGACTTTTATCTTCGAAGTCTATTACAATTTCTTGTTGTTAGAATATACCTCGAATAGATCGAACTCAATGTCCAACCACAGCAGACCACCTTTATTTACAGGAAGAAGAAGCGAAGCGAAAGAGGGTGGAACCAAAAACCATTAATGTAATAATTCAAACTGTTTTAACAAAACGAGTTTTTAAGCATAAAAACTCAACACTTGTAAATGTTTTTTGGCAAAAGTGAAACGCATTCTGAGGAATGGTTCCCTGCAAGGAACATGAAGGCTGCAAGACTAATTGAAAGTGTAAAGGAAGCGAACTTTTGGATGGTGAATCAAGGATGCTCGTCCTATCTCATGCAGTGCAGGACTTCTATTAAAAAGTTTTATTAAAAACTCCAAAAATAAAGTCAATCCAACAGTAATAAATTTTTAAGAATTTTGAGTAATCGTAAATTGTTTAATTTTATGATTCTACTATTTAAATTTTCTACTTTAGACCTCTGTACATTAATTGGTCATAAAAAATCACAAGCAAATTGATCAGCTGTTAGTTTAGTTATTTTTGGCGATTTCGAAATTCTTAGAGCAAGATGAATACGAACTGGGAACATTTGATTAGAGATGAGTTGGATGCCTCTGAGCGCAGCAAAATCGTAGATGAATTAACACAAGTTGTCCAGAATATTCACGAAGACCGCAGAATAAGTCGCGCTCAATATAAAGCAGCTTTGAAGTAAGTAAACCGAACTTGTAACCACGGAACTTTAAGTTTTTAATGTATCATAACAAAGTATCTTTGTAATCAACGTGTCTACGTAATTTTCAGCAATTTCCATAGACTTAGTGTCACTGATGGAGAAGCCGCCTTCACAGAAACCTGTTCGATAATAGAGCCTGTTGTTCTTGCATTCAACTATGAAGATGTATGTCTTGATTTAAATGCATAACTTTCATTTTAAACCTTAATAAAAACGTCTTAATTAATTACAATTTTTCAGAAAATAAAAAACTCCACGAACATCTTGAACGAATACGCCAGTAACTGGAAAGTTTATGTCAGGAGAATGTCGCTATTGAACGGCTTATTCAGGTGCGTGGGACTTGATAAATTAAGAATTATTTTTACAAATAATGTTAAATGCCAAATTATTATTTACAGCTATTTAGACAGAAATTATATCTTTACTGAAAATCAGAGGAGTGAGCCAAAAGTGCCAATTGATGAACCCCCAGAGAAGATACCTAAAACGAAGATGGTAAAAATTTAAAATAACATTACGTGCATTAGTGCTGTATCTTGCTACAAATTGTATACAATGTCGTCAGACCTGGAATACCAAATAGCACAAGATTAATGTATTTACCTTTAAATTATTCAAATTTCAACATTCAGATGCTAATGCGAATGTGGAAAAGCATGCTTATGAACATGAAAGACGCATTGATGGAGAACATACTTCTTTTCGCCGAAAGGTAAACAAAAAACGCAAATAACTGATTTCAAATCACTGAAAACGAAATATTTTACCTCTTTCTGTTGCAGTGAAAGAAAAGCAAATGCAAATTCTCAGTGCCCTGGAATAAAGGCTATCGTTGAATCAATCGATGCAATGGAGGACATCGAAAATAGCGATTCCGAAGATAAAGTAAGTTTCTATAAACAATGGGCGATCTAAATGTCGATACCAATAATATTTGATTGCAATATAAGTAGTATATCATGGTATATCACTTAACATAATGCAAAAATATAATACATTAAATTTAATTCAGATTTACGAAACGATAATTGAACAACCTCTTCAACTACAATTGGATGAATATTACGGAAAAAAAGCATTAGAAGATTTTAAAACGATGTCATTCAAGGATTATGTTACAATGGTAAGATTATATTTTGATTAATATTATGATATTATATTTAAGAGTACCAAATACACAGAATTGGTGGAATTTTTATATTACAAATACGTATGTCTTCAACTTTCAGTGTAATGACACTTTAAAACACGAAGAAGAATTCATGACAAATCATTTCAAACGATCGACGAAATTACTTAAAAACACAGTGTGGATGAGAATAGTGAACGATCATTTGAAGGAATTGGTGGAAAAAACCATTAACCACTTTAAATGCGAAGAATTCGATAGTAAAATCCCTTCTTTTAATTTTTTTTATTGCTTGCTATTTATTGAAATAATCCAGTTATTTTTTTTATTTCATAACATTTTAAGTTTAATAACATACGATTAATTTCTAGATGTAAAAATTGCCTACACTTCGCTGAAGTATTCCAAAGAGGCAATGGATGAGATAAACAAGGAGATTGAGGCAAGAGCGGGAAAGATATTTGCAACGATAACAGAAACCTCTGACGCTACCAACTTTTGCGCAAACTTTTTGAATGCATATTCAAAAGAAAAAGACCTTTTACAATCAGTTTTCGACCCAAGTATTGGCCCTATTTCTGCTATGGAGAAGGTTGGTATTACTAAAGCACCAATTAGCAATTAGCAAATTAAAAATTTGAATTATATAACTATTAATTATTAATAACACCACTCCAGGGTATTTCTAAAGTTATCAGTAGGGAAGGCAATCAAACGAAATCAACTGATGTCGTTTCCAGAGTTCCAGATATTGTAAGTTAAATGGCGAAGGGCATGAAACACATAGAATTGGTAAAAGTAAATTAATTCGATCATTTTCTTTTAGTTGGTCAGTTACGCAGATCATCTTATGAAAAGTGGAACAAAAGGAATGAGCGAAACAGAAATTGAAAAGAAGTTGGACGAGATCGTCACGATATTCCAATACATTGAAGATAAAGATGTATTTATTGAGGTTGGACGATACTTTAATTGTTATAAT
Organism: Hirudinaria manillensis; assembly: GCA_034509925.1. NCBI lineage: Eukaryota > Metazoa > Annelida > Clitellata > Hirudinida > Hirudinidae > Hirudinaria > Hirudinaria manillensis. Next base: position 2,536,134 of record CM067526.1, on the reverse strand, counting down.
GAATATAAGTGTCTAATAGCAATATCTTGATAATTAACAGCTTTATGGGAAACGCCTGTCGACAAGGTTGATTCAATCTTCATCACAATCTAAGGAAGCCGAAGAGATGATGGTTAACAAGTTAAAGGTAATTCATTATAATGACTGAATATGAATTTTATGAAACCTTATCATAACAGCATATTTACGATGAATGATTTATTTGTAGAATAAATGCGGAAAGCAATTTGTGGTAAAAGTTGAAAAAATGCTCACCGATGTTGAGTTGAGCAAGGAGGTGACATCGAAATTTAACAACGACAGTATCATACCATTTACTTTTAGTATTTTGGTAACACAGGTATGTTTATATGCTTTTTTTGGCTATATATATAATGTAATGTAATGATAACGTTATGTTCTTTTAGACGGGATCGTGGCCATTTCAAGCTTCCAAATCTACACTTGTTCTGCCGAAGCAATTGTCATCAATTCTCGTTCAATTCAATGAATTTTACACTAACAACTACAAAGGACGAGTACTCCATTGGAATCATCGGTTGAGCATGTGCGATATTAAAGCCAATTATTTGAGCAAAAGTTGCATTATTCAAACATCGGTGCCTGTCACTACAATTTTGACCCAATTCAACGAGATGGAGTCGGTTACATTCGAAGAACTTAGGATTTCTACCGACATTGAGAAGCACCACCTGTCGAAGCTTCTGCAATATTTGTCAACACAGAATATTTTGATTAACGTGAGTGCTTAATCATCAAAAATTTCAACTTTTATATTTTTATTTAAAATTTAACCTCCAAATGTAATGTTACAGAACGGAAATGATGTTACTGAAAAGTCCACTTTCAGTCTGAATTATAAATATGATAGTAAACGAGCCAGGGTCAAATTGCTGCCGATATTTAAAGATGCTAAGCAGGAAACTAATGAAACTACAAAGGTAGTTATGGAGGATAGGAAATATTACCTTCAGACTCTGATGGTGAGGATCATGAAATCCAAGAAGACGATGTCTCACAAGGACCTCACCAATGAAACAATTCAACATTCCATTACGAGTTTTGTTCCAAGTCAGGTTTTGTTGAAAAGCGTCATTGATTTCCTCATTGAGAAGGAATATTTGTCCAAAGAAGGTGATATGTACACATATCTCGCCTAAGATACGTCGCTTATTTGAGGTCTATCGTTGTTTTGACAAATAAATTTTGATCAGAAATTTTGATTGAGAAATCGCTGTTTGTTTACGTGCTAACTGTTCCGAACGATCTTTAGACTTGGTTTTTTCGACTTAAAACAAACGTTTCAAGTCTAATTTTGTCTAATTACGTTGCCAAATAATTATTTTTCTTTGTTCTTGAAAGAAAAAGTTCGAAATGGCGGAAGGTTTAAGACACCGGGGTACCGGGTCAAAATTAGGACTGCACCTGTGCGATAGGTGTGAAAAAGACAATGCTGAAGTGATGAAAAAGCTATTAAATTGTTGTAAAATTGAAGAACATGTTGACGAGTTGAGTACCGAAGTAAAAGAAATAAAAGACATTCTGAAAGTCAAAGTTGATAAGGAAGCCTTGATTGAAATTCGCGAAATCAAACAGATGCTGCAAGAGAAAGAACTGAGGCAAACTGAACTGGATGTATATAGGGTTGAGATGGCTGAACTGACAAACAAACTGGATGAATTGAAAAAAATGTGCAGTAAAATGACTGAAATTGAAGTAATGCTAAAGGAAAATGCAACTGAAACTTATCTAGTCCAAAGCTCCATTAAAAAAATAGAAGAAAACCAACAAGCTACAAAGGATTGGTCAAGTTTATTTAAAGACAAAGTAGAAGTAATGGTGACTGATGTCAAAAAGTCTGTGGTTGATACTAAGACAAACCTTGAGCTCAACACTGAGAGAACACGAAGGAAAAATAACATAGTTGCTTACAATGTCCCAGAGAATGAGAACAACTCCAAACTAAAGGATAAAGAAAACATCCTGAGGCTTCTGAAGGAGATCACCACTGTGGATATGGAGAAGGAAGTCATCGAAATCTTCAGGATGGGAAGAAGAACAGAATTAATTCAAAGACCTAGACCAATACTTGTCAGATTTCAAAACCAATTCCAAAGGAACCTGGTACTGGAAAATTGTTAAAGCTTGAAGCTTTCAACAAAATAATCCTGTGCCAGGACCTATGCAAGGAAGACCGTGAGGAATGCAAGAGACTACTGATGAACAAAAAAGGTGAAATTGATTCAAAAGGTGATCAGGCTACCATACAATTTGTAGTGAAGAAAATTTCGATTATGATTTCTCACCTGATAATTTATTTAACTTATCTCTTTTATGTGACAATATTTACACATCACCCTCTCCCCTACCAAGGACTGAAGATAAATTTACATTCCTTCATTTAAATTGCCGCAGTATCATACATAAAATGCATGACATACAGCTTCTCATAGAACAATGCGAGGCCAGTATAGTTGCACTAACAGAAACTTGGCTAAATGAAAATAACGAGGGCTCTGTTTCTATTGCAGGTTATAATTTTATTTCTAAATGTGCTGATGTAGATAGGGGAGGAGGTGTTGGATTTTTTGTTTCTGATAATATTTTGTTTAAAGTTGTTGAATTAGAAACACTTAATATTTCTGTTTTATTTTTAAAGGTTGTTCAACGTAAATCTGTGGATATTTATGTTGGAGTTGTATATAGACATCCAGATTGTAATATGAATCAATTTAATTTGGAGTTTTTCAGTTTCTTAAATTATTTTGCTAATAGACTTATTTTCATACTTGGGGATTTTAATGTTGATCTACTAACAGCTTCTTCATAAATCATCATCTCAGTTCTATAATAATGTTGCATCCTGCTCTTTGTTACCTGTTTTTACTAAACCTACCAGAATTACTCCTACCTCTCAAACTACAATTGACAATATCCTGACAAATTTTCCTCTCCATAATTGCTTATCCAAAATCCTGATAGTAGATATTTCAGATCACTTTCCTATATTTCTACAGATTCCTATAAAATGTGATCGAGCAAATACAAAGCTTGGACAATATAGACAGATTAACATCATAATAATTTTGTTATAAATTACAACTTTATAACCTGTGTTTATACGTCTTTGTTATTAAAATAAGTGTTGCTGATTTTAAGAAGAATGTCGATATGTATATTATTAGAAATAAAATTCTTTTAATTTAACAGAAAAATCTTTGACAATATGAGACTAACTTAGCTTACCAAATCGTTAATATTTTTTAATTTATGATCCTCTGTCTGTATGATATTAGTGGGTTTTTTTTAAATAAAACAATACTTTATTCTCAAACACTGACTTGGATACTGATAGTGGAAAACTCCAAATTCCTACACCCTTTGTAATGTTCTTGTCAAAAATAATATTTTATTTCATGTTTCATTAATGTTTTTGTTGTTTTTAATTAATATTAAAAGTATTACTTTGTAACTTGCAACAAATGTTCTAAAATCATGTTATCTTTATAATTAAATTTGAAAAAAAAATTGCGGGACGAACAAATGATCTACTAGTGGCGCTAGCCGCTTTGAGTTAACGTACCAGTCTGTCTTTTCATCAAGCTCACTTAGGAGCGATTATAAATGATCTGTTTAAATTCTTTAACGCAAACCTAAAATATCAGTTGTTTTATCGAAATAAACAGCTAAGACATAAAAAACCCAACAGTCCTGCAACAGACTGCAAGCTGAAAGCCATAGACATTCGATTGTGCGTTTTAAATAGCTGTACGACATAGACCGCCCCACTAATTCCTGGATGAGGTTCTCTAATCCCCGGTTAGAATTCATTGTAACAGTTGCACTACTACTTCGATGCTTGATTTATTTGTGTCGAACGCTGAAAGTCTAGGCTAAGAAATGTTAATTACTTGCCGAGCGGTATCAATTTCAATAGGTATAACCTCAATAGGTCTTCAAGGTAGTGATGGGTACAGGAACCTTCTACAAGAGACTCAAATCGATACTCGAGCACAAGTGCAAGTTACCTAAAATTGGCTCAAACACAAGTACCAAGTACTCAAAGTATCACAACTTCAAGGTTAATGACCTCCAGTTGTAGAAGGATGTGGATAAGATAAGTAGGAATATTAAGACCGTAATATTTCAGGGAAAATATTTGCTCTAAGTGCTGCGTCTGTTGAGATAGAGTTAGACTATGGCTCTTAGTCCGTTGAGGAATAGATGGACTTTCTCGAATATACGGCCGTTGTCGGCGTTCGTTTCTCGAGCTAAGCGGGCTTCGATTTGAGGATTGGTCGATTTCGAAAGGAATTTTTTTCGTTTAGAATCGATTATCCGGCTTAGAAGTCTGTCTTATTAAAATAATTTATAAATATATAAAATATTGCTATATAACGCTGTCAGTGTTGACACAATGTTGTTGCATGAAATATGATTTTTCTTCCAGTGGCGCGAATATAAAAATAATATAAATAAAAAAAAATCAAAAACGTAATGGGCAAACCGCGAGAATATGTTCGTCATTTTTTATTCAGGCAGAATATTTTTACAATAGACTTAATGTAATATGTCGAGAGCTGTTGCGATGTGTGCGAAAAGAAATGAAGTTTGTTCAAACGGGAAAGGATGGAACGGCATTGACATACGAATATGATTATTGGCAGTCTATCATCAAAGTCCAAATCGTCTGATAAGATTTTGCGAACTTATCATCGACCATTATTATCTTACTGAAAGTTGTCATCATCGTCGGTATCGTCATCGTCATAAATGTCGTTGCCGTCGTCAACATAATTCATCCATCGCTAATAATCCGTAATACCCGTATTTAATGAAATCGTCCTAGAAAATGCTTGATTTTTGATTCATCATAAGATCATTTTTAAAATTCTTGCAAAATTAAAATTTTATGTGATTTATGATAATAAAAAATAAAATTTTATCTTATTTCTATTTAATTCTTTCAAATGGTACCTTTATAATTTAGTCGTTGAGGAATAGCACGAAACTAAGCAGCTAGATTGATTACTAATTAGAAAACCGTTGTGCAAGCTTTGGTAAATTCGAAGAAGATGGAAAACATTATAAACGACTTTATGAGCGAAGAAGAATTAAACAGAATTTTCGAAGAAATAAAGAGTGTAACTACAGATATTTGCGATGGGAAAACTATCACAAGGAAGAAGATGGCTGAATTTTTGAAGTATGTAAAATATTGTGATTTGTTTGCATGTATAGGAATTGTTAATAATGTTGAGGTCGCATGCATCATTACGCAGTCAATATACAAATATAGTTAATGTTAAAAAATTAATAATGCAAATAATAAAATGCAAATGTCTTATTTTTCAGAAATTTCCATAGGGTTAACGTTGCTAATTATGAGGAAAGCTACATTAAAGTTCAATCAATCGTGCAAGATTACTGTGCCAAGTACAGAGAAGTAAGAATTGAGAATCTCAAAAATTGAATTGGATATCGAATCAAAACTTAAGTTAATCAACATTTTGTTTTTCAGAAATTAACGAATTCCCCTAACATTCTTGAAGATTATATCGTTTATTTGAAAGAATACACCAAAAACACACAAAAATTAGAGAGCTTATTTAGGCAAGTGCAATCAGATTTTTTTAAATTGCCTGAATTCTGAAGAAAAATTAATCTTAATACTAATTTGCTTGCAGATATATGCAAGATAATGTTGTTAAAACGGGAAATATCGATGAAATCAGAATTCCGATAACTTTTGGAGATCCAGTTGATAAAAAATATTTGGACATTTCCGAGGTAAATTATTGTTTCTTGGCTAAATTCAGTTCAATTATGTGTAACTATTACCGAACTTTTAACTACAAATAATTTGATGTATTATTTGTATATATATTTTATTTATACATACACATATTTTACTAAAATTGTTTCAAAATTCAGCAATTAATGAACTTCTGGGCACTATCTACCATGGAGATGAAAGAACCAATAGCAGATGCAATCGTGAGAGTTATTGAAAGGTAAAATTCATATAAAGTTACACTAGATTTATTTAGAATTATTATAAACCGAATTATCTTCCATACAGTCTAAGAAAACCAAACACTAAATCTCAATCTCCCGAGATAAAGGCCCTTGTGGATTCATTCCTTAAAATGGAATTGACTAGCTATTCCACGATAACAAATGAAAAGGTAATTTTACTAGAATCATAGATATGACGTAATTACATCCAGCATAGTAACAAACTGTATTTATTTCAGCTCTACGTAACAGTAATTGAAGAGCCTCTAATCAAGTATTTACAGGATTATTACGGACAAAAATCATCAGTCGCTTTTAACACAATGTCATTTGAAGAATATGCCAAAATGGTAGTTATCTCTAATGATCTTTATAGTGCTTTTAAAAAGCTTCAATAATATAATAATTTTTAATTTATGAAACTTACATTTTATATATCCCATAATCAATAATGTTACATTAAGTCTGATTTTGAGTTCATATCATAAATTTTCAGTGCAACGATGACTTAAAACATGAGGAAGACTTAACGACGAATATTTTACCTCGTTCGTCCAAATTACTTATCGACACAGTGTGGAAGAAATTGGTACAAGATCATCTGAAAGATTTGGTAGAAAGTACTATCAGATGCTTTACATGTGGAGAAATCGACAGTAAAATCTTTTCTTTTCTTTTTATTATTGCTACATATTCAAATAATGCAGTTATTTTTCCAATTCTTAACCTCTGAAGTTTAATAACATTCGATTAATTTCTAGATGTGAGAAATGCCTATACTTCGCTGAAGTATTCTAAGGAGGCAATGGATGAGATAAACAAGGATATTGAGGCAAAAGTAGAAAAGATATTCACAACGATAACAGAAACCACCGAAGCTAACACGTTTTGCGAAAAATTTCTAAACGCATATTCGAAAGAAAAAGATCTTTTGAAAAGAGCTTTTGATGCAAATGCTAGCTCTATTTCTGCTTTGGATAAGGTTTGTATAGTTACTATGCTTACACAATTTGGCAGTTATAATTATACTTCAAAGCAGTTACTATAATCAAATATACAAAACCATTGTAGGGAATTTCCAAAGTTCTCAATAAGAAGGTCGATAAAGAAACGGAGTCAAAATCAATGGATATTATTTCGCGAATTCCAGATATTGTAAGTTAATAGATAAGGGCAGCAAGTACATAGAACATATAACTATAACAAATATTAATTCGATCATTTACTTTTAGTTGGTCAGTCACTCAGATCAGCTTATGAAAAGTGGAACAAAAGGAATGAGCGAAACAGAAATTGAAAAGAAGTTGGACGAGATCGTCACGATATTCCAATACATTGAAGATAAAGATGTATTTATTGAGGTTAAACGATACTTTAATTGTTATAGTGAATATAAGTGTCTAATAGCAATATCTTGATAATTAACAGCTTTATGGGAAACGCCTGTCGACAAGGTTGATTCAATCTTCATCACAATCTAAGGAAGCCGAAGAGATGATGGTTAACAAGTTAAAGGTAATTCATTATAATGACTGAATATGAATTTTATGAAACTTTATCTTAACAGCATATTTACGATGAATGATTTATTTGTAGAATAAATGTGGAAAGCAATTTGTGGTAAAAGTCGAAAAAATGCTCACCGATGTTGAGTTGAGCAAGGAGGTGACATCGAAATTTAACAATGACAGTATCATACCATTTACTTTTAGTATTTTGGTAACACAGGTATGTTTATATGCTTTTTTTGGCTATATATATATAATGTAATGTAATGATAACGTTATGTTCTTTTAGACGGGATCCTGGCCATTTCAAGCCTCCAAATCTACACTTGTTCTCCCGAAGCAATTGTCATCAATTCTCGTTCAATTCAATGAATTTTACACTAAAAATTACAAAGGACGAGTACTCCATTGGAATCATCGGTTGAGCATGTGCGATATTAAAGCCAATTATTTGCGCAAAAGTTGCATTATTCAAACGTCGGTGCCTGTCACTGCAATTTTGACCCAATTCAACGAGATGGAGTCTGTTACATTCGAAGAACTTAGGATCTCTACCGACATTGAGAAGCACCACCTGCTGAAGCTCCTGCAATATTTGTCAACACAGAATATTTTGATTAACGTGAGTGTTTAATATTCAAATATTTCAATTTTTATATTTTTATTTATAATTTAACCTTCAAATGTAATGTTACAGGACGGAAATGATGTTACTGAAAAGTCCACTTTCAGTCTGAATGATAAATATGATAGTAAAAGAGCCAGGGTTAAATTGCTGCCGATATTTAAAGATGCTAAGCAGGAAACTAATGAAACTACAAAGGTAGTTATGGAGGATAGGAAATATTACCTTCAGGCTCTGATGGTGAGGATCATGAAATCCAAGAAGACGATGTCTCACAAGGACCTCACCAACGAAACAATTCAACATTCCATTACGAGCTTTGTTCCAAGTCAGGTTTTGTTGAAAAGCGTCATCGATTTCCTCATTGAGAAGGAATATTTGTCCAAAGAAGGTGATGAGTACGTGTATCTCGCGTAAATCAAACAGTTTCTATTGTTGTTTTTTTTTGTGAAGAATAGAGAAATAAATTTTTGAGAATTTTGAAATAGAATCGTTTAATATTAGTTGATAAATAATCGTGTCCTATTTAGTAGAAAGAAATATTTTTGTTCAGCGTTCATATTTTGGTATTTGTGATGGATGAATAAATCTGAGTCGCAATTAGTTCTGCTTTTGCTGTCTTAATGTCTTAGTCCATAAATTTAAATTACAACTTATCAAAGAATCTTATTTTTAAATTTAAAAAATGAAATTTATAATTTTTTAAAGCTTAATTTTGCTTTATATCTAGAGGATAGTTTTCTTGTTTTGATTTTTGATGTTTTTATTGTTATAATGCAATGCCTCGAGTGGCTACTTGAATGATATAGCTTCATTAGATTTTCGCAATTACAATTGCCTAAACGATCATTGTCACCACGATATAAACGATCCAAATTCTCAAAATGGCTTAATGATTTCATTTAAGAATGATCAAATTAGCGGAATGATGTTTACAACATAATAAGCTTCCTAATTTACTGATTGTCTAGGATAAAACTAACATTCAATAAAAGTTTTTATATCGTAGCAGTCATCCGTTATGGCCAAAAATTGAAATTATAAAACCTGGAAATTTGCATGTCTAAATTTATCGCTTAATACAGAGTGAAGCTCAGCTGTTCAATAGTTTCTATATGCTAGCGCAAGAGCTTTACTTGAAGTTTACCTGAAGTTTTTTGAGAACATAACTTTATGATTTCAATTCCGCAGTTTCGAGTTCTATAGATTGCGCCTCGAAAACTCGATCGTATTATATTCAAAAACTTAATTATTTCGAGTTAATTATTTATAATTTAATAAAAACGCTAAATTTTATGTAAAAAAATCCAGATGTATTCAAAAGCTGTGTTATTCTTGGTGTCACTGTTGGTATTGATTATGTTTGAGAACAGAATTGATGGAAGTAAAAATTTATTCTGTTTAATTTGCTAAATATTTGAATAATTTTCCGACATTGCTGGCATTACTCATGATGTCATAAATATTCATTTTAATTTGTTGATTGTATGTGGGAGTATTGAACTTTTTTCTAACAACATTGTGGTGCAAAAGCCATTATTACTGAGAGAATTACTTAGTTACATTATTACATAATGCTTTTACAAGTGATAAACAATTATTTAATATTTGCAGCACTTACAAAATTAGTAAATCCCAATACAAATGTCAAATTCAACTGCACCTACAATTCACTTGCTGACAAAATGCGTTGGAGATTTAAAAAAGTAGATAGTGACATTTGGAACATCGTATTCGATGCTCGTACCCAGCCAAATCCAGAAGTGGAATGCAATGCAGATCAAAAGTATTGCTCGATTGTAGTTTCAAATATCGACTCAAGCAAGGCTGGAGGGTACAGATTTGAACACGGAATAAATGGACAGATGTTGACAATAGCGTGTAGATACGAATTAATTGTTGGAGGTAATATTCTAGATTTTATTTGTTATGGGCTAATTTTGATATATATGTAGAATCGTTGTCTTTAAATCCTTTACCTTTATCATGATAATTTATCCGAATATTTATAACCTGAATAAATCATTTATTAGAGCTACAGTGCCAATCGAGTCTCAGGCAAAGTGGAATAATGATCGGAGAAAATGATTGCCCAGTACAACCAGAGACCTTTACAAGATCCTGTGCCTTTTCATATTTTGGAAATTATAATTATACTTCTTTAAATTTTATTTGGATGAAAAGCTCCTCCATCGAATCAATTTTTAGAGATAAGTTATTGAAAGGCAGCGATTTGAAGTTCGAAGAAGGAAAGAAAATATCAATTGTCGAGGACTCAGTTCAAGTATCGAATGATATGGATAAAGGCGTTTTCGAATGCCATTTGGAAGGAGAAACTCAAATTCAACCTTGTAAACTCCCTCGAATTTTAGTACAGTGTACGATCCTTATTTTTTAAAAAATATCAACATCATTTTTCATCTTAATATAAATTTATAACGTTCTTTAGATATGAAATATACAACACAAGAGAAGCTCCAGCTAAAATCTGATAATCTGCAGTCTGTCAATTGTTCAATTCCGATTTGTCAAGGTCTGGAATGCAAATATCATTGGAAAGTGCAGACTGAAGACGTAAAATTTGAAATTCACGAACAAAATCTCAATGAGAAACATTTAATAGCACCTGGTTCTTACGTTTGCCTGGTAAAGTGCGACTTCATCACTGGAGAAAGGTGTCAAATAACTGGACATAGTTTCGATCTTCTTTCACTTCGTCGCGTCGATAATCAGCAATGTGGCAGGTTTTGCCACAAAAATGGTTAAATTATATTATTATATTAAATTACTTTTATAACCTTGTGTTATATTTAGAATCCTATAAGAGTTGTTTATATTTTTTTTCTCGAGAAATGAATTCATTTTATGTCTAATGCGATGTTTTAAGTATAATAGTTCATTTTTATACCTAAGAAAGAAATTTTAAAATAAAATTTCAATAAAAAATTAATTAAGTTTGGCCTTTAATCATATGGATTTGTTAATAAAATTCAAATTTACCAAAATCATGACTTTTAATATTTTAAATTTGATAGGATTTGTGGTTGCTTTCTGGATCTCATTCTGTTTAATGTTGCTCCTCTTGATTGAAACAATTTTTCTAATTGTGTAAGTAAATTTTTAGTGTTTAACAGATTAAAAATTACACCAATTAAACCAGCAAATATCGTTACTCATTATTGTAAATTGTGCAATTGATATAATTCTTACAGGATAATAAAGAGACTCTTGCAGAATTTCAAATTCCTCCAACGTTTGTCATAGTTTTCACTTTATTACTTTTAATTCTACTTACATTTAGTATTTACGTACGACTTACTCAAGGAATGCTTTACTTAATTTTCAGTTAAAATGGCCAGTTCACAGGAAAACTATTGTCTTACTCCGAATACCAAATTGGATGGAATATTAGATAAGTACTTAATTGGAGCTATTCGTCCAGATGGAGAGGATTGCCATACTATGGTTTCACTTAAATCGAAAGTGACAGTTGATCCGATTATTTGAAATACATATTTGCAATCATTTTCGGAAGCATCTCTAGACTTTTGTGACTGCTTTTTTTTATGAATTAATTAAATTTAGCAACAAAAAAATAATATATTGGTGCTTCATAACGCAAAATTTGTTTACAAAGTTTTATTTTTCCATTTATTATCATCATTTATCACCATTTTAATGCAGTTATTTGTTATCTAATATTTTTTATGTAAATGATTTGTCAGTTTTTTATGCATTTTTATATTAGTAGTGCATTTCCTTTTTTTAAATTTTTTTTTACTGCACTTTAAATCATTGATGTATGTTTCGTTGTAACATTACCGGTAAAAAATTTTTATTGGGCCATTACTTGGGCCAAACCGTTGTTCAATCAAACCTTTTTGTAGTATTAACATATAAAACTTTTCAGTTATATTCTTAAGGTGATATGTATATTGCATAATATATATATGTACGTATATTGTATAATGCATTTCGTAGTATAGTATTGTATAATGCATATCGTAATATAGAATTACCTTGCTGCTGTTACAGCCTTTTAATTTTGGTCATTATGCCTTTTGCATTGTAACACATTTCCAGAAAATAAAACTTTACCTTGATTGTGACCAACTAAGCATGGATAATTGATTATTAACAATATTAATGTTATCTAACAAGTTTCACAGAATTGTTCTGTTACTATTTTATTCTTCACATGCATTTATGATGACGAATGGTCTGCTTTAAAAAAATCTGGAATTAAAAATATCACTGGAACTGATTTTGGAAAATACTTTATTCATTTGAATATTGAAGACGTTTGTCACAGTAATGAGGCAACGAGTCAATGAGTACATATCACTTTCTCAGAAAATCCGACGCACTTGGAATCAGTGGCAATAACACTTCTTATAAGAATATTCAATGATTCTAATCTACAAGTATAAAATGGCATGCATATATTTCACGGATTTACACATCCACTTCATTGAACATGTGTCTTATAAATGTTAAGATAAATAAATTAGCAAGTGATCATAGTTTAAAGCTTTGAAAAAGACAAATGATATTTGAAAACATAATTAATTGATACATCTTTTTATAGCAATAAATATCAATAATTAATGATAACGTATCAAGAAATATGACAAAATTTGGCAAACTAAAGGAAATAAAGCACCATATTAAATCTAAAGATATTAATATCAAAATTACCTATTTACTCAATGCCTAGGCTTCTGCAGTTTGCAAATGTTTATATTTCATTCAACTTATTGCAAATAATTTCACTTTCACTATGAGTTGAATAGGATGTACTGTGAATGACAGAGTTAATGCTGTGTTTAGATCCATCTTAACGAATAATTGTTAGAGATGACAAATATAACTGATTAATTTACATTTATTCATGTGCAATAAAGTTAGTATTTAAATATTTAATAATATCTGCAATTCATATTTTGTTTTAGATACATATATAGATATTAAAAAGCCAAATGAGATGCGACGGATTTACTTTGTACTTGGTAGGTTAGTTTACAAAATTTACTTAAAGAATAAAAATGTGACTTCCTATGACCATATAATTAATAGTAACTTAATTTTTGATAAACTATGTGTGTCTGGTAATATGTAGATCTAAAAGAAATTTTAGTTCATTGACCATTTAGGAAAGAGCATACTGAAGAACAAATTGACATTCACCAAGATAAAGAACGATTTTAACAATAACTAGCATAAATGTAATTCTCATGCAGAAGCAATTCCGTCCATATATTGTTGCTCTCGGAATTTGACATAGCTTAACCTATTAATGCTATATTACACCCATTTGATTAATTGATAAGTCATACTTTATAATGAAATGAATTAATTTGAAATAACGGATGTTTCTTCTCTTTAATAAGCAGGTACCACTATTCAAGGGTGTTCGGGGATAATCGGAAATTTAAAAAAAATCATTCCAGTTGACTTGCTAACATTTTGCTTTTCAGCATTACTGTTTTTAAAGATGTGTTCAAATGAACGGATAACAATAGAAATATCAACATATGGAAAGAAACAAGTGCTTAAATGCGATTACAAATTAAATGCCACAGAACCCAGTTATTGGAGAAAACTCTCACAAGAAAGTGAGGGCAAAAGTTATCAAGACATATTCGATGGACGAAAACTGCTTACAAATATCAGCCAAATCTATAAAGTTGTGAATAATACATTATCCAACGATTTGATTATCCAACGAATCACTGACAAAGAAGCTGGTATCTACCAATGTCCTCACAATAAAATACATCTCATAGTAGTTGGCACGTAAAACACGATTTTCGGTAATGCAAAAGTTGCCAATTTTAAGACATTTATTGATTTCAGATAATAATATTACCTGTAATGAATCTCCATACATTGATTCCAACATCATTTATATTAAATGCGCCTTCTCCTTCAAAGCTGATGAATCATGTCATATTAAACCATTCTTGAGTGATCAGATGACAAACAGAAGTATAGGGAAACATGAAATAGATTACATTGGTGGATACGATGATGGTTATTTATGGGTACGTTTTCATGGCAACAGTTATCTTGGATACATCAATGGATTAGGACTGGGAGTTATTTTTAACTGCAGTTCCAATTCAATTTCTTATTATTACGATACGCCTTTTACATTTAACGGGAATATTGCAGGTAATAAAGTGAAATTTCGAAACAATCATTTTGTATGGTCAAAACATATTTAATATATTTATTGAATTACGCAGGAAATAAGCTGTTCATTATTATATTGTTAGTTATTTTCCTCCCCATATTATTAATTGGTTACTTCGGAATCAAGAGAAGATATGACAAGAGGACAAAAGCATTACCAAATCGTAATTTTACAATTTCAAATAAATTAAAGACCACTTTCTATTATCATTCAATTATCTATTTTATGCTAAATGACCGAGATCATTGTAGATAATGAATCAATTTGTATGTCCACAATTCCTGATGAGTCCAGAAACCACGGAACTACTGAACTAAATGATTGTTTCTACGAAGAAATAAAACCCCCATCCGGATTATTTGACCCAATACCTGGAGAAAGGCTGATCTTAAACGTATCCTTGCATACAAGCGATAAAATCGGCGATAATGTTGCAATTCAACTTCCTCTTTATTCTGATTATGAACTTGAAAAATGTCTTTAATTTATTCTGCACTGTTCAAATATACGGAACACATTAACGAAGTAAAATTAGAAAATGCTGTGTACTAAAGATTGCGAACGATATTCTTAAGACCTTTGAACTTTTAATAATTTAATAGTAGAAAAGTAACATAATTTTGTTTAGATTTTAAAACTTTATCAATTATAGTTTGCTGAATTTCATTTGGCCTTGCGTTTGTAAATATTGTTTGTTTAACATAAGTTACCACGACATCTAAATTAACTATTAATTAATTCTTGATATTGTAATAGACACTTTGTACCATCATGTTTTCGTCTAATTCTTCGTAAGTGTTATTATCTTCCTGTAGTGGTGTGTCTTGTATGACTGTTTCAGTAGGACTGATAACAACTGCAAATTAAAATAAATACGTACACTATATTAAATTATTGAATTCTATCCCTTTAATAATAAAACAAAAATTTGCAACCATTAGAAAACATAAAACGATAGCTCTGGCCTAGGTGCTAATTGGCGTTTAGCTGGTTCTTATGTAAAGTCATGAAGTCGCATAAAGATCTTGCCCCTCCAATTATGATTCGAACTTTAATTACATACAACTGATATTAAATTTAATTTGAATGGTTCCATGAAATGCAATTAAAGAAACAAAAACTTATAATTTAACTATAATTCAACATGAAGTTATCAAGAAGTAACGAGCTTCTGAGTTCTTTTTGATCTTGTTGTCAATTTTTTTCTGAAAAATTCGTTGAATTTATACTTCCTGGTACCCTAAAGTTCCTGAAGTTTTTAGCATTCATACTGGAAAGCGAAGTTCGCCATTGACTTTGTCTCCTGAAATTCGTAGCACTTCTACTTTGAAATCAAACTGGATAAACCATCAATGACTAATCCCAATGTTCTAATTTCAGTGGAGGTTTCTGAGTGCCTTTTCAAACTTTCCTAACTTCGAAAATTCTCAAACCCTTGAAAAGGGATAATTATCCAATACGTCTTCCTTTTATTTCCTTACCAATTCTAGACCGAATAAGTGAGAGAACAAAAATATATCTTGGACATCCGCTTCGCCAAAATGTTTTTATTGGTTTATTTGATAAACGTAAAAATATCATAAGAAATAATTGTTTAATTGCTTATTTATTATACTGGAATGAAGCAATTTGCATAAAACAACGTGGTAATATAAAAAATGATTTCGTAATAATTATAACAATTGAATCTTTTAGAGCGTTTAGTTCATTTTGCTTCTTTCAAAGACACAAATAAATTAAATACATTAAACTTTTTATTTTTTGAATAACTTAGCACAACCTCCAAACTTGTGATCGGTAACAGAAGGCCAGCACTCTCATTTCAAAACAGATCGATTACCAAAATTGAATCACCGAATAAAAGCTTATCAAATAATTAAAGTTTTACACAAAAAAAGAAATTTCTTTCATTCACAACCTGCCAAATCTTTCTTCTTCTTCTTCTTGTCATACCTTCTCTTGATTGCAAAGCATATGATTATCAAGATTGGAATGAGAATAACAAGCACTATAATAAAGAACAACTTGTTTCCTGCGTAGTTCAATGTTAAATATGTTAAATATATTCTGATCATACAAAATGATTGTTTCAAAATTTCACTTTATTACCTGCAATGTTCCCGTTAAATGTAAAAGGCGTATCGTAATAATAAGAAATTGAATTGGAACTGCAGTTAAAAATAACTCCCAGTCCTAATCCATTGATGTATCCAAGATAACTGTTGCCATGAAAACGTACCCATAAATAACCATCATCGTATCCACCAATGTAATCTATTTCATGTTTCCCTATACTTCTGTTTGTCATCTGATCACTCAAGAATGGTTTAATATGACATGATTCATCAGCTTTGAAGGAGAAGGCGCATTTAATATCGGTATAAATGATGTTGGAATCAATGTATGGAGCTTCATTACAGGTAATATTATTATCTGAAATCAATAAATGTCTTAAAATTGGCAACTTTTGCATTACCGAAAATCGTGTTTTACGTGCCAACTACTATGAGGTGTATTTTATTGTGAGGACATTGGTAAATACCAGCTTCTTTGTCAGTGATTCGTTGGATAATCAAATCGCTTGTATTATTCACAACTTTATAGATTTGGCTGATATTTGTAAGCAGTTTTCGTCCATCGAATATGTCTTGATAACTTTTGCCCTCACTTTCTTGTGAGAGTTTTCTCCAATAACTGGGTTCTGTGGCATTTAATTTGTAATCGCATTTAAGGACTTGTTTCTTTCCATATGTTGATATTTCTATTGTTATCCGTTCATTTGAAAACATCTTTAAAATCAGTAATGCTGAAAAGCAATTTGTTAGCAATTCAATCGAAATCTTTTTTTTTAAATTTCTGATTCCTTATTAATTACCCTTAATTGATCAAAATAATAACGTCAATTTTTCCAACTAATTACAAGTTTCATTTTAACTTTTATAAATATTTCTTATTGCTTCACTATTCATTTGTTCACCAGTCGATTGAAAGTAATTACTAATTCAACAAAATTGTTTAAGGTAAAATAGCTAATTAAATTCTTATTTTAAAATCTTCTTACATGAAAATATATACGCGTTATATTCCTAGAAAAGTTCTTATGTAACATTTAAGGTAATAAAACCTAACCCGCTATTGGCAAAGTAAATCCATTGCGTCTCATTTGGATTACTAATGTTTAAGACTAGGATTCGATAGCATTAATGATCGATAATCAGCATAATTTGTTAAATAATTAAATACTGAAGTGATAACATACGATTAAATGTAAATTACCCGGTTAAATGTTATCGCGACTAACAATTATTCAATGAATTGGATCTAGACACAACATTAACGTTGCCATTCGTAGTACATCCTTTTCAACTCAAAGTGAAAGTGAAATTATTTGTAATAAGCTGAATGAAATATAAATATATTCAATATGCCTAATCTCTAGGCATTGAGAAAGTTAATAAAAAATTATTTCATAAAATTCCACAAAACATTAATTTAAGTAGGTGACAATCGTTGAACGTTAGCTTATCGTACTATTTAGAAGTGGATTTTTTTTAGTAATCATTTTATGAATAAATAGCTAATTTAATTCTCACTAAATAGAGACATACCTATTTCAACATAATTTAATTTACTTTTTGAGATAATAAATTTTAAAATCTGGATAAGATTGTAAATGATTGATAGTAAAAAAATGTAAAAAAAATGGAAAGAGCAGACCTAGCAACAGAACATCGACATCAAATCCAGAGACTTTAAAACCTGCTTCAAGTTCAAAACATAACACAAACTTAATGCGAGTGCCACCATAAATATTGAAAAGAACAAAAATTAGAAATTTTGTTAAATTCATTAAAGTTTTATTAAAGTTGATTGACATAAATGTTGGAGTTAGAGACTTCATAAAATTTATTAAAGTTGATTAACATTTATAAAATAAGCATAAATATTTAAGGATAACAACATAATTACTATGAGTTTCAATTTTAATGTCACGAACTGTTTAAATTAATATCGAACTATTTAAGGCATTTGGCAGTTCGGTGAAATAATCCAGCGAAATTCGATTTTTATAAGACTCCGTGTAAAATTTAAAATCTGTAGTTTATTACAATCAGCGAACAAAATTTTATTATATTTAATATTAATGATATTATCAATTTTTATTATTCAAGCTCACTTCAACATTTCCAATATTTTTTAAAGTTTTTCTGAATTTAATACAAGGAACGCTAATTCTAAAAGCTTGGAATCATTTGATTATTTTATAATATTGATATTTAATACTGTTCATTTTATATTTATTTTATCATTTAATGTGAATTCAGAAAGATTCGAGGATAAATCAAACAAATTATAACATAATTTGAAGTTTTAATTTAAAAATTTAATACAACTTGTAATTTTATTTAATTGAAATTATTTCAGAATTAAAAATAACTTTTTCAAAAATTAAATACATTTGCAATTTGCGAAAAAAAGCAACCAAATGGGGGTTTAGAGAAATTCCATTGTTAAGCATGGTTTCATGCTCTGAAGAAAACCTTACCTTATAGAGCCTTATGAATAGAATTAACTAGGCATTAACTACATTGTTGGGCAAATGATGACTTCGGGTATTTTTGCAGTAATATTGTGTTCCATTTCATTCTTACGAATTTAAAGAAAAATCAGTTAGCGATCATTTGCATTAACAATTGAAAGTTATAATATCACATACTTTTACGTTCCTCGTTAATTGTGGATTCAATTTATTAATTTGTCATGTCATCGGTTGTACTTCTGACTAAAAGAACAATTTCTTTGACATTCATATTGCTGCTACTGCGCCTTGCTAGAGCTGGCATTGAAACAAGTAAACTATTTTTTTTTGTGGATAAATTACCGGAACTTTTAATAAAACTCGATTATGCAAGTGGTTTAGTCGTGTTTTAGTAATTTATAACAGTAATTATTAAAACTCCATAGATTGTCTAACGAACAGATTAACATTAACAGACTTCCCATGAATTAATTACCAATGGTTTAATAGGTGAAATTAGAATAACAAACCTGGAAGAAAACGTGTCCATATTTTGTGTCTTCCAAAAAGAAGCTGATAAAATGAGATGGAGTTTCAGAAAAACCGATAATGACAACTGGGATATCATTTATGATGCGCGTACTCAACCAAATGCCGAAGTGAACTGCAATAAAGTTGAAAAGTATTGTAGGATTGATATTTCGCAAGCCACAGAAAATCGGGCTGGTAGTTATAGATTTGAATACGGTGTCAATGGACAGCTCATGAAAATAGGATGCAGTTACGAGTTGATTCTTGGAGGTGATTTGCCATTTACTTTTGTTTTCTCCGCTATAAAATTTCTGTTATAATTGTAGTATATTTTTGAGAGAGTACATCTTATAGTATTTTTTAATTAATTGTTATTAACAATTTGGATTGACAATAAATATAAAACTTATATGACAATTTGGCTTGCCACGTAACAATTACAGGCAAATAATTACAATTATAATTAATAGACATTTTTAAAATTAATTAAATAAATTATTTTATTAAAATAAAGTTAACTTGATTTGAAATGTATTTCAGAATTAAAATGCGAATCAAGCCTTCGTCAAAGTGGAATATTAGTTGGAGAAAATGATTGTCCAGTGGAAGCAGAGACTTTCGTAAGAACATGCAGCTTTTCCTATTTTGGAAACTACAATGTGTCATCTGGCTTCATTTGGACAAAAAAGCTTCCATCTGCGATTGCTAGAGACAGATTGTTGCAAGGCAGTGAAGCTAAGTCTGAAGGAAGAAAGAAAATATTGAAGGCAGAAGATTCGGTTCAAGTCTCGAATGACCTGGATAAAGTAATATACGAATGTAGTTTACAAGGTGCAGAGTACGTACATCCTTGCAAACTCCCTCAAATTTCAATTCAATGTGAGTTCTACAATTATAAATATAAATTATAATTATATTATTTATAAAATTATAATTATAATATATATATAATATATCTATATATAAACTTTGAATTAAAGCATTTAGTTTAGAAGTTAAAGTATAATTATATTCTCTAGACGGAAAAAATAAAGCGGACAATGATCAACAAACTTATACCGGAAATCCAAAGTATACAGAATGTGCCATTGAGAAAAGCAATAATCTGGACTGTAGTTACAAATGGGAGGTGGACGGTGGAAACGTGAAGATGAACGATAATAAGCAGAGTCCCTCTAAAGATCATTTGCTAACGCATTGTCCTCACAGATGTCAAGCAAGTTGCACTTTTGTAACCGGAGAACGTTGCCAATTCTTCGGATCAAGTTTTGATTTTTGTCAAAATTCTGGCGTTAGTGGAGGTACTTTGAAATATATTAAGATAGCTTGTATTAATTATTAAATAAATCTTAAAATGATAATAATTTAAATAATTAATACAATTAAAACTTATTTATTTTAGGTACATAATTAGAATTAATATTAACGGTGAATTTCTAAATTTAAAAAATAAAAGGCATTTTATTAAGATATTATTTATTTTATTCAAACAAAAATACATTAAAAAAATTCATATTCTGGTTTGATCGAAGATGAAGGAACTTTCTGATGCGATTTTTATTCACAGGTTGGAATGCCTTTGCAATACTTGCTTCTCTACTGGCAATCTTCATTCTTGCTGTAGCTTTGACCTTTATAATTATGTAAGTTTAAAATCCCTTACGAATAATTACACTTGTAAGATAAAATTTATTTTTTTTTATATTTAATTTTATAGAAAATTGAAACAGAAAAAATCGAAGAAGGTAGAATCCGAAGGTAAAGTTCAATTTTTAATTTTATTTGAATGCGTTTATTTTTATTATCAACAAGAAAAACAATGGAATAATAAAATGGATTATGTCTATTAATTAAATTTTAATTACGTTTAAAAAATTAACTAGATTTTTCATTAAGTAAATTTAAAGATCATCTCAGTAAGTTTTATATACTATTTTTTCTAATTTTAATCTTTATTGAAACAGGTAAAAGTGAACCCTTGGTTAGAACAGGCATTACAATTGCTTTTTAGTATAACATTTAAGAATCTTTAAAATGCTATAGTTGCAGAATACCCAGCCACAAGATGATATCAGGGAGGTTAAAGCACTCTTTATTGCTATTTATTAACAATAGTTTGGTATATATATTTAAGAATCATTAATGTTTTGGTTGCAGAATACCCAACCACAAAGTGACATCAGAGAGGTTGCAGCACTCTCTATTGCTATTTGTTTGGTATATATATTTAAAAATCATTAATGTTTTAGTTGCAGAATGCCGTAGTGAGTGAAATGAAGGAGAAGGTTATAGAACGCATTGTTGTTAATTTTGTGGTGCAATATTTAAAAATATCTAAAATGTTTTAGTTGCAGGCTGCTCAACCCGTGAATTATATCAATGAGGAGGTTAAGGCACACATTATTTATATTCTTTGTTATAATATGGTGTAAGAATCTTTAAAGTGTTTTATTTGCAGAATGCCAATCCAGTAAGTGGTATCAAAGAGAAGGTTAGAACACGTATTACTGTTGCTCTTATGTTTAAAATATTATTTAATGGATCTTTTAAATGTTTTAGTTGCAGGATGCCCAACCAATACAAGATATCGATGAGAAGGTTAAAGCACGCATTATTCTATTGTTTGGTGTAATATGGCGTGAGAGTCTTTGAAATGTGTTGTTTGCAGAATGCCCAGCCAGTGAGTGATATCAAGGAGGAGGTGAGAGCGTTATTGTTGTTATTTTTGTATGTAATATTTCAGAATCTTTTATTGTAGAGTTCCAAAAGACTAAGTAATTTCATAAAGCTGTTCAAGTAGGTTCAAAATTTGTCGCTGCAAATGCTTTAATTTCATTTGAAAAATAAGATTAATTAATTTAATTTTATAGAAAGCCAAAAGTAGGCTTAAAATTTCTAAAGAAGAAACCAATGGAGGTAGAGACTGAAGGTTTGCCCGGTTTTTTAAATTTATTAGACTGTAGATCTTTTAATTATCAATAAGAAAAATAGGGGATTATTTCTATTAATTACATTTTCGTAAATTAAATTATATGATCATTTCAGGAAGTTTTATACGTAATTATTTTTAAATTTTATTCTTTATTGAAACAGGTAAAAATGAATCCTTGGTTAGAAGGCGTATTATTATTGATTTTCAGTATAACATTTAAGAATATTTAAAATTTTTTGGTTGCAGAATGTCCAACCATTAAGTGATCTCAAAGAGACATCTGGGCCATCCATGCACGAAGCTATTAAAAGACCTTCAAACATTTTAGCGAATTTTAACAAAACTGTAGTACATCTACCTGTTATCGGTGCGCAATCAATGTTCATAAGTAGTTATGCAACTCATCGTTAATATTGTAATAACCCGGGGTCCTCAAACTAATTATAGAAGGTCAGGTTTATTGAAAGTTGTCAGATGGCTTGGAAGATGAACAATGCTTAATTGATTAAGTCTTGAAATCTGCTGTTTCTATTACTCTCGCTCTGCTTTCCGAGATAAATCCATTTGTCGAGGTTCACAACCAAAGAGTCTGAATAGCACCAATTAATTAATTCTCAAATTATATTGCCACTAAATTTAATTAATTACTAAATTAATTAATCAGCAATATAATTTTAATTATTCTTCAATTATCTGGATCCAGGGATCCAACAATATGTAATTAAGAATATGATACAAACAAATCTAAATTTAGCTTGACTAAACCAAATATTTTTTATGACCCTGGAACTGAAAACAGCTGATTTGATCTTTAAATTTAATATTATGCAAATAATCCTAGCTCCTCTAATTCATCTCTAGCAATCACTTCACAGTCATTACTAAACCTTCCGACGTATGACTGCACCAAAAGAATTTAGTAAATTACTTATCCATAAATTTGAAATATAATTCCATTTAAAACTAACTATTTACTTAATTAGAATTATAACTACAGTAAATAAATATTTAATAAACGATATTGGTGTATTAAATATTTGAATTAAATTCAACAACCCAGCCTGTTAATTTCATGAAGCGAAAGGGGATGCATCTCAGAATTGACATAATAACCCGCAATGGAAATGTCTTATGTACACTTTTAGGAGCTTTTTCTTGTTGACAAAACCAAATGCTATTTAATAAATTCAATTATAATTAATTAATACTGCCATTCGATTCACATAAAAAATAGTTTAAAACAAGATTTTGAGAGACGTCGAGATCCATAAAAATTGCAAATGAGATGCTCTGGAATTATTTTGATGTTGCCATCTATGGGTAAGTCTGTAACTGTATCTACATTTTGAAAGAACGAGATACAAAAGCTTATTTAGATTTTCCAATGTAAATAATTACTAGTAATGATTCGATATGTAAAAAAATATATTTAACATTATAAGTTACAAAAATCATTTCTTAGCAATATTGATAATTGAAGTGTGTTCAAATGAACACACAACGATCGAAGTATCAAGAAATGGACAAGAATATCTGCTGAAATGCAGTCATTATAAAGGAAACGGCTTTGATATGTATTGGAGAAAACTTTCGCTGGACATGGATAAAAGTTTCGATGACATATACGACGGAAAAGAAGTTTTGGGACACGTCAACAAAACCTACGAAATTATTGCTAATTTGACAGATCTTAAAATTAAACAAACTACTGAAAACGAGTCAGGAGTTTACAAATGTCCTTCAAATAAGATTTATCTCGTAGTAATTGGTTAGTTAACTATTAGTTAACAAGTAACCTTTCTTACCTACGAATTTCTTAATTGCAGATAATAACGTCACTTGCAATGAAACTTCAACCAATAGTTCTAACAATATGTTCCATGAAATCAATTGCTCCTTCTCCTTCAAAGCTGATGAATCATGTCACATAACACCTTTGTGGAGTGATGAGGTGACGAAGAAAAATATAACAATACCTGAAATAAATCATAAAAGTGGATACGATGATGGTTACCTGTGGTTACGGTTTGATGGAAACCGTTACCTGAGATATGTCAGCACGTTAGGAGTGGGAGTTATTTACAATTGTCTTAATGCTTCTGCTTATTATAATATATACATATTTAATCGAGAAAGATCATTTTACTTTGAAGGTACACAATTATCAGGTAATAAATATTGTGTTTTAATAATTTCTGGAAATCGAGTAAATAATAAATTTTACAATTTTATAATTAGGACTCATTCTTGTTATTCTGATATGCTGCATCTTCCTGATCTTCGTTTTGTCCATTGCTATATTTGGAATCAAGAAGAAAGCGAAGAGCAATTCAACAGATCAAAGTGTTAATCGAACTCGCCATTTTGTTGATATAATAGACGAACCTGCCTTAGCAATTTAAGTACAAAACTGCCATTAATCTTTTATACGCAGAAATATGATGGTGTATCAAATTGGTGCAAATAAAACCTCTAGGTTGCATCAATGTTTGAATATACTGTTTAAACAAATAAGTAATAAAAAACAAACAAAAAAAAACAAATACGACGAATCCGGTAAAACGGATTATTAATTTTATTTTGAATATATGGTTATGCTGTCGGTTCTGCATTAATTCGTAAAAATTCATAAATTGAAATAATTGCATTTTCCTGAAAATTCGTAACTTAAAATATGAATAAGTTTAAGTTAACGTTTCACATTATTTAATGTCTTCGCAGGTCCCTTTGGTTCCCTTTATTATCGGTAAAATTATAGCTAGCTAGTTGTTATGAGGACATTATCATAAGGGTTAGAACGATGGGGCGACCTTGTTAACATTAAGGAACTTGCTCCTATGGTAATAACTACAAACCTATTAGTGGCCATTGTTTTTAATTGTGCTTAACATTTACTCGTAATGTTACAATTATATTTATTATGTAATTATAATTTCTAATTACTTATCATACATTAATGATCTTTAAAGAAAAAAGGAAACCTTGAAAAAATCAAAATATATTCTTATACCATTTGATGTGTTTGATTGCTATTTTCTTTTCTTTACTTTTATTTTGTTTTGATTTTTTTTTGCAGCAATACATCTTGAAATACCAGGTCCAACCGAAGTACCATCACATGGACATCGGCTTTATGAACCGCTGGATGAAAGGATGGTGACGCAAGATATTTACGTTGTCAGTGACGATAAGAATATTGATTCGTAACTTGTTTAATCGAATTATTCACCATTTTCATATTTTACATTTTTTGATAATTTTTTCATATTTAACATGAAACTGCAGAACAGAGATAATAATCGTCGGCTATGAAAATACAAATAATCAAAGTTAATTCATTTTATAAAGCCTTCCTGTACATGATTTAAAAACATCTGCAAATAAAGTGTTATCACAAAATCTTTTCTAATGAATCTGATAAACGAGAAGAAATGGTTTAGCGAAGCTGGGACTATTTTTCAAGTTCGTAGTCAGAATAAATAGGGCTTTGAAATGCAACAGAATTTTCAGATATATGTGAATGCAAAGTTATGTTTAAAACTATAGTTTCGTCGCACTTTTGAACAACATCCGGGAATACTCTATCTCCACATTCGGTTTCAGTTGGATATGTCATTACGAGATCCTCTGGAATTGTGGAATAATCGTCTATTGGCAATTCGTTGTCTATTGGTTCAGTAAAATACGATTATTCTGATGCCAAAAATTATAAGAAACATTATCAACTGTATAAAATTATTCCAAAAAAATCAACTTAGGCAAGTGGGTAAAAAATCTTAAAATTATCAAGAAGCATCTCCAAAACCACAAAAGTTTCAAAATGTACTTGAATCATTCTTCCTTTTCTTATAAAATCTCATGATTCCAAATATATTAATGGACAAAACAAGGATCAGGAAGATGCAGCATATCAGAATAACAAGAATGAGTCCTAATTATAAAATCGTGAAATTTATTATTTACTCAATTTTCAGAAATTATTAAAACATAATATTTATTACCTGATAACTTTGTGCCTTCAAAGTAAAATGATCTTTCTCGTTTAAATATGTATATATTATAATAAGCAGAAGCATTAGGACAGTTGTAAATAACTCCCACTCCTAACGTGCTGACATATCTCAGATTACTGTTTCCATCAAACCGTAACCACAGGTAACCATCATCGTATCCACTTTTACGATTCATTTCAGGTTTTGTATAATTTTTCTTTGCCACCTCATCACTCCACAAAGGTGTTATGTGACATGATTCATCAGCTTTGAAGGAGAAGGAGCAATTGATTTCATGGAACACATTGTTAGAACTATTGGTTGAAGTTTCATTGCAAGTGACGTTATTATCTGCAATTAAGAAATTCGTAGGTAATAAAGGTTACTTGTTAACTAATAGTTAACTAACCAATTACTACGAGATAAATCTTATTTGAAGGACATTTGTAAACTCCTGACTCGTTTTCAGTAGTTTGTTTAATTTTAAGATCTGTCAAATTAGCAATAATTTCGTAGGTTTTGTTGAGATGTCCCAAAACTTCTTTTCCGTCGTATATGTCATCGAAACTTTTATCCATGTCCAGCGAAAGTTTTCTCCAATACATATCTAAGCCGTTTCCTTTATAATGACTGCATTTCAGCAGATATTCTTGTCCATTTCTTGATACTTCGATCGTTGTGTGTTCATTTGAACATATTTCATCGATAAAAACTGTTTCATTTTTATTCACGGATTATTAATTCTTATAATTAATTGTGGTTATTAAAATATTGTTTAAATTTAATTTATTAAATCATTATTATTTCCACTCACCAAATGCGTGCAAGAAAATTAATACAACAATGAACATAATTACAAGTAATTCTTCCTCGTATCGTTATATTTATTTACTCTAATTTTTATTTCGAAAGAGCTTTTTGAAATTTAAACACGATTTCATGGCAAATAATCCAAAGCGAGATGCTTATATTAGACTTTAACACTAATGATTGGCAATTTCCTTCTATCATCTGTTTTGTTTTGCGGGTATTTTGGGAAACCCGAATAAATTATAAGGTAATTACGCCATAGGTTCTAAACTAAAAAAAGGCTTTATAAGGGCCTGGTGATAAGCGGCATTTATATTATGAAAATGTCTTAAAAATTAAGACATAATTGTTTGTTATATTGCATATTTATTAAAAATTTTAAATATTGAATTTATTAAATACATCAGAATCTATTTTAGTATTTGATATCTTTAGTGTCTGTTGTTATATTTTCATTAATTTATTTAGTTTCTTTTTTCGAGTTGAGTTTAAAAATATTTCTAACGCATCCAGATCACCAGTGATATTTCAAAACTGATTTCCATAATACCTTAAATAAAACACCCAGGATGTTTATCATCATCATTTTCAAACGATCCAAAATTGGAATGATATGATTAATATAAAAATGAGGCAAATAAAGTTTAGAAAAAAAATTGATTGCTGCATAATTTCTGCGCAGACTTCATGTAAAATCTCACATGAATTAGCTTTCACAATTCCAAGAATCATTCAATCACTTATAAAACAAAAATTAAATTTGTGCAGAACACAACACTTGTTCTACTGCCTAAATTCGGTCAAAAGCCACTTTCTTCATACAGTCACAATTAGCTCCATTATTGTCTTTAATAATTAATTTGTTAAACAATTAACTGAATCTATTGATGATTTATTGACTTAATCACCCAAGGCTATGATTGGATGACAACAGGATAGTTACTTCTCAATTAACGTTAACTTTTAAGCACTTCAGTTTCGAGTCATAGATTAACTTCCACATTCAATGGTATTAGTCATCAATCACTTAAAATAATAACTGAAACTCCAGTTAACATTTATAACCGTTACACGTTATTTGTTAATAAATATTTTGGTAAAACAATACTATTGTTTTATTTTTTATTGTTCCTATATTCGCCTTTATTATGTTCTTATAAATAAAAAATTTTTAAATTCGACAATCACCGACTTCTACAATAATGAACAGGGAATCCTTTTTTTTTAAATTTAGAATAATTTTGAATCAGGTCCCTAATAAATTCCCATTTGGCCGTGCAACACCCCAACATGTCTTAAAAGTAAAAATAAAATTTCCAGCCGTACGCACTCGAACAAAGTCCTCAGTCAAACAAGTTTAGAAGAAAATCTGATTGTCACCAGTTTTTGAAAGTATTTCATTGCATCGATGTTTATAGCCTTGATTTTTGTTTGGATTTGGAACATGTGAGGATGTTTAAATAATTTTTCCAATTTCTAAGACAAGTATGGATTGCTTACTGGTTATTTACACGGGCTAAATGAATAGATTAATCGAAATATGTTACTTCGTGAAATGGCAATCATTGTTACCTCAATTAGATTTTCCCAAAAAGCATGACATTATGCTTTAGACATGAACGTTTAGAATAAATTGTACTTTTACAATCACGACATTTTCCAACCAATTTGATTTCAGGCATATCCGCATTTGAGGACAATTACAAATTTATCAACCACGACGAAAAAATAATTTTGGAATGCAATTTTGCCAAATTCACGGATAAAATTGGAGATAAAATTCGCTGGAATTTCCGAGCAAAAAGTGGTCAAGTTTGGGAAATCGTTTATGACATCCACGGTCCTATCATTCCAGGTTACGAAGGGAACTGTAGTAAGGAGAAGAATCATTGCAACCTCCAAATTCTGAAAAATACAAAGAAAACGGCTGGAAGTTACGAATTTGTCTATGGAGCGGCTGGAAAGGCTATGAAAACTGGATGCAAATATGAATTGATTGTTGGAGGTAGTATTGTACATTGATACTACACTTTATTGCAAATATTATGGAGGGTTTTTTGTTTAATTAATTTGTTAATATTGTAGTAGTTTTGGGATAATTATAAAAAATTAAATTATATTGTTAGAGTTACAATGTCAATCAAGCATAAGGCAAAGCAGGACATTGGTTGGGGAGAGTGATTGTCAAATAAAGCCAGAAAGTTTTGCGAGATCTTGTTCATTTTCGTATCTTGGAAACTATAACGGTACACTAAACTTTCTATGGATGAGCAAGGCAAATTGCTACTGGGCAGCCTCGCAAATCCTGATGAGGAGATGAAAATATTCATTGCGAAGGATTTAATGCAAGTGTACAACGACTTGAATAATGCTGTAGACTTCCTGAAGTGTCAGTTCAATGTGGGTTTGTTTTTAAGGTCTTTCCTTTTTATCGTATTCAAAATGTATTATGCTTTACAATCAGATGTAAGAAATAAATGGGAACAAAGCCCACAGTCCACAGAATCGAATTTAAGATGTTCAGTTGAAAAAAGCAATAATCTGGATTGCAATTACTACTGGGATGTCTTCAATGAAAATACGAAGTTTCAGATTGAAACACACAATCTAACCGATAAGCATTTGATAATGTCTGGTTTTCACAAATGCTCAGCAATATGTAATTTTATATGAGGGCAGAGAGCTGCCAATTATATGGTCCTAGTTTTGATAATCATCCGACTGGTAACATTTGTTTAGGTGATTTGAATTTGCGGAATGTTTTCAAACTTTCACGGTATTTTGGAGCGTTATTTTTAATTAATTCATCCAATAATTAATCAAGCAGAAGATTGATTTAAACATCTAAACAGCTATCCAGCCTAAGATTGTATAAAAATATGTGAAATTGAATACGAATTTTTTTATAAAAAAAACAATATTACTCATTTTCCCCCTGAAATGTCTGTAGATAATTGCGTAAAAAATATAAAATAAAATTTCTCAATTTCACATATTTTATACAATCTTAGGCTGGATAGCTTTTGGGAACCTTTTGTGCATTTTTGTTGTCACGGGCTTGATTGTCCTAGTGGTGTATCAGTAAGTTGGCATCTTTTATTCTTAAGTGAATTTATTTATTCTAGCTAGTACTTACATTGATCACCTCTGACTAGTAGTGATCGACCGGGGCGACAATTTTAGCCGGGACCGGGGTAAAAAAAATTTTCACAACGACAACTTTTCCACGCTCCGTTGCGAAAACTTAGAAAAACATTAAATCGTTGATGGAATCTCTTGAAAATCAAATCTTTTTGAATACTAATTGATTACAGTTTGGTGAAGGCCATAGTGATGAAAGTTAAACGGTAATTTTTTTAAAACTCATAGTTTTAAGGACATCATTCCAGGTTCCAGCCGATGATTTTTATTTAACTCCATTTAAGGAGGGTCATTCAAGCAAGGACAACGACCTGTGGGAAGAAGTATTGAGAGAAGAAGCTTCCGAAATTACGGGAAAGAAAGCACCCGAAGCAGAGAGGGAATTGGAGGCTTACCTTTCAAAAAAGCGCATAAATAGGACGGATGACCCACTGGCCTACTGGAAAATTTACAGGAGCGAGTTACCAGGCTTGGCGAAGCTGGCAAGGATTTACCTAAGCCCACCTCCCAGTTCAAGTGATAGTGAACGGGAGTTTAAAGTGGCACAGTCTATTCAAAAAGGGAGAATTAGACTGTTGCCCAAAAATGTTGAAACTTTAGTATTCATTAAGTATAACTTAAGAGCTCTATCGTACTCCACTAATTTGCCGGCTGTACCTGAGGACTTTAACTCTCCGAACGATATATTTTATGATTCGTCGGATGATGAATAAATTTTATTTAAGTTGACAAAGCTAAAAATTTGACTTTTGTTTACCCCCAACTAAACCCCGGTTGAATTTAAGCCGGGGCGGGACCGGGGCCGGGGAATGTTAAAAAGCCGGGACCGGGGCCGGGGCCGGGACCCCGGTTGTAAAAAAGGCCGGGGTTCAGCCGGGTCCGTGGTCCCCGGTCGTTCACTACTGACTACATACGATGTTATTTTTTTTTACATTGTATTTTATTTTAGAAAAAATTGGCAAAAAAAGAAACCAGAAAATCGACAACTTAACGGTTGTCTTGGCTATTTTATTTGATACTACACATACATGTTGTATTAAAAAATATTTTTATATTTTTAAGCAATTATCTACAGACATTTCAGGGGGAAATTTCTAAAAGTGAGTAATATTGTTTTTTTTATAAAAAAAAAATCGTATTAAGATTGCTTAGCAATCAGTTAAATGTCTTAATATTTCAAGGGTGAATCTGTAATAGATGATTGTCGCTTGATTCCTACGGAAGTGTAAAATTGCTGAACCAACATTTGGTAGGACATTTCGAATATTTGCACAAATCGATCAACCAAAAAAGGAATCAATGAATTTAAATACATGAATTTGGAGTAGTAAACAATTCGTGTGCTCCCAAATTCTCTTGTTTCGTGATGTGCTTATGTAGCTTTTTTTGCTACATATTGTATCTTGTCTATCTTGATACGTAGATTTGTTTCCAATATTCAATGCAAAGCAGAGTTCCATAAAGCGTCAATCTTGTAATGAACCTTATTGGCATTTCAATATGAACATATTTTCGATTAAATTTGATTAAACCTCTTCATAAAAAAATTAATTTATTTTAATATTAATTAATTATTTGTCTAAAAAGGCTGTTTCAACCCAAGCAATATCTTGTAAAACATCTATTGGTTTGGTATGGAAATCTTGAGAATCACTTTACTCTTTGGTTCCGCTAGAGTTTCGTTGGATGATCTACAAACTTGGTCCCCTTCCAAATTCAAATTGATATCTCTTAATTCTGCCGTGCTATTGATCCGTGGTAGCGCTCTGTCTAAAATGTTTTTAATGTTTTTTAATACTAGTTTGATAAAAAATATTTAGAAAAAAAGAAAATATTGATTGGTAAATTAATAAGTTAAAAGAGATTCCATATAAGCCAAATACTCATGCGAATAAATTATATTTTATTTATAATTTACTTATTATTTTGTTAGAAAAGATCATAGAGTCATAAGGTCAGCAACCTTGAAAAAGAGAAACATCATACAAAAAGGTAGTAAGGTATTTAGAAAAAACAGAGCTATGATAAAAAAAAAATCTAAGTCTATCTCCAAAAGCAAGGAAGAGAATGAGTATCAATTTTTTATTTCACGGGCAAGAGTGTAACACATAGCAATGGTTCTGTTAGGAAGGGTGTCTCAAATCATGTTTTTAAAAAGATCTTGAGGGATAAAAGTTTACCTCAAATGTTGCTTATTAATAAACCAATCAACATATTTACTTTCAATCCTTGATTTCTTGCAAAGCAATCCTCTGATTGCTAAGCCAACTATTGTCAAAATATTGATTGCAATAATTAATCCCAAAAGAATCAGTAAGATCCTCCATTCTAAATTTTTTAAAATAATAAAAGATAAATATTTTGTTAATGTTGCTATTTTCAATGTACAAAATAAGAATCGAAGTAAATAATTCCAGCACACATACTTGAAATGAATGATTTCTGTCTGTCATAAACAAACTTCGTGTCATAATACACAGGTACATGGGAATTGCAGTTGAAAATAACTCCCAGCCCTAATCTGAGGACATGATTTAGAGAACTCTTTTCACTAAAACGTAGCCATAAGTAACCACTCTCGTATCCGGTTTCGTGATCCATTTCCTCTTTTGTTATGTTCCTGTCCTCATCCAGATCATTCCAAGACGGTATGACGTGGCATGATTCACCAGCTTTGAAGGAGAAGGAACAATTGATTTGGTAAAGTCTTACCATGTCGGAAGCAATTTTTGGAGTTTCGTCACAAGTTATGTTGTCCTCTGAAATTAATCCATTAATTTATTTGGATTTATTATTGATGAAATCACTTATCGAACCAATTACTATGAGGTTAATAGAATCAGTAGGACATTTATAAATTCCTGCTTCTTTGTTAGACATTCGTTTGATTTTAAGAGCAGTTGCTTTATTAGTTGCTTCAAAGTTGTGTCTATAATTGTCCACTATTGCAAAATTATCGGATATATCTTTGAAGCTTTTATCTTGTTCGTCCAAATATCTCCAGAACATATATGTCTCTTTTCCCTCAGAGCCATCACATCTAAGTACATGCTCCTTTCCAGTCAACGCTATTGAGAGAATGGTCTGACAAGAACATGATCCAATGACATAATCTGTGCAAATAAAATTGTATGAAATCATCATATTCAAATAAAATGTTGGCAATGTTAACTCACCAATGATTAGCAAAATGATGAATTCTTGAACTTTTGCCATTTCGTTAAAAATATTAATTTAATTTAGGAAGACAAAATATTTGTAATTAATTAAATGCGTCAAGATCTCAAAAAAATAATAATATCTACAGGCTGCTAGCTTCATCGTGTCTGTGCTGTTACATCAGGAGAAGCCTTCGTGGTCATTAATGCAATTAAGTTTTCAACGAAATAATTAATTATCCCAATAAACTCTGCTGGATCTTCATCATTTACTCGACTAAAGTATATCGTCATATTGTTTCTGAATAGTTTAGAAATCATATCTTTTTTCAACTTTAGCAAATATCGGTTCAATTTGAGAATTTTGGAAGCTCAAAAATATTTTACGTAATTTCGTCAAAGTCTCGATTGTCTACTATTACACACAAGCTATACTACAACACGTTCATTATGGTTCCAAATATTTAAGCCAATGTTCGATCAAAATAGTTAATAGCACTACAATCTAAGAAGAAACCAACAAAATAAATCTGAGTTAAGTCATCATCCAATCATATTTTCAACGAGTCTCTTCTTTATTCTTTTTTTTTTTGTTTTCTTCTTAATGAAAAATAAATCCTCGATTAGATATTAATGTCCAAATTTAGAATCGCCTAGTGTGCCTTATTAAATTCTTTGGAAGCATTAGCATATCAATTACATGTTTAACCTTTTCGTCAAACTAATTAAATTCAGTAAATTTAAAAATTGATCCATAGGGCAAACCAGATGAAGATTCCCAAAATAACAGTTGCATTAACAAAAATCCAAGAATTATTATGCTCGGTTTAAACCCTGACAACAAAATTCAAGACGTAGATTGCAATATAAGTTAAAAACAATTTTGTAAAGTTTACACACTTTATTAATAGCAAATAAACATTGTTACTTCAATCTTCGTAAGGTAAGGTAAATCTCGCGGAGAGTTAGAGACATATTAATGATGTTTCATTGAAATGCATACAATATATTATTACTAAACCATTGTAAATAATATGTTATTGGCGTGGAGTATAATTTGGATTATTTTATAAAAATAAGTTTCTTTAATTGCTTAAGAAGATTGATTAATTTATTATTACTACTCTATTGGCGCGTTGTTAATTAAAATGACCTGTATTAATCTCAGTGGTATTTCTTGAGTTCCAGGAGACTGCATTCTTCTCTTTATACATGGCCTGAAATATAAAAGATCCTCCTTCACTATTAGATATTATATTTATAAACTAGAATCATCGTGGATGTGACATTAAATTCTTTGGAATTACTAGTATAACAATGACAAGTTTAACATTGTTATCAAATTACTCAAATTCACTTAAATTTAAAGAACTGAATCCCAAGACAAACCTGATAAAAAAGATTCCCACAGCAACAACAATAAAAACTCCCACAATTAATCCAAGAATTATGGTGCTCAATTTAAATCCTGCTAGTAACATTCAAGATTTGCAGATTTAAACATCCAATATAAAATTTATTAATTTTATTGATTGCAAATTTATGGTATCAAACACAATAGCTAACACGCTGCCATATTCAAATCATACAGGAAGGCTAACCATTTGGCTAGGATGCGCTTGAAATTATAAGATCGCTTCTTCAAACAATGATGTAATAAAACGCAATAATGAACTAATGAACAAGATATTATAATTATTAATAATAACTTATTACTATAAAGATGTCAACACTGCAAAGTTACCTCTGCAGCACTTGCAATCCTCTACAAATTAAAATTTTCCGAATTGTGATACTACCAAACAGCAAAACAGTTGGTCAATTTTTTGAATGAATAATTTTGCTCACACATACAACTCAATAAACTTTTAGTAACTGAGGGATTATGATTATTTTTTGTAAATTTTAATTTTAAAAAATTCGCAAACCAACCTCCACCTGCAGTAGAGTCATCTACAAAATCAAAATGTGTCCCTCTGAATGAATAAACTTCACCAGTCACAAAATGGCAACTAGCAATGCATTCATAATATCCAAACTCCATGAAATGATCCCTAGTCAAGTTCTGAATTTCCTCCAATTTACAAACTATGTTTCCTTTTGTAATAGTCCAACTATAAGTGCATCCAATGGCAAGAGTTTTATTAATAGCACAACTAATGCTCCGAATATCACTGGAATGTACCGGATCAGACTTTCGGCTGATATTTTTTACAGCTGTTTAAAGTGAAGTCAGATATCTGATGCAAGAATTAAAGAATTAAAGAAATTATGCAATCGCAGGAATGATTGCAATGGCATTTATTTTCATTTTTAATAATATTATTGCATAAATATGTTTTTGTGACACTTACACTGAACAGATATCTTGGGGAGCGAGCAAGGCTTGATATTATTGATTTCTTTTAAATAGCATTCGTATATCACACCATCCATTTCTCTAGACACTTGCATTTGATCATCTGCCCTCACAATGGTTTCACTTCCTTCCTTAGTAACTGAAGAATCAGAATAGATCAAAACTTTATCTCTCCAGATATTTTTTAAGGGATGGTACTTCATCCAGGCAAATTGAAAGCTGATATTAGACTCCACACCATATCTGAACGCACATGAACGATTCACAATGTCGGGTTCCATTGGAGAATCGCTTTCACCAATAAGTGGTACATTATCTTGAATGCTTGATCGACACTCTAGATCTGATAAAAATTTGCAACAATTTCCAAAATTGCAGTCTTAATCTTCAGAATTTATTAATTAAAATATTGATGAGTTTATCAATCCTTTGTATAAAGTTTCACTCTATTTTCTGTTGAATAACACTATTACAAAATGTATAAGTGGTCATCAGATGATCCTTCATTTTGTTTATAAAAATAAATAAATGTAGAAGCAATTTAAAGTTACTCCATATGTATTTATCACAATTCACTTTAAAATTAATATCCTTAAATTAAAAATAAAAGATTTCTTTCTAATTTCAGATGTAAAATTGATTTAATTCGTAATCAGGCTCCGTCAGCAGAGGCATCTACTTCCGTTCCTTTGAGTTCTTTTATTGAATTTCATTATTGAATTCATAAGTTTTGTTTCGTTTTGTTCAAACTTTTTTATATTATTTGCAATAATTTGCTCTTAAATCTTTTACAAAACATGTTAATTACTTACCTCCGACAATCACCTCATATTCGCATGTTGTTTCCAAAGGCGTTGTAGCTTTTCCGTATGCAAATCTGTACTCTCCGGCTTGATTCTTTTGAATATTCCGAATTTTGACCTGGAATGCTTCTCTAAAGTGACATTTTATTCCATAAAGGCTAATGTTCCGATTTTTGTCACAGATGATATTATTTCCAAAGTACCACCTCATTTCTTCTGCTTGTTCAGAAAAATTACATGACAAAATAATATTGTCACCTGTATTGACAATCTTCCCCGATACAACTATAAATAAAAAGAAGAACCTGAACATATTTATGAACAAATTGGAATAATGCGTGTTGAAGTGACCTGAAATTTTAGATAATGTTATAACTGTTACAAATAAAATAAAATTTTAATTTTAATTATGATTTACATCTAATTAAATGTTTAATTTAATATTAAAAATTAATCTACGATTCCTAACAAAGATTATCTAAGGAAAGTTAAGGAGTCGATTACATTTACGAGTTTTTCTAAACACTGCTTGATTTAACTACAAAAAAATCATTTACTTACCGAAGTTTGGTAGTGCCAAGTAAACCAAAAGTGCCTCAATGTCCATCGTCATCACCAGTGATGAGAATGGAAGAATTCTGAATGCAAACATAAATTGTTCTTTAAAACTGGATAAAAATTCGAATAGATGCTAAATATAATATGCCGTTATAACAAAATTTAGGCGTTCAGAAGTGTTAAATTGGTCTGAATTGATAATACGTGTGTTTCTGAATTAAATGTTATTGTTATGTCTAATTAATTAACTATTTTACTAGTTTACTTCGATTACATTTAAACCCACAAATAATAATAGAGCTTCAGTATGAATCTCGGATACATCATCCAATTATTTTTTATATTCCCATCATGAAATTTACATAAAACATTTGAAAGTTTCCAGAAGCATAAAAAAGAACAAAAAAATTAGAAAACATAAGTCGGCCTCCTCGAAAAGCGTTAGTACAAAAGCCAAACACAACCTTGTTTTCGAAAAATTTTGAAATTTGATCTAGGCCCAACGAACAAACTTCAAAAACAAAATTATTCCAGAAGGCTGGTGGAAACGTTCATCATTTCTCGATTAATGTCTGAACTAATCGTAATGCTGAACCGAAAATAAAACCTTTTTGATCATCACGCATTGTTAACGTTGCAAGGGCTCCAGTATGCAAAAACTGGCAATATTGAACATACACATATGCCGCTGCAGAGTATTTATTATTAGCGTTATTATTATTATTGTTATTTTTATTTTTTATTTTTTGTTCTAAGCAAATTGAAGGGTCAAGATGACCACGTACACATTTTATAATAGCGTTAGACAACAGAAAATAGAGTGAAACAGAAACAAGCAACATTGTCAACAGAAAATCAAGTTCACTTAATGGATAGGTAGTTATCTATTTATTATTTATATTATTATTGTTATTATTATTTATTATTATTATATTAATATGATATTTTATACGTCAATTTTGAAACATGTATAGAGTCTTTCTGCATTATTTCAAACCGCATTTTCATTAGCTTAACTGAGATAAAACGTTGTTTTACAATCGATAAACATCTGGCATGGCGACACATTTTCAATATCATATAATACTACTATTATTAGTATTTACCCAAAAAAAATTAATATTAATTAATTACAATTTAATGAAGACCTGTTTTCGAAATGTTCCTGTTCTTTGCGACCCTCGAACAAAATACTAAAACATGATCAAATGCCATAACATCCTGTTTATCAATACAGATTATAGATGCTTAAGCTTTCAACGCAACATACATTAGGTGATTTTCATTTAGGAAACATTTAGGGGAAAAAAATAACACCTGATTTCATTTAGAATATTCCATTGGTATGATTGATACAAAATGTTTATGCTTAATTTCTAAGTGTAGCAACAAATAAGAACATATTGTAATAACCCGGGGTCCTCAAACTAATTATAGAAGGTCAGGTTTATTGAAAGTTTTTCAGATGTCTTGGAAGATGTAAAATGCTTAATTGATTAAGTCTTGAAATCTGCTGTTTCTCTAACTCTCGCTCTACTTTCCGAAATAAATCCACTTATCAAGGTACATAACCAAAGAGTCTGAATAGCACCAATCAATTAATTCTCAAATTATATTGCCACTAAATTTAATTAATTATTAAAATAATTAATCGGCAATATAATTTTAATTATTATTCAATTTATTGGATCTAGGGATCCAACAATATTGAAAAATAACTGCCGTTCTTACTTTGGATAACTTAATTCTTAAAATGTCGTAATTTTAAAAGGTCCACAATTGACGCTACATTTCCGAGCAGCTTAGAAAATTTAAGAATAAAAAGTATTTTAAATGTAAATAGTAATTAAAATTAGGGTTATCTCGGAGTTTGCAGGGGTTTGTACTGCTTGCTATTGTTAAAAGCATTAAAACATTGTACAGTGGCTCACGGAATCCAAGAGCGCCACATAACTTTTACAAAAGAAATTACTTCAGTATTTTATTCACTTTAATTTATTTTCTTTTATTCTGTTTTAATTAAATTATAATATTTATTAATTTACTTTTTAAATTAAATTTAATTTTTATCAGATATCCTTGTTAAACTAGAGTAAAATCTATCCCTAGAAAAGCGGCCCAGAGGACAGATATTTACCTATTCTTGGAGGTCCTAATTCACAGATTTTACAGACCACTGCTAGCGTCGAAAGACGGAGTTTTAAACAGTATATTACCAGCGTAATTGGACTGCTAAAGTACCTGGATAAGTGAAAGGCAATCGACAACTCACAGGCACAAGTTTTTTCGGATTTCATAGATCGATAGAGAAGCAGGGCATGGCCTGGGTCCGAGTTGATGTTAGGCGTTAATAACCCTTTCCCGCGATTTATCTCTTACCCGGAAC
The DNA here is from genome assembly GCA_034509925.1 of Hirudinaria manillensis. Taxonomy (NCBI): domain Eukaryota; kingdom Metazoa; phylum Annelida; class Clitellata; order Hirudinida; family Hirudinidae; genus Hirudinaria; species Hirudinaria manillensis. The sequence goes on along the minus strand of CM067526.1, from coordinate 2,496,598 downwards.
TTATATGACATTCTACCAGGGGCAAAAAATTTAGACCCTTGCGGCTGTTTGGAACACCTTCAATTTCTATGAATATTAATGAGGGCAGCTTGTGCGTTTCCACCAATTTTCACGCGGAGATTATTAAAATTTTACTTTATTAAATCATAAAAATTTAAACAAATTAAAACTGACAAAAATATGTTTAAGATCTGCAAGTAAATTAATGCAAAGCAAAAAACTAAAGGATTTTCTAATCTAAAACTAACAAATGTAGCCATCAATGTTATAAATATATCAGAGAAAAAACATAATATCATTAATAAAGCCAAGAACTGCTAAACTTGGCTAAAGAAAAAAAAAGCACTTTGATTAAGGACACAATCAAGCAAAAATTAGCAGTAAAAAGTAGAAATGAATGAAGACCCTATGGAATCTCGGTTTGGATATGTTGGATATATTTCGAAGAGTCAGCGAGGTATTGTACTCGGTTAAAGTGAATGTTGATATGCATATTGTTAAATTTTGTGATAAATCACTCATCGCAGCCCATAATTTGTAAACAATATTTCATATATTAACTCTAAGATAATTTAAAGCAGAATTATCACAATGAGGTTTCAAAAACAATTGTGATTAATTAAAAAAATTTTGATATATCAATGAACGATAAAATAGTGCATAGAAGAAAAGGAATGAAATTCACATAAAAGCAATTTGACTCGCTGGTGTTTTATTTTTGAGGAATGATTTGTAGCCTCTTATATTCTGTTTCCTCTTGTTTCAGTCAAGATTGCTGAAAGAAGATTAAATAATTTATTACTATTCCTATCCTATTGCTAATTAATAATTAAATGACCCACATTGACCTCAATGGTTCTTGTTGAAGAGGCGGCATTCTTTTCTTTATAAATTGCCTGAAATGTAAAATGTCCTCCTTCACTACTAGATATTACATTCACAAGTTAGAATCATCATGGATATGATGTTAAATTCTTTGGAATTACTAGTATAACAATGAAATGAAATTTTTATCAAATTACTGAAATTAACTTAAATTTAAAGAACTGAATCCTAAGACAAACCTGATAGAAAAGATTCCCACAGCCACAACAAAAACAGCCACAATTAATCCAAGAATTATGGTGCTCACTTTAAATCCTGCTAGTAACATTCAAGGTTTGCAGATTTAAAAATCCAATATAAAATTAATTAATTTTATTGGTTGCAAATTTATAGTACCGAACACAATAACTGACAAGCTGCCATTTCCAAATCACTAACCATTTGGCTAGGATGCACTTGAAATTATAAGGTCGCTTCTTCAAACAATGAAGTAATAAAACGCAATGTACTAATGAACAAGATATTATAATTATTAATAATAACTTATTACTATAAAGATGTCAGTACTGTAAAACAACCTGTGCAGCACTTGCAATCCTCTATAAAATAAAATTGTTCCGAATTATGACACTACCAAACAACAAACAGTTGGTCAATCTTTTGAATGAATAATTATGTTCATACATAACTCAATAAACTTTTTTTAATTGAGGTATTATGATTATTTTTTGTAAATTTTAATTTTAAAAAATGGTTCGCAAACCAACCTCCACCTGCAGTAGAGTCATCTACAAAATCAAAATGTGTCCCTCTGAATGAATAAACTCCACCAGTCACAAAATGGCAACTAGCAATGCATTCATAATATCCAAACTCCATGAAATGATCCCTAGTCAAGTTCTGAATTTCCCCCAATTTACAAACTGTGTTTCCTTTTGTGATAGTCCAACTATAAGTGCATCCAATGGCAAGGGTTTTATTAATAGCACAACTAATGTTCTGAATATCACTGGAATGTACCGGATCAGACTTTTGGCTGATATTTTTTACAGCTGTTGAAAGTGAGGAATAGATATCTGATGCAAGACTTTTAAAGAAATTAAGCAATCGCAGGAAAGATTGCAATGGCATTTATTTTCATTTTTAATAATATTATTGCATAATTATGTTTTTGTGACACTTACACTGAACAGATATCTTTGGCAGTGAACAAGGCTTGATATTATTGATTTCTTTTAAATAGCATTCGTATATCACACCATCCATTTCTCTAGACACTTGCAACTGATCCTCTGCCTTCAAAATATTTTCATTTCCCTCATGGATTATTGAAGTTCCATTCAAAACTGTATCTCTCCAAATGGGTCCTGAGTTGTGTTGCTTCATCCAAACAAACTCAAGAGGGTCACTATAAATGAATGCACAAAATCTTTTCAAAATATCCGGCTTCATTGGAGAATCACTTTCACCAATCATTAAATGGTTTGCTCTGATGCTGGAGTTGCATTCTAAATCTTAAAAAAAAATTTTAAATATCAGTCACAGAATCTTTTGTTTCTATCAAATGCATTTCAAATTCCCACCTCCAACTACAATTTCATACTGACATGCTAGGTTCATTGTCATTCCAGCTTTTCCATATTCAAATTTATAAATTCCGGCTTGCTCCTTTTTAATCTCTTGAATCGAAATGTTGCACATTTTTTGTTCCAGACGACATACTGGATGTCCATTACTCCCGAGGCTACTGTCATAAATGATACCACTGCCAAAATACCATCTCATTTTGTCTGCTTGCTCAGAAAAGTCGCATGATAAAACGACTCCCTCTCCCGTGTTTACAATTAACGTTCTCTTCAACATCTGTGACACTGAACCAACTGGCTGTCAATCAAAGATAATCTAGATAAATTTAAATAAAATTATTCATAGTAAAGTGATGACGAATTATATCGAGATGATTTATGCGCAAATTAACAAAATAAGAATAGGTAATGTTCAAACTTTTACCTCAGCACTTTGGATAGTGCACCTCGTTGTGTATTTAAACACAAATAATTATAATTAATAATAATTAAATGTTTAGAGTTTTTGGTTAGGTTTGGGTAGGAACCTTGACAAATGATGTAATTTAGAAAAAGGAAGGTGAGAGTGAGAGAAATAGCAGGTTCAAGGACCTAGACAATTATGCATTGAATATCTTTCAACACTTTCAATGAACCTGACCTACCATAATTAGTTTGAGGACCCCGGGTTATTATAATAAAACTCTTAACCCATCGAATAATCTAAATTCTTTATATCAAGACAATACTCAAATTCTAGATCTTTAACAAACAAGGACAAGAGTAAGTAAATAGAATAACAAAATTCATTTCGACGTCGATAGTTTCTGGATCGACAAAGGCCAAAAATATGATTATCTTTCTTGAACTCACGGTTAGTCGTTATGTAAAAACCGATCAATAAGTGCAGAGGAATTCCGCCAGTAGACATATTGACCAGCGACATACGAGCACGACAACAAAAGTGCGTGAGCACTAACTCAGGAAACCGCTCAAAACGCAGCAGTCCCACTGAACCAAATTTAAAAATTAATACATCAAACGAATCATGAAACTATCCTCTACAATTTTCGTCGTCTACATTTTCTTGCAAATCCACCTATTTTGTTCACGATGCCAAAAACGACATGGACCCTTCCGCTGCGTGTTGAGTCAACTTCGAACTCGAAACGCAGCAGTTCCACCGAATCAAATTTAAAAATTAATACATCAAACGAATCATGAAACTATCCTCTACAATTTTCGTCGTCTACATTTGTCGTGTTCGTATGACGCTGGTGACATCGGGAAATCTTATTAGGCATACTAAGTGTTCATCAACGGATTCTCTAATCAAATATTTTTTGTTTTAAGTCTTTACCATGAATAAATAAAACAAACTAAATCGAGGTAAATTTAACAAAAACATAAATATAAGCAAATTATATAGACGGAACTGTAGCTCTACCGCCGTAAGGGGAGCAATTGCGTACTTTATCCAAATTATTATTCAAATCTAACTAGTTAATCTTAATCTAACACCACTACTGCAAATCACTGCATCTGGAATTTTCTCCTCACTATTACTTTTACTATTCTTGGCTTGATTTCAAAGTCTGGTTCAAATTTATTGATAAATATTATATCATGATCACCTGGTAAAGATTCATCCCATTTATCATAAAAAGTAAAAAAGATTTATTTATCTTCTTAATCCGAGACAAAATCTTGAAAATAATTTATGGACAATCACAAATCGTAAAATTAATATGGTCTTAAAACCAAGAAAGCATTTCAGAACATGAAATCATCTTCAAAGTCGCTGTCAGGAAATGGCGGTGGTTTTGGGGCAGAATTCTAACAAGAATATAATCATTATTTAATTCAATTTAATCAAAATAATAACTTAAGCTTTGCAAAGTCAGCTTCTTGACTAACCTCTTCATTGTCATCTTCTTCATTATTTGGGGTTATTGATTTGGATTGATTAATTTGTAAAAATTCTGAGCCTTGCAAAGAATCTTCTACCGGTACCACTCTCTCGCCTTCATTGGCCGGACTGTTTTCATCCTCGCATTTCATTGGCTGCTCGGGATGATTTTGTTCTTCATCATTGGTTGACTGTGTGGCAAGGCAGCTTTCCTTGCTCAAAGAATTCAAGCTAAAATTAACAGCTAAAGAATCACAAACAGTTTCCTCATGGTGGCCTTCAGCAGAGCATTCATCATGGCATAGTTCAACTTCTTTGTTGTTTTCCGACATCCGACATGCACTCTCCTCCGTCAACTTCTCATCCAGCTTTGGACTTCTGAGGTTCAAACAAGTGGCATCTAAACTCAGCTTGTTTTCAGTTTGTGCCTGAAATATTCGATCCCCTGGGTCTTCATCCTGGTCAATCTGATTCTTGACCTCGTTTTGTGACCCGATTTCACTCAAAGCTCCACCTTCGTTTTGGGAATCTGGCTCGGCATCTTTCGACTCCTCGCAAAACCTGACCTGGAAGGTATTGCTATCAGCATCATTCCTTGTATCCAATTCCAATGAAGGCATGACAAGCGTTGATGCTGTTGAATATGTTGTTGCTGTTGCTGCTACTGCTGTCAGAACATCTGTCTTCAATTTTGTATCTCCATCTGCATTGCCTAACAATGACGTCAGAGATGAAGACGACGACGCCGACGGTATCACATGATTGACGTTGTTCTGGTTGGCATTGTTGTTGCTCATCATTTCCAAGGTTTTTGACTGAGCAATTTCAGAAATTAAAACGGTTATAAAGATTTTAAAGGTAGAAAAATAATAATTTACATAATGAAGAATGAACTTAATCTGCAAACATCTATCATCATCATACTCAAGATATGATAATGACCATCATCATCATTATCATCACCATCTTCATCGTCATCATCTTCATCACCACTGCCATTGCTGCCTACCCTGATCACTTTGGAAGCATAACTGAGCACATGGGCACCTCCATAAGATTTGTCAGTTGCAAAACCTTCCCTAAAACATCTGTAGATGCTGTTCATAAGACCCTTGACCTGTCATGATGATAATGATTGATGGCGATGATGATGATGATGATGATAATAATAATAATAATAATAATAATAATAATTTCAGATGACAACATAAATAATTAAGTCAATGTTGTTAACTTATGCAAAGTATTTTGCCTAATTAATGGATAAATAACATTTAAGAGCATTTAAAAATTATCTAAAAATATTGCACCTCTCTCACTATTTTCATTCATCTATCATCACCACCACCATCATCATCATCATAGATACTATTATCATTGGAACCACCATTTTTAAGCATCACCTTAGAGTCATTCTCTTCTGTATAACTCTTATGCTGCTCAAAAATCAAATCATATTTCTCTTTCAAGTCCTTGGCCATGGTCTTTATCAGGTTGTACTGATGGATAATAATAGATTATCATTGTTATCATCAGGTTTATCAACATGATGTCAACATCATAAAATGCAAGCACATTAATCAATGCCATCAAAAATATCTCATTTTTATTTTAACTAATATCACTTTCAGCATTGCCATCGTCATCACCACCACCACTGCCATCATCATCATCACCATCATCACCATCATCACCACCTCGTGAGATAACTTCTTAAGCTCCTCTTTGATGACCTGAGTCTCTTTATTCTTCTGAGCAACAACTTCATTCAATTTGTCCTGGTGAGCCTTGTCATCTCCTGAGAGCTAATCATCATCATCATCATCATTATGATCATCATCGCTACTACTAGCAAAATTAATAGCACAAATCTTTATTGTTGTTTGTCCAATAAAAATTTCAATCAATCAATCAATCAATCAATCACTTCTGCCAAAGTTAGCATCACAATCAAAACCTTTTCCACCAGACTGGCCTTCTCTTCCTCCCAGTTCTTGGCCATTGCCCTGTGGAACTCCTCCTGAGTCGCCAGTCGATCCAGGAACTCCTTTTCCAGTTCTTTGACGACGACCTTTGTGTCTGATTCCAGGCTGTTCCTCCTCATTAGGGTCTCTCTCAGGTCAGATATGATCCTCTGAAGAGGTGATGATGGTGATGATGATGAATATGAAGGCAGGTGGTCCTCGGTTTCCAGGTATGGCGAAGATGATGATACCAGAATTAGAGCGATAAATATCATTATTAAGAATCATTGAAATGAAAAATTATTAAGACTGCAATGATGCTAACAAAAGCAATGGACGATGGTGCTCATTATATGCAAGCTTGTACCATCAGCAAATTGTTTCAAATGAATAACATCATCAATATGAATCAATCAATCAATCAATCAATCAATCAATCAATCAATCAATCAATTAATTGTTATCATCACCATCACTAACATCCAGGTGAGATCAAGTTAGATGTGATTGCATAACTGTAATCACTACCACAACTACAACTGCAACAACAACAACCAAAACTACAACAACGATGATGACCACGCTCACTCACGTCATACTCAATTATCATCGTCTTCTTGTCCTGCTCAATGAAGTTGAATTCCTCTCTCTCCCTGGCAAGTTGATTGTCCTTCTCTGCCAACAACTTCTTCAGCTTTTCCAACTCCAGTTCACCTTTTGACCTTTCTTCGCTGATCCTTGCCTCAATTTCGCCTAAATGATCTTAACGAATAACAAATTTTGCCATCAATTAACATAATTTGAAACAATTAACATAACATAATATAATAGTACCATAAATACCAAAGGAGCATGTGAATTAATTAAGTATTTATTACGATTTAACGTTCAAATATTATTAATTAGAATAATAATAACTAAAAATAAACCACTTAAAAAGGATCAGAATAAAGTAGTGAATAATTGTTCTAATTGTAACTAATTTTTCAGACATATCTGATGGCATTCACAACCTTGCTTTGCAGTTAGCTTGACTCTCATTTCGTCCAATAGCGTGTTTGCCTCCTTGACCTCATCTGACCTAGTTTGCAGCATCAGTTTCATTGCAGACAATTCCTCCTTATTCTGTACCAGCTGGATATTGGCCTCTTCAAGTGAAGTTTTCAGAGCTGCCTGTGGTTAATGATATTACTAATAATTAATAAAATTAGCATAATTACTAAGCCATTGGAGGTAAAAATAAGAAATTAACATAAGGTGACATAATTAAAAATTAATTTATTCGTCAGACTCACGTTCTCCTCCGACAGGATCTTGACGCTGACTATGGAGGATGTATTCTCATCAAAGCTCTTCTGGATTAGTCTGAGTTATAAACATAATAATCATGACTAAGTATCATCATCACCACCACCACCATCATCATCATCATCAAGTCTAGTATCATAATCACCATCACCTCTGATTGTTGTCAGAGACTTCGTTCACCCTCTGGGTCAGATTTCCAATCTTTATCTCCCTATCTCTGATTTCCCTCCTTAGCAATTCGTTATCCTGTAATCAATCAATGACCATAATTATTCCATAATTCCACAAATACTCAAGTAATATTATTATGTTAATGTTAACATACATTAATATTTAACTCATGCAAACCATCCACCAGTGTTAACATAGGATATCACTACCACCACCACCATCAAGATCATCATCATCGTCATCGTCACCATCATCATCATCATCATCATTACAAAAAGCCCACCTTGAATATCTTGTCGATGCTCTGTGAAATGACGTTGACTTCACATTGAAGAAGCGGAGAGAGGAATGATGATGATGATGATGAAGTGGCAAGTTGTTGTTGTTGCTGGTGATACTGTTGTTGTTGTTGCTGATACTGTTGTTGTTGTTGTTGTGCCGAGTGGTGGAGACAAGATTTCTGGATGTCATCAACCTTGGTGGAAAAAAAAAGTTATTGTTGCTATTTTTATCCATTCATAAATTATTCAAATTATTGTGAATAAATTATTGTGAGTAATTATTCAAATTAAAGCTGAAAAAAGCTTTAACTTTCAAAGACTCGAAGCTCATATTACAGCTACTTAAAGCTCATAGGCCTAACTGGTATGGCCTCAAAGGACTTCAAGAAGTTGTAACCTTGGTGCCGAGCACATCGATTTTGTCGGATGCCCTCAACAGGAGGCTCCTGAGGTCAAGGTTTTGTTGTTTCATGTCGATCATCATCAGGGATATGCCAGGATCTGGTCATATGAGTGAACGAGTGATTGTGGGTGGATGAAACGAGGAGAGTGAATGATTGAACTGAAGTGATTGAATGATTGAACCGAAGTGATTGAATGTTTGAACTGAAATGATTGAGATAGATGAGCTTGTGAGACTTGGTTGAAGGACTTTTTTTTACCTGGAGACTGAGCGTGGGTGATTGTCGGATTAGCCATGAATGGGCTCTGAAAAATTTTAATAGATATTTTAATAATAATTAAATTTAATTAAATTGAATAAAAATTAAAAGTATTTTTATAATAATTATACACATAATTATTATAATTAAACGTTTTCAACAAAAAGTCACTCGACTTACAAATGTTGTAAATGATGGTGCAGGTCTCTGAAGCTGATATTCTGTAATACATTGAAAGTATGTAAACAACAAAAATAAATCTCAGGTGCTCCTCAGGTATCAGGTAACTCTTTTTTAATTACATGTTTTGATTCATTTGGACTCGTTAACCTAATCTTTGGCTTAATAATAAAGTTACAATTGCAGAGAAGAAATTAATAATTTAATTAGCAAAGATTTTGAATTTTTTCCCATCATCGTTAAACATCAATAATCGGATATTTTATTTTATGGGTATTTTTCAATAATCGGTGATTTTATAAATGACATAATTACGGAAAATAAGTCTCATTTTAAATGTTTAATGTTAAAAAGATTTAATATTTAATGAAAAAAATATATAGTTCATTTATAATTACCTTGGATGGGATAAGATCTCCTGGGGTCTTGGATAACTCTTGTTATCTGATTTGGCTTCGGTCTGATGTCAGGCTTGATGAGCATCTGGGAAAGCTGATGACCACGGTAATGATCATTATTATTATTATTATTATTATTATTATTATTATTACCATCACTAATCATTATTATCATGATACTAACATATTACTTGTATGTCAGGCATGTTATTTATTGTATCTATATTAACAACAACTATAATCCAATACTCGCTGATAATAATAATAATTATGACTAACTAACATCCTCTCTCACCACTACTTCTCCATCTCTCCCCTCTGAGAAGTCAGGCGAAGGTCTGCCTGCACTCCTGGACGACGGTCTGGACATCTGAATGTCCTCCTCTTCCTCCTCCTCCTCGTCTCTGTTCCCGGACTGCTTGACGAACCCAAGTACCTTTGGGATGGGCAGCATGGGTTGACCCAATTTCTTGATCCTGTTCATTAATACCACCCTTTCCTGATTGGCTGACCTGGATGCTGGCTATGTGCAACATTGCAAGGAAAAGAGCTAGGGATTAATTTGTAACATTTTATTATTAATAAAAATTTATGTTATTAATGGACAGTGACCATTTCGGCATTAACTTATTGATGATATTAATAGACAACAATAATTTATCAATGATAACTATAACTCAACCTGTGACTCTTCCAGATGCATCTGGGTAGATCTGGAGTAAGGGGAAGAATCACCCTCATCCATCTGGTGGACTGCCCTGACCTCCGGCAGAGCTATCGGACTGTCGCTCTTTGGCACTTCCTTGCCTTTGGCAAACTTTACCCTCACCAGGGTAATCTCTTCGACCTTGGCTTCGAGCGAATTGTCACCAGAATTGTGTATCAACTGGGATTCTTCATCGCAGTACATGAGCAGTCTTTGACCGAGTTTCTTCATGCCCACAACAGTTTCTTCCCAAATCTGGTATTACCACGACGACCCGATATAAATATACATGTGCATATGTTGCACTTGCGAAAAATGCACTACGTTAAATGTAATTAATAATTAAATTGATAATTTAATTAATTTGTCAATGGTAAATAAATTAATTAATTTGTCAATGGTAAATAAATTAATTGATTTATCAATGATAAATAAATTAAATAAATTAAACGAATTCTTCTCCCCAACCTGCGGAATTGTCTTCTTCCCTATCTTGAACTTCACAATGTCCTCCCTGACCGGGTCAAGAATCAGGACGCCCTCGGTCACCAGTCGAAAGCATTTGACCTTGATCTCCACGAGGTCACCGAGTCCGACCTCGCATCCGTCACCCATGAGCAGGTCTTGCTTCAGCACCTTGTCACCAGTTCCGGACATCCACCTCGCCATTGCCACCTAGTGTTGTGAAAGAAAAATATTGCATTGCTTGGAATGTTGCTAAGAAATATTATTATTATTATTAATGCATTTCATCCTGTATGCGATAAGTTTTTCTTTATAAATAAATTTATAATCCATTTAATGCATAATAATTATAAACACTAAGTTAATTATTATCAAGTTATTATTATTATTATCATCATCATCATCATCACCTGCTTAGTGAAGCCAACAACTTCCTCTTCTTTTGTAAAACCAACCGACCAGAACTGACACGAGTCATCTGTAAACGAAACAAAGTTCCTGCTGCCAACCTAAGAATGAATTAATAAATTATGCTAAATAGTTGTAAATTAAATCAAAGCATCCATTCAAAAAAAAAACCAAATGTGATTCTAATTCCAGAGATTCTAATTCCTTAGCAACTTTTACAATTATGTAGTTAATACATAAACATCACAATGATAAATTATGCAAATTGATGACTACCTCAACAGAGGTGCTTGGTGTTATCCTGGTGAATGAGATCGGTTTTTCTTTTGTGATGTACAAAAGGATTGAATACTAAAAAATTGAAGATCAATGCAATATCACTTTATAACAAGAAGATCTCTCATTCATAATAATAATTGTCTTGATGGGAGGTCGTTACAAGTAATTATTATTACAATCACAAGTAATTATAATGATTATTTTCAAAATTGCTCCATAAACGATTGAAATAATGATCTATAGTTTTGCTGCAAACTTAAACAACATCTGAAAATCTCTGCAAGATTAATTGGAGTCATTAGAAGTGAAACTTGACATTGATGATGGATTAATGATGTAATGTCATTAATACCAGGTTGTTGTGGACCTCCCCAATGATTGCAACACCGAGTTTTTGACTGTCTGAGTATTGCCCATTGACCCTGGCATATAGCGTTAATTTATTTACAATTTATTTTGCTTCAGGTATCCACTTATTCAAACTGAAATAAACATTATCAATTAATTGTGTTATTAGCACATTATTGGTATTTCTGAGTAATGGAAACTGAAAAACAATTGATTTGAAAGACAGAAATAAAGCATTTCTTAATCAAACTCACAATTTGTAGCAGTGGCCAGAATAAGCACATAGAAGAGTTGTCTTTGGTGGAGCCTTGGCTTTTTTAGATGTTTCTGAAATGTTTCAAAGACATAGATAGTTTGGAAAATATGATGGCTTATCATAAGACATTCCATAATTACCATTGGCTAAAGACTTTTGACTAGGATCTTTAGGGGCCTTGTACTTAAATGAATCATCAGTAACTGGCTGATTGTCTTGAGAGAAAAGTGTTGCCAGCCTTGAACTACAATAAAAAAAAATAAATAAATATGAACTTTATTTAAAACACCTAAAGTATGCTTTCAACCATATTCAATGCCTATGCTCAGATTTAAACGCAAAATTAGAGCTTGATTGACGCCCCCCGAAACATTTTTTAAAGAATAAAGCAATCACATTTGACAAACCTCGGCTGTGGCAAAGAAAAATCGTCATCTTCGTCGTCCAATCTTAACATAACAAAAATTCGCAATTACTTACAGGTTCTTAAAGTTTGATGACACCGATGTTTGTCAAGTAGTTGATGTTTCGAAATAGATTGTTTAAAAGTGGACTTAAACATATGTTCGTCTGTTGAAGAAGGCAAGACCTCGTCTTATGATAATTTAATTACTTACGGACAACTAACGAACACTGTTCTTTTTTGTTTATTGAGGGTTCAATGTTATATAAAAAAATATATAAGAAAATCTGCAGTCTTATTTATCAAGAGTCAATTATGAAAAGATTCAGGTGGATTTGCAACCAAAAGGGTGAGAGTCTGAGACGAATTTGATCTGAAACAGTCCACTATTAACTTCGCGCATTCTTCGTGATCTAAGCCGACTAATTGTTTTCCATCAACTTCTACCAAAACATCTCCTTTTCTGAGCTCAGAATGGAAAGCTGCTCCATTTTCCTGGCAACACATTACAAAGACAAAAGTGTTGAAAGTGTATTTGGAAAATTGGCAAATTTAAATAATTTGTTTCAAGCATTCGTTACAAATGTTTCCATTGCTTCGTAAAGTATTTATAAATCTAACTTATTTAAGTAAATCTAATTTAACAATTAAATATCTGCAAGATAACCTGAATGTCAGCAACTACCGGCATCACCATCTCTGTATCTGATCCTCCAGCTATAGCAATACCAAGAATAGGTTTCAATTTTGTAATTTCAATAACTTTCAAGTCATGCAGCAAATCTTGGTGGTCTGCAAGTGGGTTTGATACCGGTTCAGAATCAGATTCTGCAGGATTATGGACTTCGGCTAACAAGACCTTTTTGTTTGAAATTGGACCCTTGAAACAAAGGAATGCATTATAATGCAACGGAAGAGACTTAAATATTAAAAACAGAGCTATTTTGAAAGAATTGAACTGAAATTAAATAACATATTCTATATGCAAATCAGTAATACAGCCAGAATTTCAAACTTCGATTTAGGGGCAATTTTTTTTTTTTTGGGTTTAGACTTTTTGCTTTTCGTAATAAACTTGATGCAGATACTTTGTTAATGGTAATCTGAGAACCAAATTTTATTTAAATAACTTTACTTGTTTTCGATGCGAGTGATTCTCTGTTTTGGCATGATTTTTGTTCAATTCGCGGAAAACATCGGGGCTCATCAGTACCCAGTTATCCTTTCTTCTCAAGAATTTCAACTTTGGCAGAGTGGATCTGCTCTCGAAGCGCCGGTCATGATCAAACACTGTCGCGTCTGTTTCATCGCTGATTGAGCTGAAGTATGAAAATTACCATGTTCATTTGTTGTAATTTCTAAAGGATTAAAGTCTTTATTACTTTGATAGTAAGTCGCTCGGTAATTTGGTGGATTCTGAAACGGTTTGGACTGAATAATCTGCAGATCTTTGACTTCTTGGCTCGCCAGACACTTTGATTTTTGAAGCATGATAAGATAAGTTTGATTTGTTGTCAATCGCTGGACGCCTGTAGTGTTTATAAATAATAATTTGGGAAAAAATCGGATCTAACTTTGCTAATGCTGGTAGCTGAGAAGAAAAAAAAAGCAGTTGTAAAAAGATGCTTACGTTTCTTCTACTTGAAGTGGAATACGGTCAGAAGCGTCTGATTTTTGAACGGTAGTGGTGTTAAATTTAACGTCTTTATGCCCAAGACTTTTATTTGATTCAGATGTGTGCTTTTTGAGACTAGGCCCATTGAGGACCGATTTCATGGAAGCCCTCTTGTTTTTTTCCACAGCCCTTAAACTATTGAAAGGTTCATTACGGTCGATGAATACCTGAACAGCTTCGGATGTCGTGGATACTTGATGAGGTTCATAATTCTCTTCAGTTTGAATTGACTGCGTTGCCTGAGACAATCGTTCCATTAAATTTGGTTTTGTAATCTCATTGTTTGGAGAAATATTGTCCTTTTGAAGTAAGTAATATTTGCTGAAATGCATTTTTTTTAAATTTTTTGTTTATTACCTGAAAGTTGGAATCGTTAAAGATCTCTTTTAAAGCAGAATTTAACGGTGCCCATTCGTCTTCGATCTTTAGGGATACATTTTTAAGTTGTATCAATTTTAAAATTAATGAACCATTGCTGTCAGTATCCATAAAAATTGATAAAATGGACAAAATGCAAATCTTACATCAGGAGCGTTTGCTGCAAGATAATCCATGGAAATGGTTGATGGGAAAGAAACTCTGGATTCTTCGAATGGAACCAAGCGCTGTAGCTTAAAAGTGATGAATAAAATATATAAAATAAAATTGATGACAAATTCAATCAATGACAGATTGAGTTACTCCAGATGAAATAACGATGGCGTCGAACGTTTCTAGATCCCTGGTGAATATTAGGCTCCTCAAATCGCTCAGTATGGATAGCTGCCAATTAATAACATCATAACATTTTATTATCATTTTTATCGTATCATTTTATATCTCAGAACAACCCATTGATATACCCGCTTCTTAGTATTGAGGAGTGGGAGCATGTGGTCAATCATATCCTCGACCTCCATATTTCCACTTAAGTAAGCCTTCAAATATCCGACAAATAGTTTAAAATTTCCTGTTTCCATTAATTTCCTCGACTTCCGAAATACTGAGCTGCTGCTCAACTTCTGAACCGGAAGTGACCGCGATGACTGTCTCAGCATTAGTTGTGAGCCAACTCCTCTCCTGAATGGTGACTACCAGAAAAAAAGTCTTTTTTTTATAATTCCTGCCGCCACGATTTTGATTTGAAAATATTAAAATAAAAATTCTCAATTTAAATTTAATTTCAGATAACTTAATCGCAAAAGTGAACCTCCGCTGGAAGTTCGCGAAGGTATGAATGGCGCTCCCTTGCAGAAGATGTTGAAAAAGAATCGTCACTATTTGAAACTGTGCTATCGTCAAAGGTCTCCATCCCATAAGGCACCTGAAAATAATCAGAACTATTATTATAAACTGCTACCTAATCGTACTTTTTATGACTGATGCCCACCTTTCCGATATCTTTGAGAGTTATGGACAACTGGTTTGAAGAGGCCAAAATCCTCTTAGCCTCTTCGTGATCGATGTCCATGAAGCTAAAACCGTTCACGTCCAAAATCTGATCACCTACCTAATAAATCGATAGATATAATGGTAGATTTCTGAATCGATAATAGTATTATTAAACATAATCAAATAATTATAATATAGATATAATAATACAATACCTTTATTCCGGCCTGAGCCGCCAGACAGCCGGGTTCTACACCGGACACGTGAATGCCAAGATTATATTCTCTCCCTCCTCGTATTAGCAAACCCAGTTTTCGTGATCCGTGGATAAGGATTCGTACCTGTTTATTAAAAAAATATATAAATAAATATAAAAATAAAGCATTAAAAAACGAAATTCTGGATGAAAAGATGAAAAGTCCGAACTTTTCTTTCATCCTTGGATTGCAGAATTATGTTTCTGTTTTGTGATCTATTGAGGCTTCCTCCGCGACTTTCATATCGTACTAAAATTAAAATAAAATATTAATAAACTAATAACTATAAAATGTACTTTAAATTGGCCAAAAAGCGGACTGGCAATCTCCTAGAACTGGTTTTGAGCTGGTGATGTTTCTTTTACACTGCTGTCAATGCTTTCAGTTATTTAACTTAATAGAAAAAAATCAAATTTTAATCACTAGTACTTTTTAAATTCTACGTGATCTACGATTCCTATTTACCCCTTTGTCTACGGTCAGGTGGAGGTGAGCAGGGCATGCCCCCAGGGGTCACCCAAATGTACTTCTTGTGGCTCTCAAAAGTTCCTGGAATCTTTTTTCCTCTCTTCAAATTTATATCCAGTTGTTTCGATGAACGAAGCACCTTGATGTATATTATTAGTTTAAAAGATTAATAATATGTAGTTCAAGTTATGTATATCTATAGACATTAAAACATCGTTTAGCTTTAGCCAATAATTAAGAAAATGTCTGAAATTCGCTTATTCAAGAATTGTGAATGAAAGTTAGGTGAGTCACTTATTTCGACTAACTTCTGTGGCTTCGGCGGAAGTAATATTTTCGAACGAAATTCCATTTATGGAAAGAATTCTATCTCCCGCCACTAATCCGCACATCTGTGCCATAGAACCTCCTAAAACGTTGGAGATGTATATTCCAAACCCATATTCAGCACCTCCTCTGATGGAAAAACCGAATCTGAAACAATGTTTAGTCCCAAGGTTATTTCCCGGATTGGTAGGAATTGAGACAACATGAACTAACCCGGCTTTTTTGATAGATCTTGGAATTCTATTTAGATCAAGAATAACTCTTCTTAACTCCGAATTTTCATCTTTGGTTATTCTTTGACCATTTCTACCTTTAGAAAAGCCATTACGCTGCAATACGTAATCATTGGAAACTTGAGTTGGGATTGTATTTTTGGAGCTGAGACTTTTTTCAGTTTCTCTTTCCTTGAGTTTCTGTATGCTTGGTTGATCACTCAATGACGGATCTGAATTATGGGATAGTTTTTCTGACTGGTGCCTTCTGCGATGTCTGCCTTCATGATTTCTAAACGTTTTTTTATTTTTATCTGTACGATTACGTTTCTCTGAAAATCTGATGTTTAATTCTTCAGTTGAACGTCGTCTTCTCAATCCATTATCCATGCGATAACTCTCCAATGACGAATGATGTAATTCCTCGGAAGGTGCTTTTTTCTCAATATGCTTGTGATCTTTTTTTACAAACTCGGCAGAACTTGAAAAACTGAGGATATCAAGTAATCGTTGGGCATTTCCGGTCTTCTGATAAAGCTCAATGGCTTCTGCTAGGCGCCTTTTGCGGTTTATTTCTCCATTGTCATCTGTTAAAGGAAGATCCGGATATGATTGATTCAATACTTTTTTATCTTTAGACATGTTTAAATAAGCATTATTTGCTGACGATCCTACAAATTTCGTATGATTGTAAAATTTAATCCGCGTCGTCTGTCATTTACTCGAAGGCGTTTCTTTTTAATCAAACGTTTGTTTTCGAAATACAATGGCGGCCAATATTTGATCTGGCTTTTAAGCAGAGGTTTTGCTGCAGATATTTGCTCCTGCGAGCCGTTAATAATTTATTAGATCTCATCGACCCAGAGCTGAAAGGAATAGTATGTATCGTTATGGATTCTTTTCTCATCATTTCATGATGACAGAATGAAGTACTGTTCCCCCGCTTGTATTGAAAGAAATTATGGGCTTTGAAATTGAGCTCATACCAAAAACGTTTCAAGTAGATTCTGTTCTAATCGATGATTAATAAAAAAATAAAATAAAGAAAACATAGCAAGAAAAGGTATATCATTTTATTTCACAACCCTTGTTGAGGTTCCAAACTTTCCAAATCCCAGGACCACTGTCCAGCAGATGATTTTTCATTTTTTTTTATGTATTATTTATCAAATGATAACGAGAAGATTTCTCAAACTCCAAACTTTAATGAAATTTGTCAATGCCAAGAATTTATAATTAATTTCATCAATATTAAATCAATATAAAAATAAAACTGAAATAAAATAACTAGATATCAATTTGAGATAATAAAACATTAAATAAAAGGAATTGTTTGCAATTACAGAGCAGAACAACAACCTTACAACAGTAGTGACACCAGACTGTCTTCCAAGTAACAAGAGAGTATTGAAGAACCTGATCATATTATAGTTGGCAGTAACAGTTCACATGACACAGACATTAAATTATCAGAAGCCATCAAACAAGACACAGTAAAATTGAAAATAATTTTTAGCTTAATTTCTGCAAATACTAGCAACAAGCAAAAACTGTTGCGAAAATGCATATTAGAATTTGTCTTCATGACCAACAACAGAATTTGAGATTTGTCACTTTCACATTCAGGCTGCATAAATGGTGACAAAATGCACTTTGCTTAACACTGGTAAAAGTAATTCAAATCTCTCAGATGGGCAATGAAAAACCGAAGCCATGAAGTTTAATGAACTCAAATGTCACAACAAATTCCAAATGTTGTAACACGTGTTACTGGTTACTTGAAGATCATGCAATACGAGAGCCACAAAAGAATAACAACAAGGGGATAACTTTGTTCGTCATCAGAAAGGGAAGACTTCCAGCATTCCACACATGCTCTGTATGTGTCTCTGCATGCAACAGCTATCCATCTTTTCGGAACAGTAAGGGCAGATCACCATGGTTTTCTGGGTGCCATCGGACGTGGCCGGACAAGTGCTGACGACTGTCGGATTTACCGCAGAGCAGGATGACTTGCGTATGCTCTTTGCTTTGATCCTTTGAGGGATAAACATACGCATCTGGTAGATATAACCAGATGGACCAAAATAAGGTTTAGAGATAACTGAGTTCTCAAATGCAATCAACAGCTCTGGCCAAACCTCCCCTCCATAAGGTTTTCGAAATCTTTTATCACCATGTCACTGTCCAAAGTTCCATTCATGTTGAAGGGATCCATGGTCTGTTTCAAGTGACAGATCATGTTTAACCCAACTTCTGATAAGAACAATTTCATCAAAATTAAAAAAAGTGGCATAAATTTTGACAGAAGAAAAACTTGTTATGAAATAAACAACAGAAATTATTTTTTGGAAGACGTAATTGAATGTGTTAGAATGGTCACAGGTCAACCTTTTACGTTGCAAATTCCAAAACCTGGCACATCAAACAAACAAGCCAAAAAATATTCTTACCAAAAGAAAAAACATAGGCGGGGGAAACCCACACAGCAGAAGACATAAACAAGTTCAACTAGCCCTTAAAAGCATTGGGCCAACCAAGTGCAGAAGATAAACTGGTCCTGTTTGTTGAAGACCTTTCACTGCTCCGACGATCGTCTTGTCCGTCTGAATTGGTCTCGGTGGATCCTCCTTGAAAGATGCTCTGTGGGTGTCTGTCAAACCTCGTCTGAGTGGCTTTGTGTTTGACTCTCTTTGCAGAGTGAAAGGAATCGGTTTGGCAAGATTTGTCGTTCGAAAGAACGTCAAAGTCGTCGATGCAATCTGAGATCTGGCTATTTTGGAGGTTTCCTTCTTCGTGACATGGTACTAAATGGTCTGCTAGACGTGTGGAAGTGTGTTCAACAGTGTTTGGCATTGATAAAGATATATCAGACTGTGGAATATTCTGGGGACCAGCTCCTTCAATCTTACAGTTTCCCTATGAAAAAAAATTCTCAAAAATTTAATCTATGGATAACAAAAAGGCTACTCAGACTATTCAAAAAGTTCTCAGAATTCAAACTTTTGAGCTTCAAATTGGTGAAAAGTTGATATTTTATTAAGCACTTGACTAACATAATTTTTCTTGTATAAAGCCAATTCTCTCTTTAAGATTTCTACTTGTTCTGTCATTTCCAGCAGATTTTTGTTTAAAACATCAATGTGACCCTGTAAATAGAATTTCACTCTCTATTTCAGATTTATTATTTGAGATTTTATATATTACTTGTCGTAGATCTAATTCCATATTGGCCTCTTTTAGAAGCTGCGAAACGCTTTTTATCACAACAATTTCACCATCGTCTTCTTCTAACTCTACAAACTCGTCTTCAGAGCTGTCCAAAGTCTTTGCCATTGCTTGTGGCAAGTGGCAAAATAGACAACCAAATATGTAGCAGGCAACAAGTTAAAACGCAAAAAACCTGTTTCGACAATTGCAATTGTCGCATTTAGCCGCAGGAAAAATTTTATTCGCAATGATGCATCGATTACAAGTTATACAATAATTCCAAAAGAGCAGAAAGAAGAAATTTCAAAGCATCTGTTTATCAAAACATTCGGTTACGTTACTCAGCTGTTTGCGAATTCCGACAAACAGCGGATTTGACAGTTTTGACAGCTCCAATAACATTTTAAATTTTTTAAACTCTTTAAATCATTTTAATATTATTTAAAAAAAAATTAAACCAATATTATGTGGATGGCATTTAAGAATTAAAGTGTTATACTTGAATCCAGTTTTACTTTTGGTAATTGTCAAGTATCGTTTTTGTGCGCTATGAAGGTTTTTCCAATTTGGGAGGAATTTGTTCTAAAGGATCAAAAAGATCAATGGCAAGTTTTAGATGATTTTTCAGGATAGCTTTTCTAGGTCAAAGCTTCGAATAAATCGTTTGGAAATGTCGTTTCTGCAAAACTGCTCATATCTCCATAGCAACACGACATTTACGACAATATTTTAAAGTATTAGTAGAAGTTTTAGGCAAATTATTTTGTTTTTAACCTTAATTAAATAATATGTCTTTTGTTATGTGACTTTTCTTCAATTTCAGTCTATGGGATTTAAGTTTCAGTCCTGACGGTACCAACTTGGTGACCGTTGGTGACAATCGTGTCTGGATATATGATTCCACCTCAGGAAATCTGCTTCACAGTCTCAAGGGACACACAAATACCGTAGTTTGCACAGCTTTCTATAAGAGGGGTACTCATTTTGCTACTGGCTCCTTGGACAAGCATGTCATCATATGGACTTCCAAATTTGAAGGAATGCTTAAATATTCGTAAGTTAATTTTTTCAAAATTTCATGGGTTATTAGATAAAGTCAGTTTGATCTAAAGATACTTTTTAAAGAATGTCTTTAATTTCAAAGGCATGATGATCCTGTTGCATGCATGGCCTTCAGTCCTTCCACTTGCATTCTTCTGTCCTGTTCAAAATCTCACCTAGGTTAGTTTTTGATATTTAAAACCACATAGATACCATATCTTTGTGAATAATGCCACAGATTTATAAGACCATTTCATTACATGCTTCTTTGCAAACAATGTTTTGTTAAGGGAAAAGCTTCAAAATAGATTAAGAATTTTTTTGCACTTTCAGAATCAATTCATAAATCATGTTTTTTGAGAGATCAACATAGGCAACAATTTTTGTTTAAAATAAAAATTACTAGATATCTTTTTTTTCTGTTAGCATTATGGGCAGAAGGACAAGAGAAGTTGGTGAAAAGGGATTTGGCAGACAGAGCCATGTGCTGTGGATGGACCAATGATGGAGAGTACTTTGCAGTTGGACTATACAGTGGTGTAGTCAGCATCAGAAATAAGGTTAATGATGCAGATTCTGTAGTTATTACCTTATTATCATAATTGGAAAGAATTTTTCTTATCCTTCATTTTTGAATTTTATAGTCGGGCGATGAAAAGGTGCTGATTGATAGAAGCAGCTATGGTCCCATATCGTGTTTGGACTGGTGTCCCAGACAGTGAGTTTGGTCTTGAGCCATGCTATGTGCCAACAACAGCTATTGTTGTTATTATGTCACACAAAATAAATGTAGCCTATCTAGTCACTTAATATATTGAAATCTTTGTAAAAGCTGATAAATTTAATAATTGATTTTAAGAGATGAAGTGGATCTGCTAGTTTTGGGAGATTGGACTCAGAAAGTTTCATTCTACAAACTATCTGGAAAAACAGTACCTAATAAAAATTCATTTATTTGCTTTAATACTATGCCATGGCATCAACATGATGATAATATTAAATATTGATTTCCTTGCATATCATTAGAATTATCATCACCAGGTCCTCAAGGAGAGAAATCTTGGTTATGATCCATGTTTTATAAAATGGTTTGGGCCAAAGGGTGGTCAGCTTATAATTGGTGGCTCCAACTGCAAGGTGGGTCTCTACTCAAAGGAAGGTGTATTTCTTCATACCATTGTGGAGAGGGAATCGTGGGTCTGGTCTGCCAGCAAGTGCCCTAAAACTGATGCCCTGGTAGGAAAGCAGAATTAATCTGAATATTTTTTATATTCCATTATTTTTGTATTATTTGTCTATTTCTATGTTATGTATGATAGTGACGGAAGGATTGTATAAAAATGTAATCGATTCTATTTTATTTATTTATTCAGGTTATTACTTGACTTAATCATTTAAAAAATCCTAATATTTCCAAATCATTGTGAAATGTAATACAGAAATACATGCTTTTCTTGCTAAATTATCTTAATTAATTGTAGGCCCTCTGTTGTCAAGATGGAAACTTGATCTTTGTAAAAGTCATTGCACTGACAGTGCATAGCTTCTACAGAGACAGATATGCCTACAGGGATAACATGACAGATGTCATCATCCATCATCTTGCTACTGACAAGAAAGGTGAGGCACTTAGCTGGTCTTTGGAGAATTTTTCTCTGAATTAAATTAAATTAAATTGAATTTCATTTTATTTTCAAGTCAAAGTGAAAAACAGAGACCTCGTCAAAAAGGTTTCTGTCTACAACAACAAACTCCTGGTATGAAACTGATTCTATTGATGTTGTCATTATCATCCACTCTCAGTGTAACCCAGAATTAAAATTGCCATGTAAATAAAAATGTCCTCACGAATCAGTATTTAAAAATCCGACTTGTAGCAGCACCGAACGAACTCTTCTTTCAGATCCAATGTGGCGATGCGTTCAACGTTTATGAATCTCCTGCTGACAACCCCTTGAGCCTCCAATACAAACCGACACACAAGTTCACCAAGAAGCTGGACAGCTCGATGGCCATGATATGCTCTCAGAACATCATCTTCTTCTTTGTAAGGATTTAAGAATTGGCACTTGGACGTTAATTTAGTGAAGATGATGTGAATGTATCAATGAATAAAAATGAATTTGGGAGTTGATTAGTCAATCAGTGATTTCAATCAGGTGATTGAATGATCTCAATTAAATTTCATTATTTTCTACTAATTTTTTAAAATATTAATAAAAACCATTTTTTATAAATTAATCTCGGGGATATCCTCAATAATGAGGAGGACTCTATCAATTTATTAGTTTTTAACAATTAATTCAACAAATATTCTCTTCTTCTTCAGGACGTTTACATCCAATCATTTTCCTTCGAGGGAGTCAAGCAGCACGATTGGCTCCTATCATCACCTGTCAGGTATGCCAAGGTCATGGGGGGTCCTTATGGCAGAGAGGGGCTTCTTGTCGGTGCAAAAGATGGACAAGTTCTGTTGATATTTCTTGACAATCCATTTCCCATTCTGCTTCTGCAAACCAAAGGACTGACCAGATGTCTGGACCTTAATTCAGACAGGTTATTATTTTTAACTTAAAGCTTAATTATGCTATTTTGAAATAATTAATTAATTTAATAGTTGTATAGATGTTATTATATCTTAATAATTAAATTCATATTTTAAAAGGAATTTGATTGGTTTTTTTTTTCAAATTGTAAAGAACCAAGTTGGCTCTAGTTGATGAGCATTATACTTGTCTTGTTTACAACTTGAAGACAAAGGAGCTCTTGTATCAGGTCAGCATTGTCATAATACAGTTAACAGTAGATTAATATTATAGCATTTACATGGTTATTATTTAAATCATTATTTAAATTTTTAACATATTAATAACATGCATAGATATCATCATATTATAATTTAATACAGGAGCCAAATGCAGCCAGTGTGAACTGGAATGATCACTTTGATGACATGTTGAGTTTCACTTACAATGGAGTCCTTAGCATCAAATGCTCCAATTTTCCAATCCATCAACAAAGGCAGCAGGTAATTCATTAAATAATATTAATAATAAAATAGTGTAATATTATGCAAATATAATAAATCATAACATTTTTAAACATTTGCCAGTATTTATGTTTATATAATATTTATTTCTCTTAAAAATTGGTAAAAGCTGAATGATTATTAATGCCTATTATTGATTAACACTTTATTAAAATATATGACTAGCTGCTAATTATTACTTTCTAGGGTTTTGTGGTAGCCTTCAATGGTTCAAACATCTACTGTCTCCATAACAACTCCATTAGGTTTGCATCAGTTCCATACTCTGCACTCATGTATCAATACTTGGAGAAGAAGATGTTTATGTGAGTTTGTGGCACAATTCATTCATTATGATGTCATTGATTAACTATAATTAGTTAATATTACTTAATTGCCACTCGTTTAAGCTGTTAAGACATATTCTTGAAGATCAAATCCTTGGCCCACTTAATTAATTCAAATATTCATTACCTAAACTGCATCAACTTCTTAGGGAGGCCTACAAGATAGCCTGCATGGGCGTGACCACAGGTGATTGGCAGTTCTTGGGTCGAGAAGCACTGGAGAGCCTGGAGGTGGAAGTGGCCAAAAAGTGTTTCATCAGGACTCAGGATGTGGACTATCTTGACCTCATTTCTGATATTGAGGTGAGTGTTGATGATGATGTTAGTAATTACAAGGATATCATTAACCATTGGCACATGACATGTCACTGTTTATAACTTTTAATATCAGATTTTTAACTTATCACATACAAGAGACACATTGTTTGTTAGTGTATTTCAATACATCAATATTTCTAATTAATTAATTTATTTATTATTTATGAAATCCTAAAAATAAAGGAGAGAATGAGAAGAGGAGAGAGGAATCGAAAGGTTCTCCTTGGTGACATCCTGACCATGGAGGGTAGGTATGAAGAGGCAGCTGTGGCCTACAAGACAGCAGGGATGCCATCAAAAGCTGTTGAAATGTACACCGATCTGAGGCTGTTTAACCTTGCCAAGGTTAGCTACTGAGGATATTACTTGATTATATAATTAGTTAATTATATCATTAGTTGTAAATTGTTGTTTAACTAATTGTACCATCCAGTCAGAAGCGAGCACTTTATCTCGATATATCTTCTCATTAACATATGCAAATTTATAAAGGACTTCTTAGGCGAAGAGGATACAGTTGACAAGAGGGCGCTCATGACGAAGCAAGCTGATTGGGCGACGGACACGAACGACCTTCACACCGCCGTGCAGATGTACATCAACGCGGGGGAGATGGGTCGTGCCATTGACATCATTGGCCACAATGGATGGTTTGAAATGTCAGTGGATTTCGCTCTCCTTTTAGTTAACTTTTAAAGTTAAATTCATGTTATAAAAATATTTTTTTATTAATTCATGGTGACTTTATTATTTCACATCTATTACAATTATTTTTGAATGTTTTGGAAAAATTTTTATTAATCAAAGCCATCATTTTATTCATTTGACCAAAGAGTTTTGACATTCATTTGTGTGTCAATCCTTCAGGAAGTATTATGATTTCTATTTCTTTGCAAAAGGTTGATAAACCTGACAAGAAAGTTGGACAAAGGAGACAGGGACAACCTGGTAAAGAGTGCCCAGTATCTGGAAAAAATGAAGCAATATGCCTATGCCATTGAGATCTACCAGAACATTGGGGATCTTTCTTCACTCATTCGACTCCAGGTGGAGACAGAAATGTGGGAAGAGGTAGGAACTTGTATTGATGTGCTTGCATTTCAAGGTTATTCAAATAAGAATGGTACAAATGATAGAAAATAAATTCATACAAGCTACTTATAGATGAATCCATATAATCAGATTTCTGATAATTCAATAAAATCATTTGATCAGGCCATGGATATTGCACTGAAACACCCTGAGCACAAGGCCAAAGTCTATTATCCATATGCTCTGTGGTTGGCTGAGAGAGATCTTTTTGAAGAGGCTCAACAGGGTAGGATTCATTAAGTTGTTACAAATAATTGTTAATTAATATTAATAATTAATAATAGTTAATTCTAAAATCATAACTTGTCAGATTATTTTTTAACCTTTATTTATGATCTGTAATTCCTTGGTTAATCCATAGCATTTTCATAAGAAAATTTATATTAAAAACACACAACAATTCAACTTTGCATTCAGTCATTTTGCATTCTTCCAGCCTTTCAGAAGGCAGGAATGATGGAGGAGGCTGTGAAAGTGTTGGAGCAGTTGACAAGGAATGCAGTCATGGAGAAGAGGTTCCAGGATGCCTCCTATTACAACTGGTGCCTGTCCATGCAGGTGATTGCCTTGGCCAATACAGGTGAGAACAGGATCTTGCAAGCTCAAAAAAAAAAGAATTATTTTATTAGATATTACAAAATTACGCTAAATTAACTGTAAAATTGCTGAATTTATCAATATTTTGACCAATGCTTAAACTTAATTTAACAGTTTTTATTATTTTAGTATTAAGTCTAAAATTAAATCTAAAAACAATGTTTATTTTTTTATTTAAAGAAGAAAAAGAATCAAAGAGGGAGGAAATAATAAAGAAGTTCAATGAACTACAGAGACAGGCCGACATCTACTATGCATACCACATCATCCATCGCTTCATGGTGAGATGAAGACAAAGAACTAACAATGGATGCAACTCTTACTTATTTACATAATTTATTCAAATTTATTCTAAATCAAATTATTCAAATCATTCTTTTATAAGCTAAGCCATGCCAACTTTAATCCTTAATTACTAAAAAAAGGTCATCCTATTTTTAGGCTTGAAAGCCATTTTTGTTGGCTGCAGTTGTTAAATTCTTACAACTTCTTCTTCCAAATCTTTGCAGGAAGAGCCTTTTACCTTCTACCAGCCCGAGTCCCTGTTCAACATTTCCAGGTACTTGGTCCACTGCCTCATGACTGACGTACCACTCGGAGTGTCACAAGTGTATCCTTAGCTGTTCTATAAATAAGTGCCATTAATTTTTTAACATATATTATTAATACCAATGTCAATATCAATTCTTTGGTCCATTAATAAAGAATTTAAAATTATAAAACTTAAAATCAGATTAATTAAAATAAATTGAAAAAAATTAATAATGATACCAAAAAGAAAAAGACTTTTGTATTTGCCTTGACTTCAGTGCCAATCAAGATACACTCTGTACACTTTGGTTAAGCAGAGCCAGTCCCTGGGAGCCTATAAATTGGCCCGACATGCTTATGAGAAGTTCAGGGGACTTGTTGTGCCTCCCAGGTTTCAGGATGTCATTGATCTAGGTGCACTGAAGATCAAGTCAAAGCCTTTCAGTGATTCAGAAGTAGGAGCCAATTGATTTTTAAAGCTATGGCTGATTGGTCAATATGTTTTTGCAAGCAATTTTCAATAATGATTGGATAATTTTTTTGCTGTGGTAAATAAAGCGATTGATTGATTGATTGATTGATTGATTGATTGATTGATTGATTGATTGATTGATTGAATGACCAATAGGATCTTTCTTTGATGTGTTACTACTGCTCCTCAACCAATCCACTTCTCAATCACAACGGCAACAGATGCATCAACTGCAGACAGCCATTCATTTTTTCTTTTGTTTATTTTGGTGAGTCAAGAATGCAAAATTAATTTAATCTGTTGATGATGTTACTTAAATGATGATGATTTTATTAAATACAATTATTTACAGGATTAATATTCATTAATTAATTATAATGCAAGTTAACAAGTAACAGTAATATTAATATTAACTCGTAACTAACCATTTTCACACAAACAGAGACTCTTCCGCTGATAGAATTCCTTTTGGAAGATGACATCTCAGATGGAGAGGCTCAGTCTTTATTGGAGCTGGAACCACCCCGTGGAAATAATTCAAATCAGAACTCAAGTCTGAGTCAGTGGCTGCCTCATCTTTGGTTTTTTTTATTTTCATATCTTTTCCTGTCATCATTTTCTGTTAGTTTGTATTTGAAACATATAATCTGTAAATCTATATCTAATATAAACAACCAATTTATAGATTATTTTGCCATATTATACTGCTTATAATAGTAACGGATGATGTTTAATTACTGATAATTTAAATTTTAAAAGGCAACTTTGCTCTGCATAATGGTGATTGTAATGATCCTTTTACATCAAAAGTCAAAAGTTTTGAGGTGGGTTTTAAAGCAACGTTTCCTGAAATGCAAAGTCTCTAAATAAAAATTGTTTGCAACATTTTAATATGATTTTGAATTTTTATCAAAGTAAATCTTTTTATTGAACTTGAATGTAAAAAAAAAATGTTCCTATTTTGTAAAGGAAGGCAATTCCCAGGAGAATGAGTCCACAGGACTGATCAAAGTGGACAGAGTAGCACTGAAGAATTTGTCCCTCACTGATGTAATCATATGTCAATGGAATCCACCACTCAAGAATCGTTACTATAAGATTGCCATTCAAGATGTGCCCATTATAAAATGTTCTTCTTGTAACAGGGTTAGAATGGCCTACCTGTCTAGATGTTCCTATTTATTTATTTACTTATTCATTACTTTATTATAAAATTTTCTGCTATTAGAAAACTAGAGTAAAATATTATATATCCTGTGTGCTGTGTCATGTTGTAACTATTGCCATCGAGGCTTAAATGCTACACTTTCATCCAACCTGCTTTTAAAACATTTGATTGTGTTTCAACATGGCAGATGTTTCTCAAAGATGATTATGAAGAATTGAGTCTCCAGTTAAAGAAATGTCCCTTCTGCAGAAGTTCACTGGAGGAATGAAGTTCCGTTGAACCAGATGGTCCTTGCATCTCTTGAATATTATATTCCTATTTTTCCATTTTGTACATTAACAGTAAAATAGAGTAAAACGTTTTAAAGAACTTTTGTGTGTTTGTTTTTTTTTTGTTGTGATGAGTGGGATATTTTCAGCACATCTGATAAGTGAGTTAAGTGTGTGATAATTATTTATGTCGTTCTATTGCAGTCATTTTCTGTAATTATGAAATTATTTTTTTAATTCAGGAGAAATTGTGCTGAAATTGATTGCCTAAAAAGTAATTAAACTAATTAATAATGCACCTTATGTTCTCACTTGATTGTAAATATTCTGCAAAAGTTAAAATGCAAAATTGTGGTATAAATATCTCGAGTCCAATCCATGTTCTCGAAAACAAAATCAAATAACTAAATTCTGGTTTGGAAAAGTCATTTTAATAAAAAGAAATCTTTTTTTAAATTATTTCTATTTGAGGACCAATTTTAAAAATTCTAAGGATCGACTATAGTTTCATAGGTATTATCAACAATTCCTTCATAAATGAAGTCGCCTTTGGACTGCAGATCTTTTTGAATTCTAAGGTATCTGTCCCCCATCGGGATATCAGATGAAGCTTCTGCGTCTGTCCTTTTTTGGTTATTAGCTATTGGTATATTTATTTGCGACTTAAAATTCATTGGAAGGTTATTAAAACTGCGAAACAGAAATGAAAAACCTAAATTATGTAAAATAAAAGAAAATTACTTTCCTTTTTGTAAATAAAGTGAGCCAATATTTTAATGAGACTCGTTTAAAGATCATTTGGCTTCAAAGTTAAAACTAAACACTCACCAAAACACAATTTGGAATATTTCTTAAGAAGAATCAAAAGCAGAGTAACTGCAGCGGCTACTATTAATACAACTATGACTGGACCCCAGGCAATAGTAAGGTTAAATGTAGTGTGCTCCCATGAGTTTCCTGTTTCAAATTCAGTGCACTATTTTAAGTTTTTTTTTTTTAAAGTTTTTAATGAATCAATTTTTATGAAGAACTTATATAGGCACTAAGATTTAGTATCACATTATATATAATCTAACACGAATTATAAATATTACAGCAATTTATTATTATTATAGATTATAATAATGTTTGCTACTAATGCATGTTAACTTCAAATAACACACTATTAAAACACGATAAATTGTAACATAATGTTTGCTAAGTTGTCTTCCTATTTATGAATTGGTCAAAATTGGTTAAAATAATAATAATAATAACATCATATAACATAATACAACAACGCTGAAATTCTCCGATAACGAAACATCTAAACATTTACTTACTGATTGCTTCTTCAATAAGAAATGTAAATGGCAATTGTCCAAATTTGTATAGCTCTAGATGTCCTACATGAATGTCTTGGCTGTTGTTTGAGAAATAACAATTAAAAGAATAAGATAGATTGAAACGTGTTCCGTTTGTGATGTCAGCGCCAGATTTAAAGTGGATTGATGCTTGTAGGTCTTCCATTTTAACTTCGAAATCATTACCAGGCATCGTTAAATTTTTGTGTCCTGTGAGATCTGTCCAAATAGGAGTAACAATACATGATTCATCTGCTGAATATTGGAAAGGACATTTGATGGTGATTGATTCATTTTCTTTCAAAAGGATATTTTCCGAGTCTGAGACATTGGGTTCAACAAAGCAATCGGTTTCATTTTCTAATTTGAAAAAATATTTCAGAATAACATTCTTCATCAAATATTTCTGCAGAATTACCCACTTATAACTATGACGTGCGCCTTCCTTATTGCCACTGTACCTCTCCAGCAGCTATATATTCCAACAGCATCGATTTGGATTTTATCCAAGAACAAGTTATAAATACAGTTTGGATTATATCCAAGCCTAAACCATGGATACTTCCTCCCATAATTTTTACTTCTAACAAGATTATTATTTTCAGCAATGTCTTCTTGTGTCTTATTGAATGGTTTGTGGGTCCATTTTAGTAAATCAACATCGCATATGTGACATTCCAAAACAATATCTGTTCCTTCCTTAGCAAATATTGTTAATGTCTCTAAGGATTTTATTGCTTTCTCAGTTGGGACAACATTCTGCGTGGCTAAAAATAAGAAAATAAATTTTTTTTCGAATTGGATCCACTTCTTTATCTGATTCAAACTTTGTCTATTTAATTTAATGAAAAATAATATTGTAATTAAATAAAAATGATAATAATAATAATAATAATAACAAAATTAAAATATAAATTCAATATTAATATTAATAATTTTATTTTTGAATTCGTAATGATTTTGGAAATTATTTCTGTTTAAACATTCAAATGGTGTTTACGTGAAGAGAAAGCCATAAGAGCAGCTCACTAACCGTGGACCAAAGTAAAAATGACAACAATCACAAAAGTCTTCAAATGATATTCTACAATAACATTGGTCCTAGTTGCAGTCTCTAATTTTTCACTTATCTCCATTATTTTGCGAATCTATCACCCGAGTGACAGATCTGATCTTTAGAATTGCAATAAAGATCACCACTTTTAGTGCAGCCTAGATATAGGAAGCAATATATAAAGCCATTAATAATTGTAGCTTGGAACTCAAAATTATAATTTTGATGAAAATTATATTTTTTATTTTGGTCACTATTTCGTTATTATTTTAAAATTTTGTTTAGAATCTTTCCTGAATAAATATCGATATTTCCAAATTTCTACCCATCAAAAAGGTTGCTATTCTAAGCTATTATTAAGTCAAGTTAAGTGAAACTAAATTTCGAGTTTATAATTGGTTTTACTCCGTAATTATTCGGTTGGACATCCCATTTAAGCCCTTGTCATCTGTTGTAACACATTAAATTGTATTTACAAATGTATTATTTCTACTGGATCAATACGGCTTTAGCTAACCCCTGCCTGCCAAATTTAACCTATGGAAATCACTGTACATTGCCTCGTTATATGACTTTATGATGCTAAGTTTTAGTTTGTACGACTGCCATAAATAATAATTAATTAAAATCTTACTAGCAGTCAAATAATTGAATTGCAATTGGAAATTTCCCACCCATTACGATTACCATTTGTCAGTAAATATTCCTAAGTGACGATTTACTATTTGCCCTTCAAATTGATTCAAGGCGAATAAATTAATTTGAACATAATCATATGTCATTTATATAGCGTTGTGCGCATGAGCTACAGAGGCGCTGATTCGATCATATAGATTGAGTTTATTTATTCATGGAGAGCTTCTCCAGATTAAATATATTTATATATTGCTTAACTTTTAAAATTGAGTTTTAATATTACATTACCCTAAATACAGCCACTGCAATTTAATTCTACAACGTGAGGATTCTTTAAGATGTACACGAATCAAGATTATAATGTAAAGAATAATACCCACGATGGAGATGCAGAGCTCAGCATATCCGAGCCTCATTTTTCATTTACAACATTAATAACCAATTAATTGGGCAGCTTAAAAATTAATCTATTCATTAAATGTCTCTAGGATTTTCCTTTCAGTCTATTTTTTTCTATTTAATAATATATTTTATTTAAATAGTCATTAAATATGAGACCCTTTTTAATAAATTATCGTAGATATTTTAAAATAGTTGATACACAAAAAGTTTTCTCTAATTTTACTCTTCAGTCTAAATTTCTTTAAACTGATTTCTTAAAATACACATAGAAATTTTGATAAAAACACTATTTAAATTATTATGAATCCATTATTTACAAATAAAAATCATATAAATTTTCAGTTAATTAACTGTAAATTAAATTAAGTGAGATGAGCGGTTTCTTGTAATTTTTGTAAAAAGGATCAGTCTCTCAGAATAGGATTGAGCATCTACAAGTGATTTCTACGACTCTAGGACTGGATCATAGTTTTCAAATTGTGTCGAATCTTCGAGGTCTTCAAAATTTTCATAGGTGTTATCGTCAATATTGTCATAAATTCTAACGTCTTTGGATTGCAATTCTTCGCTGATTCCAAGGTATTTGTCAGACTCGCTTTCAGTGGCTGTCTTTTTACTTTCTATTGGTAAATTAATTATTAAAGTAATTTTATTAAATTACAATATCATGATATTTTAGTAATGATGATATATTTTTTAAAGTGTGAACTCTATCAGCTAGACACTAAAATTATAAATAGAATAAATTTACAAATTGTTACCACGTCTAGATTTATTTAAATAATATGGATTTCTGATTATTTTGTAAAGTTCTCGTTTAAAGTTGACAATAAGTAAACAAATCCAGCAAATAAAGAGCTCACTGAAGCACAACTTGGAGTACTTCTTAAGAAAAATGAAAAGCAGAGAAACTGCAGCAGCAACTATTAATGCAAGTATAATTAGGCTCCAAGTAAGGGCTGGGTTAAATGTACGAAAGTTTGACGAGTTTCCTGTTAAAAAGATATAATTAAATATAATTCAATGTAATATTTTGAACTGTTTTATCACAAAATTAAGTCACAAATTAATATCTGACTCATAATTAGCTCGTGAAGATTTTGGCGTCATAGGAACACTGAATATTATTAACATGGTTACTAAAGTATTAATGATTATATATTAAACTATAATAACTAAGAATAAGTTAGCTAATTTAGGCATCAGCCAAGTGCAAAACATATTTCAAATAAAATAGGGCCATAGGTCAACCTCAGAAGTAATTTCTAAAGGAAATCTTGAAAAATATAAATAAAATTTTGAAAAATTGTTTGGGAATTTTATAAACGTTGCCATGTCAAACCGTTGATGAAATATCTCTGGTGAAGATTCCAGGCATGAAGATGATATCGTGAAAGTAAATGTTAACATTAATATTGATTACATTAATTTCTTCATTAAATAACAAAAAACAACTTTTTTCCTATAAATTAAAACATAATTATATAATTCCTTATCGGCACAATGCTTATAGCATCTTTGTGAGATTTATGTGGGATTATGTGGTTATTAACTAGTTACATGATTAATAATAATAATAATAATGTTAAAATTATTAAAGACGCATAAACTCTAGTAATTAGATTAGATATTGATTTGACTTACCGATGATGTAATTTCGAAAAAGTGCAAATGGCTCATCGAAATCGTAACGTCCTTGCAGTCGAATGAGATTATCTTGACTGTTGAAGGAGCAATTGAAAATAAAAGATAATTTGAGAAGTGACCAGATTTCTAAATCGAAACCAGGTTTGAGATGGATCCACACGTGTGCGGCATCCATATTAACATCGATATCAATATCATATTCCGTTAAATTCGTATACCCTGTAACATATGTCCACATATGACTAACAATGCATGATTCATCTGATGAATATTGAAAAGGACATTTGACAGTGACTGAAACATTTCTTTCCAGAAGATTATTTTCAGAATCCAAGATCTTTGGTTCAACGAAGCAATCAGCTGTATCTTTTAATTCGATAATAAATTCTTTTCAAAACAATATTCGAATTTTATTTATGCCCATTTACTCACTTATAACCACGATGTTTGTTATTCTTGTTTCGATTGATCCTTCCCAGCAGCTATAAACTCCAGCAGAATCAAATTCTATTTTTTCCAAATGTAGATAATAGGAACAGCTCGAATTATTATTTGTATGCTTAAACCATGGATCATTATGACTTTTAATTCTGACGTGATTTTTATTTTCAATAATATCCTCCTGCCTGCCATTGATTGATTTGAAGGTCCACTTTAGTTGATTAGCATCACACAAGTGACATTCCACAATAACATCTGTCCCCTTTTCAACAATTCTTGTTACTGATTCTAATGTTCTATTTGTCGGTAGCGCTTCCCCGGATCCATCAATCAGTGTGTCTTCAGAAATCATAAACAAAACAAATTAATAATCTCATCAATATAACTAAAACGACTTGTCTAACTATTTTCTGCTTTTTCAACATATAACAATTTTAATGAGCAAATTAAAAAAACATATTTTACGAAAATTTTGTGTACTAACTTGGTAAGAAAAACAGAATGTAAATAAAAAATAATTGCAGCATGGTGCGTTTCATGATCCATAAAAATTAAGATGAAACATGTCTACGGTATTATTACATTTTATTTTGAAGTTCTTGTTAATTAAATTATTTAATTAAATTAATTAATTTATGAAAAGATCAAAAATACTTTAATACTTTCAGGACCCAAGGACGCTATTTGAATGGTAAGGGGTTCTTTACAATTAGCATGAGGTAAAGTGAAGTGAAACTACTTCCGAGTTTGTAATTGTATGTTTTAATAATTACCCAAATTAATTATTACTAACATTTGCTCAATTTTGTTGTTGGTAAACGTAAAATTTCTTTAGCCCCATTATTTACCGAATAGGACTAAAAATCATCATCACATGATGATTGATTCCCCTGACCAATACTGAGGATAGATATGATTTCCTTAACAATATTTAATCTATGCAACTTGTCATATCTGTAAGTATATGATAATTTCAAATGCGTTAAATTATTTTTTTTTTTAAATAATAAAATATTTCTTTTGTGTTACAGATATCAAAATTCAAATAGCTTTCCTACCTTAAGGTTTTATAAAATACAATTGAATTATTTAAGTACCCCAAAACAAAAAAAAGATTTTGAACAATGCTTTATTTGAAGTTTATTGATACGTTGGGCATACGTTTGGACACAGAATTTAGGTATAAGAAACACAGCATTATTATTCCAGGTCGTCAGGCAAATTCACAAAAAATGTTTCATAGATGATAATAACATAATAGTAATAATATTATGATATAATAGTAATAATATAATAATAATAAGCTTGTCTGCTATAACAATCTCCGAGGCCTGAACATTTGCTCCATAGACTAATAAATCCGGTAAATCTAAGAATTTGTCGCCAATATTCGTTATTTAAATATTTCTAACTCATGTAATTTTTCCTGAGCCCGATATGTAATTTGTGGATTGATATTTAATTAAACTCCTAGCGGTGTAACACCGAATTATTTTGAAATGAAACAAAACCTAAACGTTAATAATTTGTTGATAATATATTACATTGAATATGTTTTCCTCCAGGATAAATAACCTTAAGATTTTCATACATTATTAAGTTTATCTGGTATATTCGACTTATCGCTATTATTGTTAAATGCGGCTGTGTAGGTTAAATTAGTAATTAATTATCAAGTTACGAAATAAATTAGCATTCGTCAATATTTTCGTTCAGTTCTTCGTAGGTGCTGTCATTAATGACTTCATAAATTCGAATTTCTTCGTTTTGCGGATCATGTTTTATTCCAATGTATCCACCTTCCTTCTGGACTCCCGAAGAGTCTTCATTATTTGACCTTCTATGGCTACTGGCTATAAACAAATATATTCTTTAATTTCATTTCGTTTTAGCATGTTATTATAGGTAAATAAATTATTATATCATTTTGTAAAAAAAAAAATAAACATAGACTAGGAATTTGAATAGAATCTACAAACTCAAAAAACTTTAATGTAAGTTTATTATTCGATTCATTGTCATCATGTAATTCACATAATCAATAAGTTAGAAACTTAAAAAATTAATATATTTAATTAGTTTTTCGACGAACTGACATAAAAATGTAATAGATTAAAAACTCACCAAAGCACAACTTGGAAGTCTTCTTAAGATACATCAGAAACAGAGAAATTATAACAGCAGCTGAGGAAGCAGCAATTAAGTACCAGGACCAGGTTACAGTGAGACCGAACGGTCTGACCTTGAAGATGTTTTCTGATTCAAAATTCAATTCTTTCAATAGATTATTATTATTTTTCAATGAAGGAATTCATAAATACCTATGAATCTGAAACAAATATTTTTGTTACTAATATGCACAGAACCGTTTATGGTAGATGATTTGATATTAAATACGATATTAATATGGTAGATTTGATATTAATTATGAATTATCTGGATGCATACTTAGATGAGGAAATGTATGCAATGTTATCCAAGAGTTTTGATTGGAAAAGATTAGTTGGTGGAACTCTGAGGATTTACGTTTCTTATTAGGAGGATGCGATATTCGAAATAACATAAGCTAATATCCAAACAATTTTAGTACTTGAATTTATGAGTGATTTAAAAAAAATCGAACAAATTACAATAAATGGGATTTAATTACTTTAAACGAACCTTTTTCAACTTCGACAAGTAATGTAAATGGTACTTGACCAAAGTCATATCGACTGCTTCGGACTTCGTATTTGTCTTGGCTGTTGTTTGAGAAAGAACAACTAAAAACAAAAGATAAATTGAGGTGTGTTCCATTTAAGATGTCAGCACCAGACTTGAAATGGATCGATGCATGTAGGTTATCCATTTTAATTTCGAAATCATCATCAGGCAAATTTAAATTCCTGTATCCTGTAAGATCTGTCCAAATAGGTGTAGCAATACAAGATTCATCCGCTGAATATTGAAAAGTGCAATTGATGGTGACTGTGCTATTTGGTTTCAAAAGGATGGTTTTCGGAAAGTCTGGTTCGCTGAAGCATTGAAAGTTTTCTTCTGTCAAGTTGAAAATAAAGCGTTAAATTATACAAAATATTGCTGATATTTTAACGACATTGAGGAATATTTGATTGAAGTGACTCACTTATGACGATGACATTTGTTCTCATTATGTTCAAATCTTTCCAACAGGTGTATACTCCAGCTTTGTTTATTTTAATTTTGTGGAGGTATAATTTGTTAATACAGATGTTGTTGTCAAAAGCAATGTTAAACCACTGATCATCTTCTGCCTGGTTGTCTTTTCTAACTGGTTCTTTACCTGTGACGATATCAGCTGGTACTCCGTCGGGTGGTTTGTGAGTCCAAACCAAGGAACTACCGTTGCATGAACGGCATTCAATAACAACACCAGTTCCTTCTTTAACAATTTTTATTTCTAGACTTCCACTATTATTTCCGGCTTTCTCACCATGCATGTCTATTGTAAATATATATAAAAAAAATCTCATAGTTAAATTCTTTAACTCACGACGTAAGTCATTTAGCTCTTTTAAAACACTAAATGTGTGAATAGTATGAATTTAATCATCATTCATTAGTATTTTTATAACTATTGTTATGGGAATTATAAAACAAATAATAAACAAACCTCTTAATAAAACAGCGACAGAAAATAAGTAACAAATGACCTTATTTAGCATGCTGCTAAAAGATGCTTCGATATCACGCTAGGTTTAAATTATTTCGTGGCCAATTAAATGATTTCGCCAATTACTGGACCAGCAGCGCTTCTATTGTGAAGTAGTAAATATGTAAATAAGGTCTTGAACTATAACTTTACATTTAATATTTCATTTATTTCGATTTAAAAATTATTAACAAATATTTTGTAAATGTCAAAATAATTAAATAATTCTTGATAATGTATGCAAAGAAGCAGCGCCTTTAATATGAAATAGTGAAATATGTAAATAAGATCTTTCTTGTACCTTTACATTTAATTTACGTTTAATATTTCATTTACATAGATTTTAAAATTAGCAATTAAAATTTTTTAAATATCAAAATAAATAAATAAATAAATCCTGATATCGCATGCAAACAAGTATCATTTAAAGAAGTGACATAGTAGATCCAATAGACGTAAACTTCTCATGGACCCTGGATGGGTTATTGATGACTTTGTAGAGGTCTTCATTCAGGTCTTTTGATTTCTTCAGAGTCACATTTTTCCCTTCCATCGTATGGAGACATTTCATAATTGTTCGAATTAACTGTTTTTTTTTTTGTTTTCCAGAAAGTGTATTTGGGAATTAGCTGTTAAAATATATATGAACTAAATTTTAGAGATGGTGCAAAAAATAATTGTCACCTTAGAACCTTAATTGCTTCCTATTCACTCTCTTAGAAACAATAAATTGGCAATTATTAAAATGTTGTTTTCCCGCAACATTAAGTAATGAAGAAAGTTTCTTTGATATCTTTTATAATGAAGTAAAATTTAAAATTAATTATAGGAGCAACAAGTGCAACAAAAAACATGTACCTGTCTTATCATTCTTGTTTTTAATGGTGTTTCTTGTCAAGCCATCATTTAAAGAGTTTCACGAGATGTTATGGCCATATTTATTTTAGATGCTATCTTGGAATTAAAATTTTAATTATAAAACATCCACAAAATATTTATTGCGCAAATATCTCTCAAATATTTATTGTAGACAATATTTTAAAATAGTTTAAAATCAAAATACAGATGCTTAATCTGAGAATAGTTATTCCCAAACTTTCAAGTTTATTTACATTTAAAAGAAAAAGAAACTCAAACACCAATTGAACATGTCCTTAAAGTAAACGTATACCTTAAAATAAATTATGATGATCAACAATATAAATCTTGCTTTAGTGATAACAATTACTATCCAAAATAGTTATGTTCGACATATTGTTATTACAATATTATGCAAATGTAAATAATTTTTCCTGTCTTTTCTTTGCTATTAAATGAGGCTATAAATAAGATTTTAAAGCAAAAGTAAAGTCTTTCTATAAACATCAAAGATAATTTGTAGGCAAACATGTGCAAAGTGATTCTTAATCATGAAATATGACAGGTTACGATCCTTTTGTATATCCTTTCAAATATCTTGGATGATGTTGAATCGTCCATGCGATGAGTTATTAAAGGATGACGAAACAATGTGTAATGATCCAACTTGAAGATTGAAAACTGTTTTAAATTTCTACTGGTTTTTCAGGATCATAAATGGTTTCATAAGTTTCTTCATTTATAACATCATAAACATTTGAGGTACTGGTTCGCCTATCTTCTCTTAATTCGATGTATTCTCTAGGCCTTTCAGAAGGATCTTTTCCCAGTTCAATGATGTTTGCCCTGTTAGCTATGAGAATATTTACGTACAATTAATCACATTTGCCAAAAATTGCCTGTTACTCTAAGACCTTTATAAACTAAAGCTTTGCAAGAAAATCAATAACTTGATCAAATGTTAAACTTTTGCCGTTCAAAATCGGCCCTGATCTTGATTGAATCAAAGTTCAGACGGAGATCAAATAAATATGGAAACAATATAAACTTTACCAAAACACAATTTGGAATGATTCTTCAGGCACATCAGAAGCACCGCAAGTGCTGATAAAAACATCATTAAAACTGTACAAGAGATCAGTGTAACAATGAATCTAAATGAGTTTATTTCGATTTCTCTTCTTCCTAAAACTGAATTAATATTTTAATTCTGTAAAATGCGAACAAAATTTATTATCCTTACATTGGTTGATAGGGAGATATAACAAAAATTGTGATATGTGATAATGAATAGGCAATAATGACGGTGAGAAGCGTTAATTGATGAATAAATGTACTTATAAAAAAAATTTGTACTTTTATAGCTTAGGCGTTAAAATGAAGATGTATTTTAAGAATTAATTAATTAGTTCAGAAGCTGAATTACAGGCTTGTAGCCGGCAGTCTGTTTTCAGTTTATTGGATTTTGTCAATTAATGTTATTAAAATATTACAAACATTAGCAGAAGAATAAATTTGATGGCTAACGAACCTTTCTCAACTTCGACAAATAGTGTAAATGGTACTTGACCAAAGTCATATCGACTGCTTCGGACTTCGTATTTGTCTTGGGTGTTGTTTGAGGAAGAGCAATTAAAAACAAAGGATAAATTGAGGTGTGTTCCATTTAAGATGTCAGCACCAGACTTGAAATGGATCCAGGCCTGTAGGTTATCCATGTCAACCTCGAAATCATCATCAGGCAAGGTTAAATTTCTATATCCTGTGAGATCTGTCCAAAAAGGAGTAGCAATGCATGATTCATCTGCTGCATATTTAAAAGAACATTTAATGGTAAAAGAAATTTTTTGTATCAGAAAGGTGTCTGAAAAATCTGGTTCGCTGGAGCAATTGTTATCGTCTATTAAATACAAATTAACAGTTTATCATCATTTTTGGTAATAAATTTACATGAAATTCACTTACTTATAACGACGATATTTGTCGTTGATATTTTATTTAAATTGTCCCAACAACTATATATTCCAGCAGCATCGTATTGAATTTTCGGCAAATGCAAATTGAACATGCAGTTTGGATAGCCTACAAGTCCAAACCAGGACGTATTTTTTCCTTGATATTTTGTTCTGATTGATTTTCCTGCTGTAACAATTTCTTCTTGTGGTTTGTTTGGGCCTTTGTATGTCCATTGCAGTAAATTAATATCACATAAGTTGCATTCAGTAGTTACATCTTCTCCGACTTTTATAAATTTCATTGCCTCAATAAGCTTAGTTGCCTGAATTTCGGACTTAATATTTCGTATTAAGCTAAAAACAACTGCAAAAGTTTAATTTTATATAAACTAAAATATTGAATAAAAGTAAATAGCATTGAGTTTAATGGTTTTAAATGATTTTGATCCATTTTTATTCATTTTTAATCCATCAATAATTCTAACAATTTTACAATTAGATTGGTCTTTTCCATTAATTTCTATTTATGTTTATATAAGTATATATAAATGTTTGTCATTTATTTATGAGTTCACTAGCTTTGGACAATAAAAAATATATAATTTTGAGAATGTAAAACATTTACAAACTTTGCATAGTTGCTGCAAAAGAACAAAAATAACATAAATTCATTTTGAGCATGATGTTCCAAGCAAGTATTTCGTCAAATCAATTTTATGCTCGAATTTATATGCCTTGATTTATTATCTTATTTATGACAATATTTATGTATTTATTTAATTATTTACTTTCCTCATACAATTTGTAACTTTTATCAAATACCGCCCTATGCTCCTAACATAAACTTTGCTGTGATAATTGCTTATATTTAAAAAACTATCTGGATAAAAAATTATCTGACTTTTGATTGGTTCCCCAGTCATTAATCATCAGTTGATCTGACCAATGAGGCCCACCAAATAAAAATGTAATGAAAATATTGGAAAACAAAATCAAATAAGAAAAATTATCTTTTTAGACATATAAATTTAATAATTTAGCGTCAAACACCTAAAAATACATATTGTAATTATTAATTTAATTACAAATTTTAAAAAATTAAACGATTCTTCAGAAACAAATTCAAGTATTTCAAATTTCAAAATTTAAAATTTCTCTCCCTTTCTGGAAGAGAATTGTTATTTATTTTGTTTATTAACATAATATCAGTATAAATAAAAATGTAAATAAAATTATCTTGTTGCAAATTGAACCAGGTCACATCAGACAAACTTGACCGAAGTTCTCACGAGAATGTAGTAATTTTTATGAGGCTCATTATAATCGATAAAAATCTTTCAATTTAGAATCAAAGGATAAAAGCAATTTTCACTAATAATACTATTAAAGTTCCCCTGATTAATATTATGAGCCGTAAGAAAATACTGAATTTCATGTTATCTGACGAAGGAAGTGTAAAAAAAAACACAGGTGCGCAAAATATAAACTGAATCTGTAGGTTCTTTATATTTAAAAATTTCTTGGATGACGTTGAATGACATTGATTTACACATTGATTTATACAGACAGCTTTTAAAGAGATAGTAGTGAATACAATATGGC
The DNA here is from genome assembly GCA_034509925.1 of Hirudinaria manillensis. NCBI lineage: Eukaryota > Metazoa > Annelida > Clitellata > Hirudinida > Hirudinidae > Hirudinaria > Hirudinaria manillensis. The sequence goes on along the minus strand of CM067526.1, from coordinate 2,454,479 downwards.
GTTATAAAATTATCTGGATCCTACTGGAAAAGTACAATGTTAGACTTTTAAATAAAATTATTTTAAAATTCTGTTTTTTTTTTCAAATTACGTCTAGAATTACTGTGGCCTAGCAACTTTATAGTAAAACAAACACTCTTTTTTCAACTTCGAACTTTCTTTTTTAATTAATTAATTAATTTATTTTGTTTATTCATCTTTTTTGGAGTCACCAAAATAAACGACACCATAGAAAGTGGAAAAAGAAATAAATATAACTTAATTCCTCCTAATATTAGAATTATAAAAATAAGACTATTCTTTGGGAACAAATTTCAAGTAATTTGTCTCCCGTTCTGACAAATACGTGATGTTTTATTTTTTATTAACATAATATAATGCACATAACATTTTCATAATATCACTAATAAGACGCTTAACGTTCTTGTGATTATTATAAACATTATTAAGAAAAAACTGAGTTTCATGTTATCTGATGAAGGAAGTGTCAAGAAAAGGCGCAAAACATAAAGATAATCTAGAGGTTCTTTATATTTAAAAATTTCTTGGATGACACATAATGATTTATGCAGTCAATTTTTTAAAAAGTCAGTTGTGAATGCAACATGGCATGATCCAATTATCTGGATCCAACCAGAAGATAAAAAAAATGTTTCAAATGTCTACTGGCTCCTCAGGTTCGACAATGATTTCATAGGGTTCCTTCATTCATAAACTTATGATTAGATATATTCGTTCGAAGATCTTCTCTTAATCCCCATTGCAATTGTTTCTGTAATTGCCCTGTTATCTGTGAGAATAATTAGAATTGCTGAGAAAATTTAATTTTCCAAGTCCTACATAGTACATAAATGTACAAATGTTACTTTAGTAACAAAATTGCATTTAAAATGCGAGATGAAGTTTATTAGTTTTATCACTTTATTCTTAATATTGAATATCCATTAAATATAAAGCAAACTTTATCAATTTAATATATTTAATGTATTTTTAAACATTAATAAAAAGGTAATCATCACTTGATGGAGATCAAAGTTCTTAATGAGATCAAACAAATATGGAAATAATAAAAACGTTACCGTTTCCGAGCACAGATTCTTCAAGAATTTCGTTTTCTTGACTGGAATATGCTTGAAAATTAAAAACATAATAATCTTAAAAATGAACTAAAAATATAGAATAACTATTTAAAATCTAAATAGAGTCAGTGTCTTTCATAAATTATAAATAAACTTTTAATTAATAGAATATTTTACTTATGGATTTCATTCATTGATTTTCATCATTTTATTAAATCACTTACAAGTCCATAATATTAAAATCAAAAGTTAAATTGTGCAGCAGATATATACTAGAGGAATTAAACTAAACTCTTGACAATGTTCAATATCATCCATTGAATATAATTTTAATACTTATAAATATTTACCGAAACATAATTTCTTGTGATGTTTCAGGCACACCACGAGCAATGAAAGGGCCAGAATAGAAATGACAGAAGTTGTAATTGTAACCCAAATAATTAGCACTGGATCAAAAGCAATGGAGACTTTCTCTAGGACTTCTGTGGGGATGTCTGGACAAATGTTCAATAAATTTTGTTGAGCAAACAATAGCTGTGCAACGATCTACGTGTGCGAACCTAAAATTTTAACTTTTTTTTTTACTAGTAATGAGTAAAGTAGCCTAAAATAAGTTTTAATTGCGCAGTTATAAAATAAAATATTTATTTCTAAAATGCTTATTTCCTCCCCTCAAACTATTATGCCCAAGGTTCTTGGTAGTCATTTACAATTACAATTGTTAATTGGTAACGAATTTAGTAGCTTCCTGTTCGCAGTAGAAAATGTTCAATTGATGTGAAAGTTCAATTGCATAATGTAATTGTACTGAGAAAAATACAGTTATTATAACTGAGCGTCTTTTGTTAAATGTAATACAATTAGATAGTTATATTGTATTCTGTTGGGTTTGCGATCGCATTTTGTTTAAATTATTGAGACCAACATAACTCTAATTGTGGTTCAAGACTTGGTCAAATTGAATTTGCTTCACATACTAAAGCTCTGAAACATGCTAAATTATGTCAGACAAGTCAATCATTGGTCACAATCACAGTAGATTCTCACCTCCCGCCAAATATGTATATGGTATGTGATCATAATCGTATAGGGCCAGAATGTGTTTATCGTGACTGTTGTTTTTTAAAGAAGAACAATTGAAGTCAAACGATAGGCTGAATTGAGTTCCGTTCTTAAGTCTGGCACCTGCCCTAAAATTGATCCATGCATGTTTGTCATCCATTTTGGCTGCGAAATCCTGAGCGGGTATCATGAAATTTCTGTATCCTGTGAGATCCGTCCAAATGGGAGTAACAATGCACGATTCATCTGCTGAATATTGGAAAGGACATTTGATGGTGACCGAATCATTTTGATTCAGAAGTAGGTTTTCAGAATCTGGAAATTCTTCAATGAAGCAAGCTTGTTCGGCTGTTAATTTTAAAGAAAAATATCAAAGTAATTGGATATTAAAACTAATGAAATAGCTAACAATTGAGAGGTTCTCACTTATGACTATGACGTTTCTTATTCTAAGTTCAGCCGTATTATCCCAACAGCTGTAGACTCCAGCAGAATCAAATTGGATGTCATTCAACATCAAGTGATAGGCACAGAGGGTTGAATTGGTTATGAAATCAAACCACCCGGCCCCCTTTTTAGGGTTTCTATTCCTGTTTTTCTTCTTTTAATTAGTTCTTCTTGCGCCCCGTTTCTTGGTTTGTATATCCACTGCAGGTGATTGATATCACACGAGTGACATTCTATGGTAATGATTTCCCCAACGAAGACAATTTTAATTGCTTCAATTGGCTTATTGTTTGACCGAAATGCATTTATCAACTCTGCACATTCCTCTTTTTGTATGCCTTCATTTTTAATATTTAAAATTTATATACATATTTTAAAGTGGTCATTACTATTATTTTTAATTATAAATATCTATTTGCAATTAGAAATTACAAAGGTTAGGGTCATGTATTTATAATTAAGATACTGATTCTTACCTCAAACAACAAATAGATATTATAAATATCTATTTATTTAGTTATTTATTTAATTACTGTAATTAGAAATATATATTTATAAATATGTAGCCAAAAACCTTGCAATTAATTTTGCATAAATTCACAACCTAATCTAAATAATTGTGAAACATATTTACTTACTGACCGTAAAGGAAAAGTAGCAGAGAAATGCCTACAAATATCTTCAGCATTTGAGATATTTAAAAACTCCAATAAGATGAAAGAAGTCTAAATTGTAGCCAATCTTCACAAATCCAACCCATTTGGAATTTTGTAATACGAGTTTATGCTTTACGATGCGAGTGTAGCATTAAATGAGCCATTTAGGAACACTTTTCGATAATCGAAGATCAAATCTGCTTTTGAGATGCTTATTTATTTCTGACACAAACTGAATGTGGTCCTTCTAATTGGAACCTCTAAACGATTGTTGTTAATTAAATTGAAATAAGTGTTTTAAATGAATAATTAAAATTAATAAATCAATAATCATTCGTATAATCATTTATATCTGAATCATTCATAATATGCTTTTTAAATCTAATTTTAATGGTTTGGCTTTAATATAACTCCAACATTTATTTATTTTTCGCTGAGTTGTAATTCCTAAAAACTGTTTAAATTTTAAAATATTTAAATCATTAAAAAAAATTGTTTTAAGACAATAATATTATATCCTATATATTGCATGAAATCTTTTTGCAGGACAAGAATATGAGAGAATTTAGAGATACATTATGGAACTATTAGCGACTGTAATGTACTTGAATAGTTGATTCTTATCAGGAATCTATTTGCAGAGTTGCATTGTCTGCAATGCCAAGCCATAACCCTTATTTCTAGTTAATTTAGCAATTTTAATTATGTTATTTATGTTAATTATGTAGTTAAGTCAATTTCCTACCTTCAACCAGGCCAGCAAAATATCTTTCTATTCTTGGGCGCTTGAAACCAAATTTAAGTTTTTTTCTGAAATTTTTCTAATTTAATTCTATGTTGTTATGAATTGTTTTGACAGAATTTTAAATTATTTTATATTAATTCGAAGAAACGGCAGATAACGATTGCCAGAAGGGAAACTTCTTAATTTAATAACTGTTTTAGAAGATTGTTTTATGAATTAACTATTTGTCATCGTTTCAGTGAAAGTAAAAGTCATTTAGACAAGAAAGCGCCTCGAAAGAAATTAAAGTTTTTTTTCTTGTTAAATTGTATCAATTAAATATTTAATAACGAACATTTTAGAAATTAATGTTCTTCCATTTAAAAATTTTATTCATGAATGGATATATTTAATATTTTAAAAGTTTAATAGTTTCAAAATTGAATTTGCTATTTTAGGAGTTCCATCGAGAAGTTTAATTAAGTTTGATTAATTTTTGAGGACAAAAGAATGTAACTTGCAATATCGACATTGCCATGTCTCAGTGGCAATTAATGGATTATTGCATTGCACTGTTTTAACGCATTGTTAAATTACAAATTCGTGATCAACCGCACAGTTTTTAAATTAATAGTTTGCTTTATTATTGCTTCAAGAGTTTATTTATTTTTCGCTGAGAGAATCCTTTCCATAATCCAACGTCTTTTTTCTGCATCGTCCTGGTGAAAGACTCTAGAGGCATTGTAGATTTGTTCATATTTCCATTTTGTGAACATGTAAGAATTAGTAACGGAATGAATAAATTATTACAGAAAAGTTGTTAAACGTTACAAAACTGAATGAAATTCATTAATGTTGTTAATGACCACTAGCAGGACGAATGTTAATTACAAACTCTTGTCAATCATCAATAATTATCAACCTAAATTGTCAAATTAAAAGGAGCTTAATTGGAAGTTCATGGTTGAATACGATTTCAATTAAAAAGTGGGTAATAAGTAAAAATAAATCATTGAATCATTTTTTGAATGTCGTTCACTGGGCTGTGGTGGTAGACTACTCATCTTTATGGAAACAGTCAACGATGCATTCTGGCTTGCCAGGATCCCTAATCTATTCATAATTCCCATCGCCCATGGCATCATAGTGCTGGATCCCTAGATCCAATAAATTGAAGAATAATTAAAATTATATTGCCGATTAATTAATTTAATAATTAATTAAATTTAGTGGCAATATAATTTGAGAATTAATTAATTGGTGCTATTCAGACTCTTTGGTTAGGAACCTTGACAAATGGATTTATCTCGGAAAGCAGAGCGAGAGTTAGAGAAACAGCAGATTTCAAGACTTAATCAATTAAGCATTGTACATCTTCCAAGCCATCTGACAACTTTCAATAAACCTGACCTTCTATAATTAGTTTGAGGACCCCGGGTTATTACAATAGATATTAGTATCTTCAGGTCGTAAGTCTTTTCTGATTCCAACGTAACCTTCGACTTTGGAAACTGCTGTTGCATCCGAATCGCTGATGTCATTGTTTGTCCTTTCATTACTGCGAGCTAATTAGTAATAAATATCTTTTAAGAGGAAGTAAGTGGAGGTAAAACCTTGGTGTATCATCATACTTAACTAAATATTGGATAATCGTGTTACTTTAATCTTAAAAGGAGATTATCCTCAATTAAGTTTTAAATGTTAAACCAATTGAGATAAAAGTCGCATAAAAAATAGAATACCAATTGGAGGTTCTCAAGGTTAAGTTGAACATTTAAATTACATAATTACCAAAACACAGCTGGGAGAACTTTTTTAGGAAAACAAGGAAGAGGAAGAAGATGATGAGGATTGCAAGAGATGCATTGATCCAAACTATGATTAAGGTGTTGTAAGAAATTCCTAAAAAGAAAAACATATTTTCATTAAAAAGAATTCTGTATTTGACATAATAATTCCACCAAATAAATTGAAATTCAAACATTGTTCCGTACCAATTACCAATTCAGTACCAAAATCAACCACGAAAATCTAAACTAAACACACATTTTAAGACATACCGTCAACATAAATTCTGAATGGTATAAGACCAAAATAATATCGTCCTGAACTGTGAATTTTGTCGCTGGAGTTTGTGAGAAAACAATTAAAAGCAACGGATAGGTTGAATCTTGTTCCATTTCTTATATCAGCACCAGGTTCGAAATGGATCCATGCGTGTTTGTCATCCATGTTGGCTTCGAAATCATTAGCGGATATCGTTAAATTTCTGTATCCTGTGAGATCTGTCCAAATGGGAGTAGCGATGCATGATTGATCTGCTGAATATTGGAAAGAACATCTGATGGTGATTGAATCGTTTTGTTTCAGAAGGATATTTTCTGAGTCTGAGAAATCAGGCTCAATTGAACAATTTTTGTTTGTATCTGTGAATTTTTAATTAAAAAAATAATCATTAACAAAGTTTAAATAGACTGATAACATATCGATATCACTCACTAACAACAATAACATTTGTCACTCCTTTAGCCAATAAGCCTTCCCAGCAAGCATAAACTCCGGTTGCTTTAAACTGGATTTCAGGTAGAAACAAAGTCTGCTTACAGTTTGCGCCATTTATGATGTTATACCACAGATCCTTCCGTCCAGGAATTTTGTTCCTAATCGAACCACTGCCCACAACAATGAGGTCATCAAAAGCTGCTTCATTTGGTTGTTTATACGTCCAAAGTGGAGAATCGAAATTGCAAGATTTGTTGCACTCAATAGTAACGTTCATTCCTTTCTCTGCAATTATTGTTGAATCAACTGCTACCACTGCCTTAGTTTTTGCCGAGTTCTCAAGATATGAAGCTGGAATAAAAATGTGAATATCTTTTAATAAATACAATTTTAATGTTCTATATTTGAATCAATTTCGATTAAGTTTATTCCGTATGAAGCTTTAATTTTGGGATTGAGATATAATATTGTTGCTCTCATCAAAATCACTCTCACAGTTCCAAAGAGTTTTATTGAATTTCCGATAAAATAACAGAAACAAATGATTGCCTAACCATATACGAGAAGAGCAAAAGCGAAACCAAAATATTTCTTCAACATTGGCTTGACTCGAAACAAATTCAAAGGCAACAAAGGTCAATAATGATCGAGGCTTTTTAACTGACTATTCATATCTGATTTACTTTTGCTTTACAATAAAATGCTTTCTTTCATTACCAGAAATAAACTGCTTGACTCGAAACAAATTCAAACATCAATTTCTACATGTTTTAACCGGAAGAGAGAAGCATAGCATAAATATAAAGTTGATGTGCGTGTTGGGTAGTATGTTTAGTAGCCGCAAGCTCACTTTAACAATCCTCGTTATTAATTAAGAAATAAATCAGAAAAGCTTCTCTCAACAAACATTTGTAATCAGAATAATTAATTCAATAATTTATTAATATTAATTAAATTTTTATCTCTAGTAATTACAATAATCCTTCCCACTTCCTACGCAACGTAACGCATATGGGCAGAACCCATAGTTGCAAAATCTACCTTAAAGGTAAAAAAAAGCATAAAGGTCATGCTTCGTTTGTCGCGCTTAATTTGTCGTGCTTCACTTGCTGAGAAAATTCGTGCTATGAATTAATTTACTCAATAAACTTTAAAAAAAAATTTTTTTTTATTTGCAGCAAAGTAGATATTGCGATTAAGTCTTTATAATTGAAACGAGAATAATATCTGTTGTGATGTCGTTTGGTTACAATTGGTTACATTATCGAATTATTGTAGATTCTTTATTAATTTAATTGATTCGTTCAAATTTGGAAAAAAATCATGAAAAATATTTCTATCCACCCGATTGGTAAAATGTCATCAAAACCGCAATATCAAAATATTGCAACATTAAAAGAGAGATACTATTAAAGAGAGCAGTTAACTGTTTACTTCATTTGGGCCAGCGTTGCAAAAGCATTAGCTAAAACCCAATTTAAACAATCAGATTCATGATTAACAGGAACTGGTGACCATTTAGTGAACGGAATTAATTGCAAATAGAAAGAAAATAAAAAATAAAAATTAATTTATAAAATTTTTTTAAACAAGTTTTTATATAAAAATAGTTTAAAATGAATAATCAACACTTTTGTTCACATGCTGCTCGAAAATGTGGAAATTTGTTAAGACTAAAAATAAAATCGTGGGAGCCAATACTGTACTACCTATCCGTAATACGTAAGTACTTACAATACTGTAACGGGTGCCTATAAATGCAAAGCAAAAGTTGTACTTACAAATATGAAATACAATTTTACCCGATAATAGTTTCATTGTAAGGAAAGTAAAATAAAGAAAATAGAGTAGGTTATAAGTTTATAAAAAAATTCTGAAAGCTAATTAACTTGAGGACTCTAGGCGGCAGGAGTTATGTATTTGTTTGGCATAGTATAGTAGCCATTTGGTTACTTTAAAACTCATTTGGACATCGAGATCAAATCAAGAGAAAATTACTTTTAAAAGTTTTGAACGTTAATTTTTCAAATTTAAACGTTAAAACATAACGAAATTTTAAATTAATGTTTGATTCGTGTAAGATAAATAACTATTTCAACTATTGTTATAGTGACAACTATTACTATCCTTAAATGATTATATTCAACATGTTATAATATAAATGTAATTATTACCCTTCCTTTTCTTGTTTTTATTATTAAATAAAAGTTTAAATAAGATTTTAATGAAACTTGTCATTAATGCAAAAGTCTTTCTACGAAACGCAAAGATAATTTTCATGCAACAAATAAAAAGCGATGGTTAATCATGAAACATAACAAAACTGTTTCTTTATTATTTTCAACGTTCTTGGATAACGTTGAATGGTTTATGCAGAGATTTATGATCCAATTTGTAGATGGAATATTGCTTTAAATTTCCACTGGCTTCTCAGGATCATCAATGGTTTCATAAGCTTCTTCATTTATAACATCATAAACATTTGAGATACTGGTTCGCCTATCTTCTCTTAATCCGATGTATTCTCAATCATTTTCAGAAGGATCTTTTCCGAGTTCAATGCTGTTTGCCCTGTTAGCTGTGAGAATATTTACATATACTTCATCACAATTTCCAAAGAAGCCTTTTACTCTAAGATGCCTTTTTAACCCAAAAGTTTTGCAAGAAATTCAATGACTTGATAAAATGTTAAACTTTTGCCGTTAAAAATCGGCCCTGATAAACATATCTTGATTGAAATCAAAGTTCAAAAGGAGATCAAATAAATATGGAAGCAATATAAACTTTACCAAAGCACAATTTGGAATAAATCCTCAGGCACATCAGAAATATTGCAAGTGATGATAAAAACATCACTAAAACTGTGCAAGAGCTCAGTGTAACAATGAATCTAAATGAGTCCTCAACTTCTGTAAATAATGTAAATGGTAATTGACCAAAGTCATATCGACCCTCTAGTCCGCTGTTGCTTAAGGAAGAACAATTAAATGCTAGCGATAAGTTGAAACGTGTTCCTCTTCTTATATCAGCACCAGGTTTGAAATGGATCCACACATGTTTGCCATCCATGTTGGCTTCGAAATCATCAGCGGGTATCATTAAATTTCTGTATCCTGTGAGATCTGTCCAAGTAGGAGTAACAATACATGATTCATCTGCTGAATATTCAAAAGAACATTTGATGGTAAATGGATCTTCTTGTTTCAAAAGAATGTTATTAGAGTCTGGAAATTCTGGTTCGCTTGAACAATTGGGGTTATCGCCTATTAAAATTAAAATAACAATGTTAATAACATTTTTAATAAATTGAGAGAAATTTTAATCAAATTCACTCACTTATAACGATAATATTTGCAGTTACTTTTCTTATCATGTCTTCCCAACAGGAATATAAACCAGCAGCACCTAATTGGATTTTAGGCAAATACAAACTGTATTTGCAGGTTGAATTGTTTATGAGTTCAAACCATGAAACATTTTTTCCTTGATGTTTTTTTCTGATTAATTTATTTTTTATTGCAATTAGTTCATGTTGTCTGTTTGGGCCCTTGTACGTCCATCCCAGGCCATCAATATTACAAAAATTACATTCAATGGTAACATCTTCTCCGACTTTTATAAATTTTGTTGTTACATTAAAATTTTCTCTTGATTGAGATTCTTGCATGGACTCGCTATTCTGCACGAAGCTATAAATAACTGCAATAAATTTAATTTTTCCTAAAATTAAATATTGAGTAAAATGATTTTAACCCATTTGTAGTTCATCAATGATTCTAATAATTGTAAGGCTGGATTCAATTTTTCTATTAATTTCTTTTATGTTTCACATAAATATATCGATTATTTATTTATCGGTTTATTAACTTTTAACGAGGAAAAAAATTTGAAAATATAAAACTTTACAAACTTTGCATCGTTGCTGCAAAAGAACAAAAATAACATAAACTCATCTTGAGCATGATGATCCAAATAGGTTTTTTGGCAGGAATCCGATTTTGCGCTTTATTTTACATCTATCTCGAAATACAACTTTTGCCAAGTACTGTCCTTCTAACATGAACTTTGTTTATATTTTGATAAAAAATTATCTGTTTTTTGATTGGTTCCCCATTCATTATTCATCAATTGATCTGACCAATGAGGCCCACTAAATAATAATTAAAGGAGTGGAAAATATTGAAAAACAAAATCACAAAGAAACATTTTCTCTTTAATCCATAAATTTGATAATGTAATGTGAAACGCACGAAAATAAATATTTTATTTTTGTTTGAACATTCTTTTTTAATTAATTAATTAATTTATTTTTGTTTATTAATATTTTCTGAGTCACAAAAATAAACGACACCAGAGAAATATAACTTAATTCCTTCTAATATTAGAATTTCAAAAATAAGACTATTCTTTGGAAACAAATTTCAAGTAATTTGTCTCCCGTTCTGACAAGTACGTGATGTTTTATTTTTTATTAACATAATATAATGCACATAACATTTTCATAATAACATTGATAAGACGCTTAACGTTCTTCTGATTATTATAAACATTATTGAGAAATAACTGAGTTTCATGTTATCTGATGAAGGAAGTGTAAAGAAAAGGCAGGTGCGCAAAAGATAAAGTCAATCTAGAGGGTCTTTATATTTAAAAATTTCTCGGATGACATATAATAATTTATGCAGACATTTTAAAGAGACAGTTGCGAATGCAATATGGCGTGATCCAATTATCTGGATCCAATCAGAAGATAAAAAAATTGTTTCAAATGTCTACTGGCTCCTCAGGTTCGACAATGATTTCATAGGTTCCTTCATTCATAAACTCGTAATTAGTGGAGATATCTGTTCGAAGATCTTCTCTTAATCCAGTGTATTTTCCATCCTTTGGCTTTTCAGGAGGATCTTTCCCCATTGCAATTGTTTCTGTAATTGCCCTGTTATCTGTGAGAATAATTAGTATTACTGAGAAAATTTAATGTTCCAAGTCCAACATAGCAATGTATAATTTTTACTTTAGTAACAAAATTGTATTTAAAATGCGAGATGAAGTTTATTAGTTTTATCACTTTATTCTTAATATTGAATATCTATTAAATATAAAGCAAACTTTATCAATTTAATATATTTAATCTATTTTTAAACATTAATAAAAAGATAATCATCACTTGATGGAGATCAAAATTCCTAATGAGATCGAATAAATATGGAAATAATAAAATCTTTACCAAAGCAGCACTTGGAATATTTCTTCAGGCACAACAGAAACAAAGCAAGTGTCGAAAAAACCGTCACTAAAACTGTACATGTGCTCAGTGCAACAATGAGACTAAAGGTGTTGATTTCACCCCTTCCTGAAATCAATTTTATAATTTAATTCTGTAAACCATACATAGATTTATGTATTTATATATTTATTTAGAAGCAGTAGATCTAATAGCAGGAGTTTAAATAATTGTTGAAACACATTAATTACTAAATAGGAAATCCCATATCGGAAATATGTCTGCATAGTTTTCATTAAATTTAAGGAATGATGTAAATAATAAAATAAATTTTACGAGGTAAAAATTTATTGAGGTAAAAATTATTATTTAAACTGATTATTGATTAAAAATTACTTTTCCCATAAAAGTTGCAAGTTTAACGATGCAATATGATAATTTGACCCGGAACCACAGGATTCACACGTTAATAATTATTGTTAATTATAATTAGGTTCCAACGAAACTTCAAATGTCTAAAAACTAAAAGTGAAACAATCATTAAACCGCCAATTAAATTACTAATGTGCATTTTCTTAAATTTGAATTTGAGACATTAATGTCGTGAAATTAAAACATTAACTGAGTAAATGATAATATAAAATAATAATAATATTAGTGTCAGTTGAAATACAATGGATAAAAGTATGTAATTAATTTAAATTGTTCAAATAGTAATTAACAATAAATAAAAATTAAATCATAATCATAATGCTAATTAATTTTTGTTATAAATTATTAAAAATAGCAAATATAAACATTATCAGCATTGTGTTCAACTATTAATGACAAATTTGTTTTACCTTCGATATAAAAGGTGAAAGGTAAAAGGCCGAAATCATAGCGTCCAATGGGATGATTCTGACTGTTGTTTGAGAAGCAGTTAAAAGACAAAGACAGGTTAAGACGTGTTCCACTAGTGATATCAGCACCAGGCTTGAATTCAATCCATGCATGCTTGTTATCAGCATTAACTTCAATGCCATAGAGAGATATGTTGAAATTTCTATATCCTGTGAAGTCTGTCCAAATAGGAGTAACAATACATGATTCATCTGCTGAATATTGGAAATAGCATTTGAACTTCGTGATCGGGTTATTTTGTCTCACAATTATATTTTTGGAATGCAGGAACTCCGGTTCGCTGGAACAGTTGACGGTTTTTTCTGTCAATTTAAAGTTATATTATTTGATTAATAAAAAAAATTGCTGTTTATTATTAAAAAAAAATCAGATCTAATTAATTATGACAAACAACACACCTATGGCCACAACAAAGGTTGTTTTTAATGCCACCGAACCATCCCAGCAAGTATATGTTCCGGCATCATCAGATTGGAATCCAGTGATGAGTAGGTTGTAAGTACAATTTGCATCATTTATTGAAAAGCTATAACGTGGTTCACCCTTCTCATCTAATCTATTTCGGACCTTTTCGAATCCCTTTCCAAGATCTTCCAATTCCTTATCTCCATTTATGGATTTGTAAGTCCACTGAGTGAAAGCAGCATTACATGTCTCACATTCAATGAAGACACTGCTTCCTATTTTACAAATAAATGTCTTTGAATATCTTGAGCCATTGTTGTTCTCGTTCTGTACCTCTGGATTAACAATTTAAAAAAAGTTAAAGACAAAATCTGTTAAAATGTCAACTATGTTAGTTTAATTTTTGATTTTACATTTATCTGCGAACTAAGTATTTTGCTGAATTTTATTGATCTTTGTACTTGTCAAAGGGGAATAACCATTAACTGCTAGAAATCAGTTTGAATCTTACTTATTTTTTAAAATGTTTTTATACTTTTCTTTTAAATATAATCCTTTTTTTAATAAAGTGTTTTGGCGTAAAAAAACAAATGTCAGAAGTTTCCATTTAAAGTCCAAAACCTCGTTATTAAGTAAAAGTCTAATATTTTCATAAATTATCTGCTAACCTTGCAAGAGGAGCAAGAAAGTCAACCATAACATTCCAATATAAATATGGTTTGAAATTCTAAATAAAGTGAGACATTTTTGAAACGTTGGATAAATTGTTAATAGATTAAAATCCATTTACATTAATTTATAAATAAAATTTGCTTATATTCAAATGAGCGATATTTTAAATTCTTATTCAATTTACTCGATTTGTTCGGTATTGGTTTTTTAAAAGGTCTTGTATATAACAAAATTCAAATTTCCTTGTTATGGCTATTCAGTACTTGATGAGATGATGCAGTTAAGTGTAATTAGATATTCTTGTAGGATTGTGCTATATTTACTATTTTAATATTATATTTTATAATATCCAAAATAATCATATTTCAAAAACGTCATTAGATATGAGTCCACTAAATTTAAATTTCAGTTCCTTCGAGTCTATTCTTTTCCGTCTATTCCTTGGTAACTGACGTGTTTGACGATGCGGAAAGCAAAGATTATTTATTTCGATGTGGCGATCACAATTAACATAACAAAATTTACAAAATTTAACATAAAGAATTTTAAATAATAAAAATGGGTAAAAGATTGCTGGCACCAGAAAACACCAGAAAAGTTTATAACAGATCTACTTTAGACGTAAAATTTCAAAACATCTGCCAAGCAACGAAAATTTAAAGATTAAAAGAGACATATTATTAAAAAGAACGGTTAATTGTTTACTTCAATAAGTCATGATAAAATCATGATAAGAAATGATGAATCATTTAGTGAGAAGAACTATTTGCAAATCAACAAAAGTAAATCAGGTTTACAATCGTCTCGACGAAAATATTCCTAACCTTGCAAAAGAAGCAAGAAAGTTAACCATAACATTCCAATATAAATAAAATCCTAAATAAAATCCTAAATAAATTGAAATATTTTTGAAACATTGGATAAATTGTTAATAGATTAAAATCCATTTACAAATTTGTAAATAAAATTTGCTAACATTCAAATGAGCGATATTTTAAATATTTTAAATTCTTATTCAATTTACTCGATTTATTCAAAAATTATTTTACAAAAGATTTTCAGTATAACAAAATTAAAATTTCCTTGTTATAGCTATTCAGTACTGGATGATGCAGTTACGTTCAATTAGATATTATTGAAGGATTGTGCGGTATTAACTATTTTAATAATAAATTTTATAATATCCAAAATATTCATAATTTAAAAACGTTGTTAAACATGAGTTTAAATTTCAGTTCCTTTTCCGTCTGCGTCTTATTTTACGGCAATTCGATGTGGAAAGCAAAGATTGTTTATTTCGACGTGGCGATCACAATTTACAAAATTTAACATAAAGAATTTTAAATATTAAAAAATGGGTAAAAGATTGCTGGCACCAGAAAACACCGAAATTGATTAAAGATCTAATTTAGACGTAAAATTTCAACCCACCTGTTTAGTAAAATGCTAACGAAACCGCAAACAAATATTTAAAGATTAAAAGTGACATTTATTAAAAGGAACAGCTAACTGTTTATTTCAATTACGTGAACAGCTATATCCATCATCGCCAAAACGTCAGCTGACTTGACGATTTAAACAACCACGTTCGTAATATGAACTGATGAGTCATTGAATGAATTAATTGCATATCAAAAGAAGAAAATTAGGTTTATTGTCTGATTCTATTAAATCAATTTGTACGAAACAAAGTAACATTTACTTTAAGAAATAATACAATTATGCCTTTAATTGGGTGGAACTTCATGACTGGAGACATTTATCCCACAAAAAAGCGTTGGCCTCAAAGCCTCTTTTGGTCATTTTAACAATTCTGTACTTCATTATCATTGTCAACTTTCATAACAACTAACAAAGGATAATTTATTTACTATTAAAATAACTACAATGTAGTTGTCTCAGAAGTGTCGGCAATAGCTTCGTAGGCCCCGTCCTCAATGACCTCGTAAAATCTGACATCTTTGGCTCGCAATTCTTTATCAATGTTTCTATATCCAACGTCCATTGGAACTTCAGGCATAGGTTTTCCGAGCACAGATATCTCACGCTTTTCGTGTTCTTGTCTGGAATATGCTTGAAAATTAAAAACAAAATAATCTTAAAAATGAACTTTGAAAAAATGTAGAATAACTATTTAAAATCTAAATAGAGTTAGTGTCTTTCATAAATTATAAATAAACTTTTAATTAAGAGAATATTTTACTTCTGGTTTTCATTTATTGATTATCATCATTTTATTTATTTTTTAACCCGGTCCAAAGGTTCTTTAATCACTTACAAGTCCATAATATTCAAAATCAAAAGGAAAATTGTGCAGCAAAGATATACTAGAGGAATTAAACTAAACACTTGACAATTTTCAATATCAGCCATTGAATACAATGTTAATACTTATAAACATTTACCGAAACATAATTTCTTGTGATGTTTCAGGCACACCACGAGCAATGAAAGGGCCAGAATAGAAATGACAGAAGTTGTAATTGTAACCCAAATAATTAGCACTGGATCAAAAGCAGTGGAGACTTTCTCTAGGATTTCTGTGGGGATGTCTGGACAAAAGTTCAAAAAATTGTGTTGAGCAAACAATAGCTGTGCAACAATCTACTTGCGCGAACCTAAAATTTTAATATTACGAGTAAAGTAGCTTAAAAATAAGTTTTAATTATGCAGTTATAATATAAAATATTCATTTTTAAAATGTTTATTTCTTCCTCCCAAACTATTATGCCCAAGGTTCTTGGTAGTCATTTACAATTACAATTGTTAATTGGTAACGAATTTAGTAGCTTCCTGTTCGCAGTAGAAAATGTTCAATTGATGTGAAAGTTCAATTGCATAATGTAATTGTACTGAGAAAAATACAGTTATTATAACTGAGCGTCTTTTGTTAAATGTAATACAATTAGATAGTTGTATTGTATTTTGTTGGGTTTGCGATCGCATTTTGTTTAAATTATTGAGACCAACATAACTCTAATTGTGGTTCAAGACTTGGTCAAATTGAATTTGCTTCACATACTAAAGCTCTGAAACATGCTAAATTATGTCAGACAAGTCAATCATTGGTCACAATCACAGTAGATTCTCACCTCCCGCCAAATATGTATATGGTATGTGACCATAATCGTATAGGGCCAGAATGTGTTTATCATGACTGTTGTTTTTAAAAGAAGAACAATTGAAGTCAAACGATAGGCTGAATTGAGTTCCGTTCTTAAGTCTGGCACCTGCCCTAAAATTGATCCATGCATGTTTGTCATCCATTTTGGCTGCGAAATCCTGAGAGGGTATCATGAAATTTCTGTATCCTGTGAGATCCGTCCAAATGGGAGTAACAATGCACGATTCATCTGCTGAATATTGGAAAGGACATTTGATGGTGACCGAATCATTTTGATTCAGAAGTAGGTTTTCAGAATCTGGAAATTCTTCAATAAAGCAAGCTTGACTCTCGGCTGTTAATTGTAAAGAAAAATATCAAAGTAATTGGATATTAAAACTAATAAAATAGCTAACAATTGAGAGGTTCTCACTTATGACTATGACGTTTCTTATTCTAAGTTCAGCCGTATTATCCCAACAGCTGTAGACTCCAGCAGAATCAAATTGGATCTCATTCAACATCAAGTGATAGGAACAGCTGGTCGAATTGCTCATCAAACCAAACCACCCGGCCCCCTTTTTAGGGTTTCTATTCCTGATAGTATTTCTTCTTTTAATTAGTTCTTCTTGCGACCCGTTTTTTGGTTTGTATGTCCACTGCAGGTGATTGATATCACACGAGTGACATTCTATGGTAATGATTTCCCCAACGTAGACAATTTTAATTGCTTCAATTGGCTTGTTGTTTAACCAAAATGCACTTATCAACTCTGCACACTCCTCTTTTTGTATGCCTTCATTTTTAATATTTAAAATTTATATATATTTTAAAGTGGTCATTACTTTTATTTTTTAATTATAAATATCTATTTGTAATTAGAAATTACAAAGGCTAGGGTCATGTATTTATAATTAAGATACTGATTCTTTCCTCAAACAACAAATAGATATTATAAATATCTATTTAATTAGTTATTTATTTAATTACTGTAATTAAAAATATATATTTATAAATATGTAGCCAAAAACCTTACAATTAATTTTGCATAAATTCACAACCTAATCTAAATAATTGTGAAACATATTTACTTACTGACCGTAAAGGAAAAGTAGCAGAGAAATGCCTGCAAATATCTTCAGCATTTGAGATATTTAAAAACTCCAATAAGATGAAAGAAGTCTAAATTGTAGCCAATCTTCAAAAATCCAATCCATTTGGTATTTTGTATTACGAGTTTATGCTTTACGATGCGAGTGTAGCATTAAATGAGCCATTTAGGAACACTTTTCGATAATCGAAGATCAAATCTGCTTTTGAGATGCTTATTTATTTCTGGCACAAACTGTGGTTCTTCTAATTGGAACCTCTAAACGATTGTTGTAAATTAAATTGAAATAAGTGTTTTAAATGAATAATTTAAATTAATAAATCAATAATCATTCATATGTTTATCTATATTTGAATCATTCATAATAATTTTTATCTAATTTTAATGGTTTGGCTTTAATATAACTCCGACATTTATTTATTTTTCGCTGAATTGTAATTCCTAAAAACTGTTTAAATTTAAAAATATTTAAATCATTAAAAAAGTGTTTTTAAGACAATAACATTATATCCTATATATTGCATGAAATCTTTTTGCAGGACAAGAATGTGAGAGAATTTAGAGATACATTATGGAACTGTTAGCGACTGTAATGTACTTGAATAGTTGATTCTTATCAGGAATCTATTTGCAGAGTTGCATTGTCTGCAAATGCCAAGCTATAACCCTTATTTCTAGTTAATTTAGCAATTTTAATTATGTTATTTATGTTAATTATGTAGTTAAGTCAATTTCCTACCTTCAACCAGGCCAGCAAAATGTCTTTCTATTCTTGGGCGCTTGAAACCAAATTTAACTTTTTTTCTGAATCTTTTCTAATTTAATTCTATGTTGTTATGAATTGTTTTGGTAGAATTTAAAATTATTTTATATTAATTCGAAGAAACGACAGATAACGATTGCCAGAAGGGAAACTTCTTAATTTAATAACTGTTTTAGAAGATTGTTTTATGAATTAACTATTAGTCATCGTTTCTGTGAAAGTAAAAGTCATTTAGACAAGAAAGCGCCTCGAAAAAAATTAAGGTTTTTTTCCTTGTTAAATTGTATCAATTAAATATTTAATAACGAACATTTTAGAAATTAATGTTCTTCCATTTAAAAATTTTATTCATGAATGGATATAGTTTAATATTTTAAAAGTTTAATAGTTTCAAAATTGAATTTGCTATTTTAGGAGTTTCATCGAGAAGTTTAATTAAGTTTGATTAATTTTTGAGGACAAAAGAATGTAACTTGCAATATCGACATTGCCATGTCTCAGTGGCAATTAATGGATTATTGCATTGCACTGTTTTAACGCATTGTTAAATTACAAATTCTTGATCAACCGCACAGTTTTTAAATTAATAGTTTGCTTTATTATCGCTTCAAGTGTTTATTTATTTTTCGCTGAGAGAATCCTTTCCATAATCCAACGTCTTTTTTCTGCAACGTCCTAGTGAAAGACTCTAGAGGCATTGTAGATTTGTTCATATTTCCATTTTGTGAACATGTAAGAATTAGTAACGGGATGAATAAATTATTACAGAAAAGTTGTTAAACGTTACAAAACTGCATCAAAACTGAATGAAATTCATTAATGTTGTTAATGACCACTAGCAGGACGAATGTTAATTACAAACTCTTGTCAATCATCAATAATTATCAACCTAAATTGTCAAATTAAAAAAAGCTTAATTGGAAGTTCATGGTTGAATACGATTTCAATCAAAAAGTGGGTAATAAGTAAAAAAAAAATCATTGAATCATTTTTTGAATGTCGTTCACTGGACTGTGATGGTAGACTACTCATCTTTATGGAAACAGTCAACGAGGCATTCTGGCTTGCCAGGATCCATAATCGATTCATAATTCCCATCGCCAATGGCATCATAGACATTAGTATCTTCAGGTCGTAAGTCTTTTCTGATTCCAACGTAACCTTCGACTTTGGAAACTGCTGTTGCATCCGAATCGCTGATGTCATTGTTTGTCCTTTCATTACTGCGAGCTAATTAGTAATAAATATCTTTTAAGAGGAAGTAAGTGGGGGTAAAACCTTGGTGTATCATCGTACTTAACATTGGATAATCGTGTTACTTTAATCTTAAAAGGAGATTATCCTCAATTAAGTTTTAAATGTTAAACCAATTGAGGTAAATTTCGCATAAAAAATAGAATACTAATTGCAGGTTCTCAAGGTTAAGTTGAACATTTAAATTACATAATTACCAAAACACAGTTGGGAAAACTTTTTTAGGAAAACAAGGAAGAGGAAGAAGATGATGAGGATTGCAAGAGCTGCATTGATCCCAACTATGATTAAGGTGTTGGCATCGGCCATCTTACCATTGCTCTGGTTATTGTAAGAAATTCCTAAAAAAAAACATATTTTCATTAAAAAAATTCTGTATTTGACATAATAATTCCACCAAATAAATTGCATTTTAAACGTTGTTCCGTACCAAATACCAATTCAGTTTCAAAATCAACCACGAAAATCTAAACTAAACATACATTTTAAGACATACCGTCAACATAAATTCTGAATGGTATAAGACCAAAATAATATCGTTCTGAACTGTGAATTTTATCGCTGGAGTTTGTGAGAGAACAATTAAATGCAAAGGATAGATTGAATCTTGTTCCATTTCTTATATCAGCACCAGGTTTGAAATGGATCCATGCATGTTTGTCATCCATGTTGGCTTCGAAATCATTAGCGGATATCGTTAAATTTCTGTATCCTGTGAGATCTGTCCAAATGGGAGTAGCGATGCATGATTGATCTGCTGAATATTGGAAAGAACATCTGATGGTGATTGAATCGTTTTGTTTCAGAAGGATATTTTCTGAGTCTGAGAAATCAGGCTCAATTGAGCAAGTTTTGTTTGTATCTGTGAATTTTTAATTAAAAAAATAATCATTAACAAAGTTTAAATAGACTGATAACATATCGATATCACTCACTAACAACAATAACATTTGTCATTCCTTTAGCCAATAAGCCTTCCCAGCAGGCATAAACTCCGGTTGCTTCAAACTGGATTTCAGGTAGAAACAAAGTCTGCTTACAGTTTGCGCCATTTACGATCTTATACCAGTCATCCTTTCTTCCAGGAATGTTGTTCCTAATCGAACCACTGCCCACAACAACGAGGTCCTCAAAACCTGCTTCATTTGGTTGTTTATAAGTCCAAAGTGGAGAATCGAAATTGCAAGATTTGTTGCACTCAATAGTAACGTTCATTCCTTTCTCTGCAATTATTGTTGAATCAACTGCTACCACTGTATTAGTTTTTGCAGAGTTCTCAAGATTTGAAGCTGGAATAAAAATGTGAATATCTTTTAATAAATACAATTTTAATGTTTTATATTTGAATCAAATTTCGATTAAGGTTATTCCGAGTTACGAAGCTTTAATTTGCGGATTGAGATATAATAATATTGTTGCTCTCATCAAAATCACTCTCAAAGTTCCAGATAGTTTTATTGAATTTCCGATAAAATAACAGAAACAAATGATTGCCTAACCATGTACGAGAAGAGCAAAAGCGAAACCAAAATATTTCTTCAACATTGGCTTGACTCGAAACAAATTCAAAGGCAACAAAGGTCAATAATGATCGAGGCTTTTTAACTGGCTATTCATATCTGATTTACTTTTGCTTTACAATAAAATGCTTTCATTCATAACCAGAAATAAACTATTTAATATTAACTGGTTGTGTTTTTTATTTATTTCTAGATGTTTTAACCGGAAGAGAGAAGCATAGCATAAATATAAAGTTGATGTGCATGTTGGGTAGTATGTTAAGTAGCCGGAAGCTTACTTTAACAACCCTCGTTATTAAGCAAGAAATAAATCGGAAAACCTTCTCTTCTCAAACTTGTAATCAGAATAATTAATTCAATAATTTATTAATATTAATTAAATTTTTATCTCTAGTAATTACAATAATCCTTCACACTTGCTACGTAACGTAACGCAAACGGACAGAGCCCATAGTTGCAAAATCTATCTAAATGGTAAAAAAAAAGCTAAAGATCGTTCAAAACATCCTCGACTTATTCATTTAATTTGTCGTGCTTCATTTGCTGCGAAAATTCATGCTATTAATTAATTTACTCAATAATCTTTAAAAAAAAAATTTTTTTTTGTCTGCAACAAAGTAGATATTGCGATTAAGTCTATAGTTGAAACGAGAATAACATCTTTTGTGATGTCGTTTGGTTTTTCACTCACACAGTTTTAAAAACTTACAGAACGAAATCGTGAGAATATTAAAAAAGGTTCAAATATTTTTCAAAAAGCAATTGAAAAGATTATATATATATATATATATATATGTTTATGGACACTGCCATTTTACGCTGCTATTAAGTATGTATTTCAATTTGACATGTAAAATTCCGTTAATTGAAGAAATATTTACCGCTAATTCCTTGAGCGGGCCGTTTAACTGCTTAAATTACCCACGATCCCAAGCCTATTATAAGTTCAAACGAAGACAATATTCATGTTATTATTTAATAATTTAAAACATTATAGACACTACTCTATGACCTGAATATAGTTTTCACAGGTTGTCACGTCATTGGTATCGTAAATGATGTCATAGGTCTCGTCATCCAAAACTTCATATCCTCCAACATCTTTGGGCAGTTCCGCGATTTGAAGGTAACCATCAACCATTGGAATCTCAGGCAGGACACTTCCTTGCACGGTGCCAGCGTTATTCCTTCTATGGGAGCTATCGGCTTTCAGAAATTAATTGAATTATTATTGATAATGATTCTTTTAACTTTAAAATGTTTAGTGGTAATTAGAAGCACAATATGACCAATGGCTCTAATTTAAATAATAGTTAGATATTAGTTAAGTATTTAAATAATAATTAATAATAATAAGCATGTTAAATAATATGTATTTCGAATGCATACCGAAACACAACTTGGAATACTTCTTAAGAATAAATAAAAACAAGGCTAAGATGAAGACACTGGCAATTAAAACTCCAGTAATGCTTGCTGGAAGTAGGAAGGGGTTCGTGTCTGAAAAGGATATCCTTGCAGGAGAGTACGTAACTTCTGCCAACAAATATGAAATATTTTACTGTTAAGTTTATTATTTTAAAATATTCTAAATAAATAAGAAATTGTATAAATAAATTCATGAAATCAAAAAAATATAGTCTGGAGAGGAATAAGCCGAAATGTAGTTAAAAAATACAATATCATTCTGGATCTTTTGTTAATTATGGACAATAATAAAACTTACCTTCTTCAACAGTAATTGAATCTTCATCGGTAATTGTTAGTGACACCTGGCCAAAATCATACTGGATGTGAACGCTGGAAATGTTGTGACAATAGAAGGAAATTGATAAGTTGAAAGTGGTCCCGTTCTTCATGTCATCATCAGCACTGAAATCTATCCAGGCTTGTTCGTTATCCATGTTAACTTGAAATTCATCACTAGGTGTCGTTAAGTCTCTCTCTCCTGTAAGGTCTGTCCAAATTGGTTTAGCAGTACAAGACTCATCTGATGCATACTGGAAAAAACATTTTATGGTGAACCAATTATTTCGTCCGGCAAAGAAGGATCCAAAGGTACTGGGTTTTTGGGAAAGTGAACAGCTATTGCTGGTATCTGGTTGTAAAAATAAGATAATGTCAATAGGAAAATTCCTCTTTAGCGAATCAAATTGATTTTATATTTATTGAACGAGTCATGTTTGTACTCACTTATGACAATGAGATTCACTTGAATGATTTCTAAGGAATCATTCCAGCAGCTGAATTTTCCAGCACTTTCCAATCGGATGCCGATCAAAAACAAAGTGTATTTGCATCCCACGTGTTCAACGGTGATATCACCCCATGGATCAATTTTCGCATGATTTTGAATTTTGATCACATCGTCACCTTTAGCGATATCTTTGAAGTATTCGTTGCGTGGCTTGTATGTCCATTCCAGAAATTCAATATTGCAAGAGTAACAATCTATATGGTCATTTGTTCCTACCCAAGCTATTCTTGCTAGTGTTTCTGGGATATTGTTTTTGTTAACGAAAGACTTTGTTGGGTAGTGTGGACTTCTTGCGGCTGGCAAGCAAACAAAATAAAAAATAAGTAAATTCTTAAAAGTTAGACTCCATTAAAGCAATAATTACGGTCGGATAAGTTGTCTGTAAAATTTAACGAAAGACAAATTTATACAGTGACTACGGAATTTTCTGACAGGTTTGCTCATAATTTCGAAATTAGAAAAGTTATTTAATATAAAAGTTATTAATATAACATTCTAACCACGTATCAACGGCAAAAAAGAGCTTAAAATCATTTTCGAATTATAATTTATTTCCAAGACAAAATATTGAAAAACAAGGATTGTAATTTCCACGATTGTTGGATTATTCATTTATTAATTATTACATTTCTTAATTTAATTATCAAATATTCATCTATGAAGGCAACGTTTATTCATGATTGTCTAAGCAAGAGTTATAAACGAAAGAGGTAGTTGAAATGAAGCTTCAGGCAGTAAAAAATAATTACATCGAGTAATCATTTGCATAATTGACTTGGCACCAGCCGTGCATGTAAGTCTTATGAAAGAAAAGACAAAAAATAACTATAAAAAATATTACTACAAAAAATTAAATTGAAAAATAATTTTTAACTCTATTGCATTGGCACCTGAAAAAGTATTATAAATCAATCCAGCATTAATAAATGTTTCCATCTTGCATTTTGTCTAATAGCTCCGACTACAGTCCGCCTGACCTATGAATTTCACACCGGATTTAAAAATATAAAATAATATTTGAATTTATAGTTGTACAATTGTATATGAGGTTTTCTCGCTTTTGATCTAAATTTAGTACGTTACCCATAAAATACTTAACGTCAACTACATTAATCATAAATTTTAGGAAGTCATTGCGGAGAAAAAGTCTTTAATAACTCTAAAGAATTCTAGATATTACAGAATAGATAATTGCGTAATAGTATGATAAAAGACTAATATCATTTGATCGAATGAATGGATAATAACTTATGAAATAATTAAATGAATGGATTATAGCTAGCAAAACATCCATTGAAAAATTTCTTAAATTTATTTTTCTGAAGTTAATGTGTAGTATAGTTCTAGCTAGTGATATTTTCATCGCTAATAGTTTCATAAGTTCCGGTATCTAAAGGTTCGTAT
Organism: Hirudinaria manillensis; assembly: GCA_034509925.1. Taxonomy (NCBI): domain Eukaryota; kingdom Metazoa; phylum Annelida; class Clitellata; order Hirudinida; family Hirudinidae; genus Hirudinaria; species Hirudinaria manillensis. The sequence goes on along the minus strand of CM067526.1, from coordinate 2,429,390 downwards.
CCCTTTGTTATAATATCATCTTTTGCTAGTAGATCGTCTCTGATTTCAATATATCCATCCACCATAGGAATTTCTGGCAGAGCTTTTGACAAAGCACTTTCTTCATATCTTTCTGGCTGATGGCGATTGGCTGGTAAAGCACATTTTGAATTTTAGGAAATAAAATTATAATTTCTTTAGAATTTCTATGAAATTTTTAAGAAAATTGAAATTAAAAATGGTGTATGAATGCCTAGAGAATTGTTTTTCTTTAAATATCGATTCTAAGTAATTTACCGAAACACAACTTGGAAAACTTTTTTAGGCACACTAACAGCAGGACAACAATCAAAGTTAGTGATGTTATAGGAATACCAGTTATCAGTGCAAGATTAAATAACATTTCATCGCTTTCTTCCGTCTTGACCCCAGAATTGTTGACTACTGAAAGAATATTTACTAAAATACCTTAATCATTTATTTAACATCACTAATAATACTTAAGTAATTAATTAATTAGTAATACTTAATTTAGATGTAACTGTCCGAATATGGGGAGTTAATTGATGATTGGCTGGTTATGAAATAGTTTTAGAAGACCACATGAGCCATATTTTACTAATGTCTTAAACAGGCATGAGGTAACTATAAGGTAAATAATGAGCTCATTCTATTTACTGAGATACAAAAACATACAATAACAAAAGAAGCAGTTGAATTATTATAGAAAAGTTTATCTTATACTAACTGATACTTTCTTCATAATAAATTATGAAAGGTACATGACCAAAATCATATTGTCCTTGCTGTCGTGCATCCAAACTGTTGTTGGAAAAAGACGAACAGTTGAAAGCAAACGATAAATTGAAATGAGTTCCATTTGCTATATCAGCACCAGGTTCGAAATGGATCCATGCTAGCTTATCATCCATGTCAGCTTCGAAATCTTTATCAAGTATCGTTAAATTTCTATGTCCTGTGAGGTCCGTCCAAATTGGTGTGGCAATGCACGATTCGTCTGATGAATATTTTAGAGAGCATTCGATGGAGACAGAATCGCTTTGTTTGATGTAGATGAATTCAGAATCTGACGGAGGCGGTGTGGACTCACAGGTAATGTTACTAGCTGCGTTAATGAAAATTTCAAAAACTACGATTTTAAAATTAATCGAGGAATGAAACTTATGACTGGCTTACTTATGACAATGAGATTTGTTTTTCTCAATTCAACCGAACCTTCCCAACAGCTGAACAATCCAGCATCCTCAACATGAAGTTTGGTGAGATACAAATTGTAAATGCACTCTATATTGTTTCTGGTGACATTGCTCCAAAGCTCGGTAATGCTGTGAATTTTGTTTTTGATTACTCCCACACCTTTTGTGACATCTTCATAGTTTCCTTTGCGAGACTTGTAAGTCCACTGAATGGACACATTGTTGCAAGAAGGACACTGAACGGCAAAATCTGTTCCGGCCACTGCAATCCTCGTTACTCTCTCCACTGACTTGAAAGCGACAAGACTAGAAAAGTGAGTATTTAGACCTAATAAAATTTAATTGTTAGTTTTGTAAAATTTACTGTGATCTTTTGTAAAATTAAATAAATATACGTAAACTTCCTTTAACTTTAAAGACGATGTTATGTCCGTTATTATAGAATGTTATTTCTTGATTTCCAAAAATCTTCTACTAACCCTGTGCAAATGGCAAGTTTGAGCACAGATAAATAAGAAACATCTTTAATATCGACATAGCTTGTACATTTATGAATGGAACTTTTGCTTTCTGTAATTTCTTGATTTCGAACCTCCCGTGTCTGCATTAATTTTCCTACTATAGAATAATCGAACATATGACAGCTGTAATGCAAAGTTGCTTTTTCAGCCTCGTCAAAACTTTTCGAGCAATTTGGCGTCTATAATTGGCTTGATATAATTAATAATATCATTTCTTCTTTCTTGTTTCCCAACTTGTTTAACTTATAAATATTTATGTGCTTAAACTCGACAAAATTTAACATAAGTTTTGTTATAACATAAGATTGGTTCCTCAACTTATACATCGCTCAGATTAATTTGTGCAAACTTGCTTTGCTGAATAAGAAATCAGGGGAAATTATGTTAAACACTGAAAATTTAGAACAAAATCATCGCTTGTGTGATAATAGTAGTATCGTCTTGTATTTCTGTTCCTTTTGATATAATTGATGAATTAAATCATTCAATTCCATTTATTCGTAAGCCTCACAAAAGAATTAAGTTTTGCATATCCGCTATGCTTTTCCGTTATTGATTTTTGTTTGTTAAGCAACAATTTGTTTTAGCATATATTTCTTATCCAGCATTTATCCAGAATTATCCAGTAATTCTAAGACGAGTTAAAAATATAACAACCCAAGGTCACAAAGTCCTTAAGAATTATTAGGCGAACGTACTTTTAATTAGTTTTACCAATCATTATTAATCATTATTAGACTTGGATGGATGAAGCTCTCAAAAGTGAACCAATTTTAGTAAACATATTCGTTATGTTTACACAAGAAAAATGTCATCACAAGTACTTGAAAGTTAATAAAATAAAACCATCACTTGCACGTAAACCGCACGAATTTGAACTATAAACTGAGAAGAAGGATTATAATTGTGCCTATTATTTCTGTTAATTAAATTAAAGGCTAATTATTCGACGTAGTAATAATAATAATACATAAAAGCATGTGCAAAGGAAATTAATCTGGAATCAATGGTCAGATTCTATTAAGGAAACATGTGTTAAACATCACATAATTTGTACATTTTGCAACTAATACGCACACTGAGAAATGAAATAAATCAGTCATCTAAATCTCGAATAACATCATAACCATCATCTAAACCATCGTAAACAACAATGTCCTTGTCATTTAAATCTTTTTTTATTTTCAGGTACCTGTCGCCATAACTTGTTTCAGGTGGGCCTTTTGGCAAATCAATGTTCTCCTCAATTGTCTCAGGAGGATGTTGAGTTGCTGTAAAGATTTAAATTTATATTTTAAAAATCATAACAGTATCCTTTGGAAGTACTTATTTAAGGACATAAACGAAAACTATTATTCTGAAATTAACTTTGTCAAAAAGAAAATAAAAAGAATTTTAATTGTTTGCTATTATTTTTCATGAAATTAAATTAGTTTGTGCATCATTTTAAAAATTGATTTTCAATATTTGGGTTTACCGAAACAGAATTTGTTTCGTTTTTTCATTAAATAACTTGCAGCAGCTACAAACAGTCCTAGGACAGCTAAAATGGTTAGGAGTACAAGGATCATAACGGTCGACTTGCTTCCTGTTAACAAATTTAAATTCTTTTAGAATAAATGTTATTTTTATTAAAAAAAAAGTTCTGTAATTGGCCTGACTTTCAACAATAACGATATACTCCAGAGTTCCGAAATCGTAACGTCCTTGCTGTCGAGCATCCAAACTGTTGTTTGAAAAGGAAGAACAGTTGAAAGAAATGGACAGATTGAATTGGGTTGCATTTGCTATGTCAGCACCAGCATGGAAATGAATCCACGCATGCCTGTCATTCGTCTTTGCTTCGAAATCATTGCCTGGTATTGTGAAATCCCTGTATCCTGTAAGGTCCGTCCAAATAGGAGTAACAATACATGATTCGTCCGATGAATACTTGAATGAGCAGTTAATGATAGCAGAATAACTTCCTCTGAGTAAAACGTTTACAAACTGGGATGGTTCAGGAGTTGTCGTGCATATGGTATAATTATCTAAATTAGCCAAAAAATGTAATTAAGTTCATTTGTTCATTTATAAAATATCTTTCAAAATTATCTCCAAAAATAACTTAATGAAACTTGCTCACTTATCACGATGAGATTAGTTTTTCTTAATTCGACGGATCCTTTCCAGCAGCTGAATAAACCCGCAGCTTCGATTTCAATGGTCGGAAGAATTAAGCTATAGATGCAATCAGCTTCGTTCAATGAAAGTCTATACCATCCCTCCTTATGTCCATGTATCTTGGTCCTGATCATATCCCCTCCTTTAGCTATGTCTTTGTAATTCGAATTGCGAGTCTTATACGTCCATTGCAATGAATAAATTTCACAAGAATAACATTCAACCGAGACATTATTACCAGCCTCAACGATCCTTGTTAATATTTCCATCGATTTATAATCCTGGACACCAGAGTCCTTGGTAATTTGTAAAGCAATTGCTGTAAATTGTGAAATTTGTATATGTAATTTTTTTAGAATCCTTAAGGATCCGTTACAGGCTGTTATTGATTCTAAATATTTTATAATATTATTGTAATATTTCACAAAAGCCTCACTGACCTCTCATCAACGGCACGACAAAATTGAAATAATTGAAGAACCTTGGCATTTCGAATTGTCACAGATATATATCAAGATTTTCAATCTATAAATAGCTTTTAACACTTTAGATAGAACATATAAACAATGCTTTATCAATTTTCAAATTTAGTTTTTTTTTTGAAACACGATTCTATAGCTTCGTTATCGACAGTTAACGGTAAGGCAGTCAGCAGTCGAACCAATAATTAAAAGCAGCGTTTTCATCGTTCAGCGCCGTGCTTCCGTTAATGATTAATTAATGACATCAAGAAATCATATTTATCATGACAATCATAATTGCAAAAAAATTATTATTTACATTCTTATCACAATTATGTAAAAATTACTATTAAACCGTCCAGCTGTTTATCAACCAAAATCTTTTATGGTATCTTATGATCTTTAGTCGCTTTAATAATAATAATAATAATAATAATATGTCATTTATATAGCGCGGTGCGCGTGAGCAACAGGGCGCTTAAATTGACTAAATCATGCTAACAAGTGTTAAATGGAAATTATTAAAGAAATTTCATTTGATCATGTCTATTTCTCTTTTTGGGATTCATTACAATGTTTTTATTTACATGATTTACCTATATTTTCGTAATTTAAAGAAATTATGACTCCGATAGTTGCAAGGGCAAATGTTTTCTCTCCGTGTTCGAGGCTTGTCAATTTAAGTCATTTTCTTTTGACGTTCCTTCCCTTCATTAATTTTGTAAGTGTGAGCAATAGCTATAGCTACATTTAGAGCTAAATTTGAAAATTTCACTTTTTATGGAAATCTCATAAGAGACTTCAAAATAAAAGGCGTTTCATGAAACACTAACATTTGCTCATTGCATCAGTGATCATTTATTAATGTCGTCTTCAAGAGTAGAAAGTTAAGTTTATACATTTAATTTCTTCTAAGCACAATTACGCTAGCTTAGGTTAAGCTCATTTTGCATATAGAGGCTTAATAGTTCTTAATAGGTATTTTGGTGTAAAATTATTATCTTTTATAAATGAAATGAGGGTGGCAAATGCTGCTTAAATAACTATTTTGAGAAAAACAAGACCAAAATAGAGGGCTATTTATGTTGAAAACCGAAGAAATGCAATTGAAAATAATGATTTATTTTTATTACCTCAGTTTGAAGTCTCTCTATTTCATAATGGATTGCAATTTATGATTCCATAACCAAGATTATTGATCCAGGTACTTAAGATATAAAGCAAAAGAAGATATAATTTGCTCGATATCCTTATCAAAGTAAATAATATAAAAAAAACGACAATATAATCATCTAAAAATGACTAATAATGATCCTTTTATGATTTAGTATTTGATTCGTCAAAAACTTCGTATATGTTATGTATGGCTTCAAAGTTTTCCGAGATTTCGAATTCTTCTAATGAAACGGTTGGAATCTTTGGTAGAGGTCTATGCTTTGCGCTGGCGTTATTAGGAGATTCAATGTCTGTTTTGATGAAAAAAATATTTATGATTTTATTAATTAACATAACGTTAAATAGAAAGATAAAGTTTGATAAATTCGAAAATATATCAGCTTCAATAAATTTATGGTTTTTGCTCTTCAATGAAACATTCCTCAACTCATGCATACTTTTAATAATAACGATTTTTCAGTTATTAATGAAAACAAAATGTTTTGAAATAAGTGAAAACAATTACCGAAATATAACTGGAAAATGTTTTTTTTTAATAATAAATTTAGTGACGTCTAAGAATGATTTTTACCGAAACAAAGCTTGTTTAGTTTTTTCATGAGTAAACTTGCCAAAGCTACGAACAGCACCACGAAAACCAAACCTGATAATTGTGCCAGGATTATAGCTGTCGTCTTACTTCCTGTTAACAAATTTGAATTCTTTTAAATCAATATCTTAATGAAGGACCGAATTGGCCTGACTTTCAACAATAACGATATACTCCAGAGTTCCGAAATCGTAACGTCCTTGCTGCCGGGCATCCAAACTGTTGTTTGAAAAGGAAGAACAGTTGAAAGAAAAGGATAGATTGAATTGAGTTGCATTTGCTATGTCAGCACCAGCATGGAAATGAATCCACGCATGCCTGTCATTCGTCTTTGCTTCGAAATCATTGCCTGGTATTGTGAAATCCCTGTATCCTGTAAGGTCCGTCCAAATAGGAGTAACAATACATGACTCGTCCGATGAATAGTTGAATGAACAGTTAATGGTAGCGCAATAACTTCCTCTGAGAAAAACGTTCACAGACTGGTAAGGTTCTGGAGTTGTCATACAACTTACATATTTTTCTGAATTAGTACGAATAAAGTAATTAAATTTATTTAATCGTAAGCCATTTTGAAGTGAAAATTATTTTCAAAAATAACTTAATGAAACTTGCTCACTTATCACGATGAGATTAGTTTTTCTCAATTCGACGGATCCTTTCCAGCAGCTGAATAAACCGGCAGCTTCGATTTCAATGGTCGGAAGAATTAAACTGTAGATGCAACCAGCTTCGTTCAATGAAAGTCTATACCATCCCTCCTTATGTCCATGTATCTTGGTCCTGATCATGTCCCCTCCTTTAGCTATGTCTTTGTAATTCGAATTGCGAGTCTTATATGTCCATTGCAATGAATAAATTTCACAGGAATAACAATCAACCGAGACATTAGTACCAGCCTCAACGATCCTTGTTAATATTTCCATCGGTCTATAATCCTGGACACCAGAGTCCTTGGTATTTTGTAAAGCAATTGCTGTAAATTTTAAAATTTGTATAAGTAATTTTTTTCAATTCTTAAGGATATATTAGTGGCTCTAGCAGACGCTACGTGACGCAATATTATAATATTATACAAAAACCTCATTGACCTCTTAGCAAGGGCACGACAAAACTGAAACAACTTAAGAATCTTGGCATATCGAATAATCATCAAATCAGATTTTTAATTTATAAATAGATTATAATGCTATGAAGAAGATTTTATCAATTTCTGAAGTTAGTTTTTTTTTTTAAATACAACTATATAGCTTTATTATCGACAGTAACTGTGAGGCAGTCAGCAGTAGCGTGTTGAACCATTAGTGAAACTGAAAATGTAACGTTTTCAGGCGTCACAGCGCTCTGCTCCAGTGACAATAATTAATTAATAATGTTGAGAAGTCATATTTATCAATATTAAACATTAATAATTACGAAAATCTTAATTATTTACATTCTCATCATAATTATGCAACAATTAATTTAAATAGTTATTTAACCGTCCAGCTGTCTATCATTCAGAACCTTTTATGGTATCCCATGATCTTCATGCTTTATATTAACTAAATCATACTAACAAATGTTAAACGCAATTATTATTTTAAAAATGTAATCAAATCATGTCTAACTCTATCTTTCGCTATGGGATTTATTGCATTTTTTTATTTATATGATTTACCAATATTTTCATAATTTCAAAAAATATATTTCATATTTTCAAAAAAATATGCCTATGATAGTTGCTAAGGACAAACGTTTTCCCCTTGTCTTTTTAAGTCTTTTTTTTTTCGATGTTCCTGCCAATTCACTCATTTTTTATTTGTTCTCGTTTTGAGTGATTGCTATAGCCTACAGCTAAATTTAAGTAAATGTTATAGCTATCGATTCGGAGCTAAATTGGAAAATTTCACTAACTCGAAAATCTCAAAATAAGCGGCAGTTCGTGAAACATTAACAATGAAAGCACATTTTTGTCTTATTTGTAATTTGTTAACGTCCTCTCCAAAAGTAGAAAATATGATTTATTCATTTGCTTCATTTGTGTATGAACACATAAATACATAAATAATCACGATTTTAGGTTAAGCATATATTGCCTTTGTTGTGACGATGTGCGAGTAGGCGGGGCGAGGGGATCGAGCGATAGTTTTTGGAGCGCGAGGGTTCTTTCGAAGTTTGGGAGAACAAATAAAGAATTGTTGCGTTCTGGTTGTTTCTGGTTTTTGCGTGTTGAGTAATGTTTCGTTTCTAAAGACCTAACAGCCTTTATCGCCTAAACAGTCCTTGTTTTAAACATTTAACTAATAATTATTACTTAATCTTGTCTGTGGACACATACTTTCCATAAAATAATTACTCCATTATTATCCATTACTCATTTTAGTTTTCAAAACTGAATTTTTTTTCCAGTTCATTAAAAAAAAATATGAAAATAATTACTTTTATGTAATTGGAGGTCCGGAAAATGATACGTGACTAAATTACTGTTAATTTATGAAGATAAATAATTTTTTTATTACTTTATAATTAATTAAAGAGGGAATATTTTAAAATAAATTTTAAAATACTTTCAAACTCAATTCATTTTAGAAAAAAATCACTTGCAACGATTTTATTATTTAACATTTAATACTCTAACACTTCGTAAATGTTTCCCGTGGCTTCAATGTCTTTCGTGATTTCAAATTGTTCTAATGAAATTGCCGGAATCTTTGGCAGGGGCTTATTCAAAACGCTGGAGTTATTTTGAGATTCACTGTCTGATACAAAATATTGTATATGATTTCATTGTTGATACAAAATATTGTGTATGATTTCATTGTTGATACAAAATATTGTGTATGATTTCATTGTTGACAATTAATATAACCTTAAATGATAAAGTAAAATCCGATAAATTCGAAAATATATTAGCTTCAATAACATTCCTTTTCAATGAAACATTTCTAAATGCACGCATACTTCTAACGACAAAGATTTTTTTTTGAGTCGTTAATGTTGACAAAACTATTTCTAAATAAGCAAAAACAATTACCTGTATATCTCTTGTGCAAATTCCAAATAAGAGACACCAGGATAATAGCAGCAATTGCTATTCCGATACCAATGGCAATTACCTGATTAACGTTTGTTCTAACGGCATCATCTATTCATGAATAGAATTTTTTTTAATATTTTAATGTGGCTACGTTTACAAATTATGTTTTATTTTTATTATTTCTCGAAAAAGATATTATTCGTTGGAAAAATTATGGAAAATAAAATTTCATTTTCTCATGCATTTCGATCGATGCCAGACATACATCCAGAAAAAAAGAAATCGGTTTTGGCTAACCTCTACCATTTTCGTTGGTGAAATTTAAAGAAACATTACCAACGTTTTTTGGTCGTTCGTGGAGGATATGATTCAATAAAGAACAATTGAAATTAAGTCGCAGACTATAGCGACCTTTGTTTCTTATGTCCGGACCATGCAAATATTTTAATACGATTCTAGTTTTGGTTTCGACTTCATAATGTATCGTTATGTTTCTGTTGCAAGAAGGAAAGGTGTTCCACACCGACATTAAGATGCATGATTCATGAATTGGAAGGTAGTGAAATGAACAGTTGATTATGAATGAGCCATTTTCTCCGAGTGAAAAGCTCCCCGAATTCGAAGTATCCAGAAGTAAAGCTGGCATAAAAGTACATTTGGCAGTGTCCCCTATCAAAGCAAAACACAATATTTCTGAAAGTAGGATAGCTTCTTCAGTCATAATAAAATTATACTCACCTATAACAATGAGAATTGTTTTGAATATTTCGAGCGAACTATTCCAGCAAGAAAATTCTCCAGAATAATGGAATTGGACATTAATGAGAAATAAATCATATCTACAGTGGGAACTGTTTAGGGTCACGTTGAATGGTGGCTTTCTGATTGGTGACTTTTCTTTGGTGATGTCTAATTCAACTTTTTTAAGGTTTGTGTACTTCCACATTAAAGAATCCATATTGCAAGAATAACATTCAAATGTGACATTGTTCCCCACTTTAACTATTCTGGTCGTCATCGTTGAAGCAACTTCTTCGTATTGACTTTGTAGTGCTGCAGCTGCTGAGGGATTGATAAAAGACGATTGGTTAAAAGCATTGGAACTTGCAAAATTTTTTTTCGTTGAGACTCTCAATAGTACTGAATATTACTTCTAGTCAAATTGTATCGATTACAAATTCATGGTGCAGTCTATTAAATCAATACAAACCGTGGAGAAACATCCCAATGATAAACGCGGCAATCGACATTTTTTTTCTCTGTAATATTATAAACGATCGTGAAGCCTATTTTGATAATTTGACCTTTGCTTGCGAGTCTAACTCCAGTTTCAATCTTTGCCTGACAACTCGACACGATCTTCAGCAAAAAGTAGTAGCAGAATTACCAATAAACTAAAGCGATAAATTTTAAACAATTTCAAAGTTATTCCAGCAATTCATGCTCCAATTATCCTGTTTAATTTGACAGCGTCTTGAAAAATAATAGCCACTACCGCGAAAGCTCATCGTTTTGTAAGTATGAGCTATATTAATTCATGATTTATTGGCCTGACAGCTGTAATTGACAGTTTTATTTTTGGGTTCAGCGATCCTTCAAAGAGTTTTTTTAAGCGGCATTATGCTGTCATAATGATGCTTGCAGACCAAGAAAATTGCTTTCTCAAGACATTAACTGGGCTTTCGTTGTTTCCTTTTTAAAGCCCCGATCTAATTGAAGTTTTTGTTAAACTATACGTGTGGCCTTAAGTCAGACCTTTTGAGCTCGTGATCTTGAATAGTTTAGAAGGTTGGGGTCAAACCTTGCAGATGGGAGAAACATGTGAAGCTGACCCACAGAGAATGTTTGTAAATATTTAATTTAAGGTGAAATGGGTGAAAACGATTTTCAAGATCTGGCTCAATTCTCTCTTCAGGCAGAAACAAAGTTCTTCTTGTTATTGGTTAGGGTTAGGAAAGGCAAGGCCGGATCTTCTGGTGACGGTGATTCAACCATCGTTAATTCTTGAATGTTTTACACGATCATCTATTTTTGGAGCTCACAGTGATAGTGAGGCATAATTAATTTTTTTTTCAATCTTTTCTACCCTCAATGTGAGTCAGTTATGTCGAAACATACGGGAACTTCGTGGTTTTTTGGATGTTTTTTTGTGTAAAATCCTTTGAATTAATACTTTATACTATAATCGAGTCCATCAAATGGTCGTTCTATTCTTTTGGAAAGGAAGCTGAAATACTTCTATGACCCACAGATTAGTCAGCCCAGTCGTTCAGTACAATTAAGTACAAAAAGACACCTCATCACAATATTTGCTAACAGTCCTAACGAACAACCCCCGACGCCAAAGATACATTAATTATTATTTAATAAATATTTAATACTCAATAATTAAAACAGCGCGCAACAATTTTCATAGATAAGTGTTCCAAGCTTTTGCTTTAATCAAGGAAAAGTATATTTATTTGTAAGAAATGAGAAATTAAGAAATAAGTTTTTGTTTCATAATTAAAGCAAAGCTGAAATTAAAAGGAAATTACAAAAAAAAACAATTGTAAACCAAAATTGATGCCAATAACATTATTAAGAGACAAAAAGGACAAATCATCCTGCAAAAATCAGATCCAAAAATACGACCCAAACAGAGTATCTACATGTAAAGACTTAAAGACATGCATGGTCGCATTTAAAATAACTTTAAGTAAACCTTAAGTAAATCCAAATTAAATCCAAACTGCTCAATGCAGCCAACCCAAAAAAAGTGAAAAAAAAGTTTAAAATGTGATAAACTTCTGCTTATAGAACAAGAAGTAATACTTTTTTACATTTGGCAAAAAAAAACCATAATTTCATCATGATCATTGTAGTTTGTCATATAATAATAATAGTAATAATAATAATAATAATAACAACAATAATAACAATAAAAATAATAATAACTATAACAATAATATTAGTAATAACATAAAATAATCAGAATTTATTATCATATTACAATTGCAAAATCAATCAATCACATAAGTTACAATATGCTTACCACAATCAAAACATGTTAACTGTGCCAAGGAAATAAACAATTCAATGCATGAACATATGCACTAGATACCAAGCAGACTGAAACACATTAAAATATCCAATTTAACAAAATAATCGTTTGTTTTTGAGTACAAAAATAAAAGCGGAAAACCGATCGATGACACAGCCTCGGCGACTCAGCATTTTGGATTCATGTCTTTCAATTTGTAGCAGACGAGAGACGGCTTGTTTGAACTTCCCAATATGACTATTCTCTCCTTCGGCCTAAAGCAAAAAGAGTGGAAAGATGATCCCAACTTTGCTTCTATATTTGAAAGGGTAAGGTCAGAGTTCAAGTGCACCAGGTGGCCTTTCTTGCCTAGGACGAGGATGCCACCCTGAGATTCGTCTGAGGTCATATTGTTAGTGACAAACTTGTCCCCATTGCCCTGAGAAAGATCCTTTAGGTCGAAGGTGTTGTAGACCAGGCTGGTCTCCAGGTTTATCTGCGACACTTTGTAGGACTCGAATTCTCCGCCGGTGCTCAGGTACTTTCCGGATCCGTAGAGGAGATACAATCTCTCCGTGCAAGGGGAGGAAGAGGATGCCTCATCCTTGATCTTGACTGTGCAGACGGAAAGAGGCAGCATGACATCTTTACCTGTGGCTATGATGTACTTCTTCTCCCAGGTCTCCAGCTCGCTCACAGAACCTCTGGCATCCTTTGAGGCTGAAGAGTCGTAGATCTCCACGTGCATCTTCCTGTCTCTCTTCAGTATGACCACGATCGTGTTGGGCTTCGAATGGACCAACGCGATGCCGGCAGGGTTGCCATCGAGTTTACCCTTGGAAACTCTGTTGCCCTCTTTCACTGTGGGAAAAATCCTGCATGGGAGTAATCAATAATCCCTTAATTTTGGATTGAATTGAAAAAGAAATCTTTTATGCAATACCCAAGTGCCTACAGATGATTCCAAACAAAGTCAATCGACTTTCATTGCAGACCATTTTCCATCAGCCTCATTTCAAAGCAATTAAGATAGGCAAACCAATTTCTTCAAAGTCACAAAATTCTGGTCGAACCTATAAACAATGTTTTTGTCGGAGTAGTCGCTGACGTAGATAGACTTGCTTTCAGGGCAGGCCACAAGGGACTGAGGATTGGAAAGTTCACTGACCATAACCTCCTCGGGCATCACGCGGTTGTACGGTGGGGAATCCACGAATGTGAAGAGCTTGCTGATGCCCTTCGTCACGCAATAGATTCTATCACCAAGATGGCCGACTCCCATGACAGGACCCCTAGCATCGTTCAGTAGTATCTTTTGTCCTATTTGGGCTACCTGGTCTGTTGGGAAGAACACGCCCTTATAATTATTCACAATTGAAATTGTAGTTAATTACAAAAATAACATCTAAAAAGTTTAACATTACCAACATTTCACATTATTTTAAGAATTTAACTAATAAAGTGCAAAAGGAAAGACTATTACTTTTATCGCCTTCTTCCTGAATTGTTTGGAAATCGAGTGAACCCTTGCCCGAAGTGCCCCTCTTGAACTGTGGTTTCCTTCCACTGGTGCTGACCCCACCTGCACCGTTATGCGATTGGCCGGAAAGACCCGGCTTATCGGCCGATTGGCCCGTGACTGGAATGGGTGTGGCTGCAGGAAGGCTTTGGGGCTTCTCTGGTAATAGAGGTTCATTGGAAGTGACAGCTTTTAGCTCCTTATCTCCCACTTCCTTATTTTTCTTGGCAGCAGCTTTCCTGTATGAAAAAGCCACATTGCAATATTATAATTACAATGTAAAGAACAATCAACGAATTAACGAATGAACACTGACTTTGAGACAGTAACAAGATTTTATCAAATAATACATGCACCAAGATAATGGCAATTTAAGTGTTACCTATGATGACGTTGACGGTGTTGGTCATATCAATGGAAAAAAGGTTAAAGTATGATAAGAATGGGCATATAATATAACATTTACAAATATTTAACCTTCTTTTATACAGAATTACTCCCACAATTGCAAGGATTAGCAACAGGAGACCAAGAATTCCACCGACAATTGCAACTAAGGAAACAAAAAAAAAGGGTATTTGATGTCTTAATAACATTTTAGAATCTCGATGAAGAAAGCCTTAATTTTGGAAGCTTGATTTCAGTACTATAATTAAAATTATATAATCTATTATAATAATATGTATATTATGCAATATAGTGTAATTATATTTCATTTATTATGCAATATTCCTTCAGAAAAGCATTCCATTATCGCAATTAAAATTTTAGGGAAAATATATGTAATGAAATAAAATTGTGACGAATGTCCTCAGACATCTGTGCTCCTCGTAGCCATCCATCTCAGAGTGACCTCATTGACTTTTAAACCCAGAGAGTTAAAAAAAAGAGACCGATTGCGGAATATAAACCACTCACTTATGGGCATCACGGACGAGTCAGCAATTGTTACCAATTCAAACTCATGGGCAAGAATCTTGCAGTCACTAATTCCTCCAATGGCACAGGTGGCTATGCATTTATAAACACCCTGATCTTTGATGTCCCTTGGCAGCAGTTCCTGACTCTCTACTTTCCCGTCGTTTGGAATGGACCATTCGTAGTTGCACCCGAGTCCCTCGTTGACGTCTGCCTTGCATTTCACAGATTTTTGTGCGTTGCTCATCGGAAGAGCCTTTACTGAACGATTTCTAGCATCTGAGAGAAAGATGAAGGTTTATATGTTGATTCACTCTCAATTTGAATAATTATATTAATATGTTATTTAACAAAAATTATAGAGAAAAAAATTACACAAAATAAATTATGCATCAGCAAATAAAAAGTTAGAACAAGATGTAAAAATTTTTATTAATATTAACTTAATATTTTTACTGAACATTAACAATTTAATTACAAGAAATCGGATCCGTCTTCAAAGTGCAGATCGGAATATGTGTTTGTCCTTCAACAAAGCACTCAAAAGATTGGTTCACCATGTCTGGCACCACTTCTTCCTGGAGTTCCACAGTGATGTTCATAACACCTCCTGGCTTTCCTACCATATTTTTCAATGGGCTGATGTTCTGCTTCACATCAGTTCCATTCTTCCACATTTTCCTCCACCTATTTTTAAGGATGTTTACACTAATGCTTGCTAAAACACATCCATCTAGCCTAATAGGCAACTTCACAATAGCCAACACTCTTACTTTACAGGAGCATCACTCCATGATCCGTTGAACTCTAGAGTACATGTCTGTTGAAGATTTGTGGCTTTCACACCTTTGCAATCACTCACTGCAATTGCCTGAATGTTGCGACCAATATTAGAGTGACAACTGAGTCCTGGAAATTATTTTATACATTTTGTATCATTTATGAGCATGCTTCTATTTTGACAAGTACCACCTCTTTGCTTCAAGGAACAAATAAAGGCAAATATTTGAAAATTTGTGATTTATAGGCATAACCTTCATATGTGAATCTCCTTGCATTGTCACCAATGGATTATGTTTAACTAAGAATATATTTACTAATGGCACAACAGCTTATAAATTGACATAGGATTACTAATGATTAATCTACTAATCAGTAGTTTAGTTCAAAATGAAAGTTTTTAAAAAAATGAAACCAGTACCAACTTCCAACAGACACATTGTAAGCAACAATAACAGTAAATTCCCCACTAGGATTGCTTGCCTTGCAAAAATATTTTCCAGCATCTTTTCTAGAAATGGATTTTAACCCCAAGGAACAATACGTTTTCGTTGAACAGTTGAATGAATATTCATCTCGGGACTCCTCCACGTTATAAATAACTTGCTCAGACCCTAAGAGTTCCAGAAACACCCACATAACTCTATTGTGATGCTCTGAAGGCCTGCATTCCAGGTACAATGAATCCCCATCCAAGATTAACAGATTTTGTTCTTGAACATTGATTGATCCCAGTTCTAAAATATATGAAACAAAATTTTAAAAGGACATGTTTATTTCGTTTAAATAATTTTTTAAAATATATATAAAAAATTCACTGGTCCCTGCAATAATCTGATTATCAACTTAATAAGTAAATGAATGAATTTTGACCTAGTAATAACTCACTATTTAGAGTGGTTAAAATAATGGCAAACGTTTTACTAACCAGTTAGTAAATGCATCAAACATAACAACCAAATCACAGACATCCTCAGAAATTCAACCTGGCAAACGTTCGCAAATCCGAAAAGCACATTCAGACAAACGGAACAAGTCTGTTTTGCGGCCTCAATTAGGCAGTGGGAATTCCAGTATTTAATTAATGCTAATTAATTTATTTTATAACAAAATATACAATATTATATTTTAACTGTTAATAACATTTTGAATAAATAATACCAACTCTTTATATAAATGAATATTATTAAAAATATAACGATTATTCATTATGATTATTAATTCAAAATATTGCTTTATCCGTCGAACCCATCTTAATTAAGATGATTAAGCTGCAAGAGCTTACATCCACAAGAAGTGACAAGCAGAACAGGATCTCTTTCGAATAGAATCATTTCTTTGTAATTGTTCTCCCAACTGATGATTGGACCCGGGCAAGCTTCTAGAACTCATTCATTCTGTTTATGAAAATTTTATTGTTTTTTTTCCTGAAAAATTGTGCCAGAAATGGTGATGAGATGTGTTATTTAAGAAGTTACGTTTGTTGCATATATTTATTGTTGTGTGGCTATAACACTGATATTGCATGACTAAAGTGGTGCTAGGATAATTTAAAAACTATCATAATTACGACTTCGCTGCCAATAGTTAATGACACATTATTTAAGCAACCCTCTCTAATTTTTCTAGTTTCTCCCCTTTAACCATCTGACAATCAAGTAATCTTGAAGGCATCCTTTCGTCATAGAAAATGTTCTCAACATCAGCTCGATACGAACCATGCTAGGTTATTCTTCCTAGTTTGGATTGAGTTATCGACAATTTAGACTTCTTTTGATTTTCTAAAAAAAAAGGTTAGATTTGACTTTAAATAATTTGGTCGGCTGAGACGGCTTGAACCCTTTAAATTCCCGGAAGTCTGGCTGATACATATTTGAAATTTGATGATTTGGTTACGAATTTCCAACTCAATTGTTATGTTTTACTACTTTAGGTGGTCCTGAATTTCTCATTCGGAATTTCATAGTAGGAAAATGGTCTTGGCTTGCTTTGTGTGTTTTACGATGGTACTATCTTCCATTTATTCGGACGGTTGGTTTTCGCAGCTATTTCAAAGTGCCAGGATCATTACTGAAATAATTACTTGAAGATTTATCATTTTGTCAATAGAAACTCAAGTCAGACCAGAGAATAAAGTTCTCAAGTTGGGTCAGCAATACGTCTGGTCGTGCAAAATACCTAGAATCCCGGAAAAGGACAACATTCCCGTACAGTGGACGAGCGAGAGTCGTGGCACTGACCTGATATATTCTGGTTCTAAAGTACCCGACTCATTGAATCACAAATTTCAGGTCATTGAGCAGGACACATCGGAATTCAAAAAAAGAGATTTGAAGTTTCTTAATGTTTCTCTAGAGGAGAGCGACATTTATAGGTGTACTCAGGGTTTGATTAAAGGATTCGGTTATTCTGCTAATATCATAGTGGCAGGTAGGTGAACGTAGTACATTATAGGCATTTATAAAATTTATTTTTAAAAAATAAAAGATTTAAAAATATAATAAAGTAAAATATATCTGGAAAATGTTGTATTTTTGTACTGAATATCCGGATAAAATCATAACAGTAATAGTTTGTAATGTTTTTGTGCATGTTAAAATTAATTTAATTTCTCAGAGCCTGGTTCTACAAAATGTGATATATTTCCTAAGAAAACCAATGAAGAAAGTTTTGTAATGGTGAAAAAACATGACAGCTTCAAGATCACCTGCCTTGTGACTTATCACACTCGAAGTAACTGTTATGCCGTAGGCTTGTGGAAAGGAACGCAGAATGACAGTCTGGAAAACCAAGAAACCTTTTTTAACAATCAATCTTTTTCGACAATCCTGAAAATCGATGAAAATTTTAAAAATGGCAGCAGTTATCAATTCTTACTCAGATTTAAGTGTCAGAAGTCTCAGAAAACCCAGGGTGAATATTCCACTAAGGAACCAATTTTCGAGACTGGTTTCGCCACTCCTAACTTTTATTTAGCAGGTTTTTTTTCTTGTATATTATTTGCTTGTAAACCGCAAGTTCAAAGTTCAATTAATAATTTTATGAATCAAATAATACCAAAACTAATATCAATAAAAGTTTAATAAAAACTCGGTAATATCTTCATGTTTTAGCGGCCGAAATTCCTAAGCCGGTAGAAAGCACCATTTCTTCCTCCACGACCAACTTTGTCACCCCCCACCCTGGCGCTTCAGAACAAAATCCGTCCGAAAGGGGTAATTCTTGCTTGATTATTAATGACATTGAAGATGATTAATTCTATTCCAATTGTATTAAAAGTGACTAATTCTATTCTTCATGAGACTATGATGACAGTCATCATTCTGTCTCGTGTTCACAACATAATTTATACTGTCACGACCTCTCTTTGGAAAATCCGTGTGATTCTAGATTTTAAAAAAATGGAGTTTTAAAATTAAAAGGATAAATTGTTTGATAAATTCGAATAAATTAATCACTTAATAAAATAGATGCAATAATTTCAATAATTGAAGCATGAAAATCAATATTGTCAGATCTTTTACTTAGAAAGACTTAGAAATTGGAATTTGTAAAATTAACGGAAAATATTTATAAATTGGTTTTATTTTTTTTTCTCATCTTAAAGCACTGAATCATCACAGCAGTCAGACGACAATAATTTTTGTATTTGCTGGCATTCTGGCATTTTTTGCCATTTTGGTCATTGTGCTTGTGAGTCTCTTTCTTGTCAAGTATCGCAAGAGGACTAGCGACGATTCGCGTAGGTATCTACATGAAATTATTAACTGCTTAGTTAATATTACACGTCAAATAATCACTTTATATTTTTTTGTATTTTATTTACGATCAATGTTATTATTAATATTTAATATAAAGTGTAATTTATTTTATGAATTAACCTATTATGCGAGGTTTAGTTATTCAAAAGTTTCTAATCATTAGACTTAAATAAAAGACTCATCTGATTAATTTTATAAGTATATCAAATCATCTACTTTATAGTTTTGCCAAAAGGCAGTCACTCAAATAAACGTGAAATTATTTTTTTTTAGTCAATTTACTAATAAATTACCAGCCTAAACATGTTTCATTAATGTTTAATGAAGCTTTAATTAATCTATCTTCATTTTAAAATGGCCAAAACGAAATATTCTTCTAAATATGCTTCGAGAGAGATTTGTATGGATTTAACTTACCATCGATTTCACAAATTCAGTTACCATGTACACCCGCGGACAGTCCATGATGACGGAGAATGTAGCTTACAGGCGGCAGCCGGTCTCCTGCGAGAATTCCTACAACATGCAAGTCAACAACAGTCTCACCCCTCCACCCCAAGCAGCTTCCATGGGGTTCCAGGGCGTTTTGTCTCCACACGCTCCCCACTCTGCAGTCCCCCTCCTCAATCAAGGACTCCAGCAATTCCACCACGGTGCATCTCTCATTCGGGAAGCTTCAGCAGACGAGTCTGAAGTCTACGACAGGATTGATGACAAAGGCATCGCTCCCAGTATTTATCTCGGTAGTATTAAGAAACAACCATTTTCCACTATGGCTTCATCTTCCTCTTCCCATCAACTCCCTCACTATACTCCAAGCGTCGGATACATCCCCATGACCCCAAGTAGAATGCCCAGCGGTCACCTTGTTCCATCGATTCCCTCTTCTCCTGCATTCTTCAACAAAGACCCGGGACTCTACCTCGTACCCCAGGATACACAAAATGAATCTCAATAATGGAAGTGACGAATTTTATATAATCTGCAGTCTGATGTTTTGTTTGCTTGAATGTTAATCATGCATTCATGTATTGATTTTCTTGTTTCACGCTTTGCAAAGCAAGAAAATGACCTGCGGCTCAACTAAGGCACTCCTTCTTCCTTCTGATTTTTATAAAACACATAATTTGGAGGATATGGTCGCTTTATTGTTTAAGAATGGATATAGAAAATAGAAAAAGGGAATTTTATTTTCGAATGAGATGAACAAATACAAGTTAACGAAAGAGCACATGAAAAATTAATGTTTAGTAACATTATATACACATTAACAAGTGTTTTTTTTATTAAATATGAATAAATTACATTTAAATAGATGTAGCAACTATATCAAAAGAAAATATGTCAGTTGAATTTAATTTGAATTTAATTTATTAATTTAATATACATTGTAATTTAATATAATTGTAATTTTTAAAAAATTCAAATTACAATATGAAAGACCAAGGAAATTGCTAGCCATAATTTTTACGATTTAAATTGACTTTGAAAATAAAACGATAATCAACAAATTTTGATATTTAAAGATTTAAACAAAGAAACAAAAACAACAACAATTTTATTGCTCACGCCATCAAGTGACCTAAGGGGAAACAAACAAACAAACAAATAAATAAATAAATAAATATACATGAAGAGAGATTGAATGATTCTGCTATTCAAGAACTTGGATATAGTTTTTTCTGTAAGCTGACTCTGGTCGATCGTTAATAACGTCGTAAGTACCATCTTCAAGAACTTCATAATTCTGGGCATATTTCGACTGAAAGTCAGTCTTGATCCCAATGTAATCCTCTGGAGATGGAAGCTCGGGCAATTGTTTTCCCAACACGCTTAATTCAGTACTCATCAGGCCGCGGCTAGCTGTTAGCAAATGAATTTTATTTTATTAAAGATGCCATTATAATCGTTAAATATTTAACTCGTCGTTTGTTACAATAACAATGGTACCAAACGATAACTTATTGTTAAAAAGACGCTGATAGAACCATCAACCAGATATTTTAGGGTAAAGTGCAATGTTACCAATACAATTTAAAAACCAAATCATGATTTATTTTATATTTTGATTAGCTTGCACTCGCTCAGAGATTTGTTGAATCAAAGAAAATTACCAAAATCTGAAGACGCAGTAGAAAATAGTAATTTAAAGGCATACCCTAGAGGGCATTTTATATTTGGTCAGTTACTTAAAGTCAGGTCAGAAGCTCTCCTGATCAAAAGTAAAGGTGGCCCCAGAATGATGTTCAAAGTCCACGGCATGTAGCAGTGAAGGTATGATAAATATTTTTCCAAAATCGAAAATCAAATTTGTGATTAAAGAATATTAATTATGTTTATCCAGTTTACAATCTTTAAACAAATTTACTACAAATTTAGTTACATACAAATAATGTCCGACTTAAAAAATAAATTTTTGATCCAATTTTACCTGAGATTCGCTTTTTCAAGCAGACGATAAGTATGACCAAAGTCACAACAAACGCTGCAAAAAGTGTGCCACCAGTCGTGAATACCGCAGTTAGTGTAGTCGGAGCTTCTTTCCTCTTTGATTCGCTCGTCACTGTTTCTGCCAAGTCAAGCGAATTGCTTTATTGGAAGTAATTTTAAAAATGGGGATAATTGAAATTATATCTGATTAGCCAACCAGTTCTAACCATAACCTTAATGAAAATCAAAATATCGTACACAAAAACCCGTTGTTTATCTAAAGCGATATTTTCTAACAATCAAATAAATGATTGAATTCCCTGGAGGATATACAATATTTTAACGAGCTAGGGACAATTATGGAGCTAAATAAAAAGCAATTATTTCGTTTACGAGGAATTAAAAATAAAGTCTATTAATTAATAGCCTCTATTGCAAATTCAACTTTATAAAGTCGCAAAAAAATTAAAGATTCGAATAAATTAATCGTAAATGCATATAAATGTAAAAATTTACCCTCGTAAATGGTAAGCGTCGTGGGGGCAGTTTCAAAAATTTCTTCTGTCAAATAAAAAGGATATTAGATAAGAATTCGTATCTATTTAACTCCTATAAATAAAAGCAAAACATTATCTACAACTCGAAGGTGTGAAATATAACTAAAGAAATATTTGCAATGATTATTTCTAAGCATGTGCTTTAATATTTTTAAAGATTAGGAGGTTGCTGCATAAAATTGGTTACGTTGAAATTAGCCAGTTGAGCCAATTGAACTTAATTATTTTCTTATAATTAAGTGGTGGCATATATTAAACTCGATCTTTAAAATACTCTCCTTCATGTATCTAAAGTGGGCTGATGGAGTACATTATTTGTTACTTTCGATTTAAACCTCGTCTGCAATTAACTAAAAAAAAGTTTATACTTTTATACGCGGGCCAATTGTAATAAATTATAATAATTTCGGAATTGGCCATTCAGAAATTAGTATAATTCTAATAGTCTGTCAAAAACTCTGTTTGGATTAGTTTCCAATAAATGCATTTAGAAGGAAATTACTACTACCTTCACTCTCAAATGAAACAATTGTTCAAGAATATTCATATTAAGATAATTAATGGATTAATGATGTTTGCGTTAATGTTAATATTTGCGATGGCAAATGCTAAACAATTCTGCAAAAAATTGTGACTTAAAGCAAAAGTGAAATAATTTTTTGTGGTTGGAAAAAGCTCTATGGAAGAGGGATTATAATTTGTCCTTTTAAAAGTACGACTTTACATCGATTATCTGAACAGGGTTTAGAAGGGTTATATTGCACTTGAAAACACAGAATATAGTTACGAAATAAACATTATATCATTAGTCATTAGTCTATAAAATTGGGCAAAAAGTCAGGAAAGCTGACATTACAAATTGTTTGCTATACCCTTGCTTTTGACATAAAAGGTGAATGGTACTGTTCCGAAATCGTACGTTCCTTGTTGTCGTACATCTTGGCTATTATTTGAAAACGATGAACAGTTAAAGGAAATGGAGAGATTGAACTGAATTCCGTATCTAATATCAATCTCATTTTCGATATTAGGCTTCCATGAAAGTGAAGCAAGTCTGTTTTCCATAGTAATCTTGAAACCATTTTCAGATGAAGTCAAGATCCTGTTATATGTAATGTCCTCCCAGATAGGCGAAGCTACACAAGAATCATCAGTTGAATATTGGAGTGTGCAATTTATGGTAAAAGTTCTGTTATTCTCGTCGATGACGATGTCATGTGAGTTGAATACTTCTGCTGAGGTGGTACAGGTTTTTCTGTCATCTGCATTTATAACATTTACTCCGAGATTAAGGTGTATTACCAAAAATATCTTTGCTCGTTCTTTATTTTTAACTGGCTGCATTCACTATAGTAATATTCTATAAATTATATTACCTATGACGATGAGATTTGTTTTCTGTAATTCGGTCGAACCATCCCGACATATAAATAGACCAGCTGCACTGAAACGTATTTCCTCGAGTAATAGATCATACGCGCAATTCTGATCTGTTGAAAGTTCGTACTGCATTTCATTTAGTGGGTACATTTCTTTCCTGATTGGGCTGTTTCCTTCCATGATATCTTCGTCTTCTCCGCTTGGTAATTTATAGGTCCAGTAAAGAGAATGGGCATTACAGAGATTACGATTAGGTGAATTGCATCCAAGTAAGACATGAGACCCTTTCTGAGCAATTTTTGTCGTTATTACATTTTCATTCAAAGATGTGGCTGGGCCCCCTGAAACCAAATTATTATTTAATAGATTTTTTTTTAAAGCTGACATGTAGTAAGCATTGAACATGTGTTTGGTTTAGATTTATAAATCTTTAATTATAAAGAGGCAGACTAACCGGGCATTAGAAGCGCAAGAAACGAGTAGTTCAGAAACAACTTTAATGTCAGCATGTTGGCGTTATCCAGACAAATTGGCCAATCGACTACTTTTTTTTAGAATCTGTGAGTTTGAAATATCTTTATTAACCAAGATTAAATCTAGCACATCAACTATTCAATTTTCAAACTATTTCATTTCCAATTGTCTAGCTCCAAATTTTTTGTTTAAATTAATAACTGAACTGGAAACTGCGACCGAAACTTCACTTCCTTTGGATGCTGAATACAGGTTCCTAATCTAATAATTTGTTTATTTAATTTATTTAAGTTTTTGAATTAAATTCTAGTAAATAGCTGCTAAGACTTCCGACTAACGATTAAAACTATCACAATAATATTGTAGGATGAGAAAAAAGAATCGTCTCGTGCAGTTAAGGGACGCCAAGTTTCATTTTAGCCCCTACCCCTGTCAGTTGCTGTTAATAATTAGTTATGTTAATGAGATTATATTTGAAGTTATTCGGAGTTTACTTGCAAACATGATGCAATGGATTTAAACTTCATTTTATTACTAAAGGTTTAAAAATAAATGCTTTGTATTACCTTCAGTTACATTTTTTAACTTTAATTCATTGAGAATGCAAATGTTAGCCTTTGGACATTGCACCACAAACTAACTAAATTAGTTATTGAAGCTCTGGGCCAAATCTAAGGAGTCACCACTTATAAGACAAAAAAAATGAACAGTTGCCATTTTAAAGTTAAGATATATTTCAGTTTAGATATGTACATTTGGCCAAATATTTTATATTTACCAATTGCCTTCTTAGGAATATGCATTTTTTATGCGTGGAAAGGAAGAGAATGGGAGGAAAGGAATGTGGCAGTACATTTTTTATTTTTTTAAGTCAAAGTATAATATTGATAGTTAATAACAAATAATTATTTTACGATATTTTGTCTAAAACATGGAAAATAATTTTTTTTAATTACTCGATATATGTTAAGGTAACCGTGCGAGGATTACATTTTGTATGGATGTGAATCAAAAGATGGTTATTTATTTTAAATTAATACACTCTAAATTCATTACAAACTTATGCAGTATACAAATCCAAAATACCACCGATCATTTTTTCAGTTCAACTGAATTCATGAGTTGACATCTTCATTTCAAAGTCATTTATCCGTTAAACTCGACGTAATTTATTTCTACATTTTCTAATCTAATAAATATATTTAAAATACAATCGGTAAATGCTAATATAAATATCTGCTGTATGTTCTCATTCCGACTTGATGAAACTAAATTCATATTATTGAAAAATAATCGTACTTACTCAATTATATCCACCGACTTCTTAATGTTATTATGTTATTAACGTCGAAACAACTTGACTGCCTGTCCTTTGAACCTGAACTTAATACAGGAACACGAACATATCACAGAGGCTGAGTGCAAGAAATACCCTCTTTACGAAAACACATGGTTATGCAGTTCTGCCATCAAAACAACGTTTTCGACTCATCATCTCGTTGAGGAAAGGAAATTACCAAACTAAAATTCGTTTGCTTTGCTTTCGAAATGTAAAGGGATAAGCTATCTACCTGTAGTTTCCAGCTTCCAGAGCATTAAAGATTGAATTTAGAGTCTCTGATATTAACACGCTATTCCAATTCTGAAACAACCCGACACAAAAAAATGAATCAAAATTCTTATGATTGGCTTTTATGTGCTTTTAAATTAATTATACAATAATTGAAAAAAAGCTGCTGTGTTCCGTTTTTATTTCTAACATGTTTAATGTCTGTAACACGTCTGTAATGTTTATAGATCAAAAGTCGAAAATCCAACAAAATTCATTAACTTTAAGTCTCTGAGATGAAGTGACGATGCATCCGATTCTTCACTTAAATATTTCACATCAACTTGGAATCGTTGTGCTCATAGTCGTTTATGAAATCATAAGTTCCATCTTCTGGAGTTTCAAATTCAGGCCCACTCTTAAGAGTAAAATCCTTCATTTCAAAGGGACAGGGAATATCGCCGGTCGGAATATTTCCAGCCTCTTGAAACAAAATTTATTTTATTTAATGTAAGATAATAAATTATCAAAAATTAAACATATTTACTATAAAAATATAGTTACTATTTTTTACTTAAAGATTCGCTGACATGAATTTATATGCATATTGGGATTTCAAAATATTCAATTAATGATAAAAAAATTAAAACTTAAAAAAATAAATCTTTTAGTTTTATTAAATTAGCCCCAAGCAAAAAAAAAATTTACCGCGATATAACTTGATGAAAATCCATGAGATTGAAAAAACCAATACAATAGCAGTAATTGCAATGCCTATGATGGTAATTATCTTGAACGGTTGATTCGTTTTTTGGCCACCGTGGTCACTACCTAATAATATATTCATACAAGTTAACATGTACGAATAAACTAAACCAGAATCGTAACGCTTAACTAATTTTTATTTTGCAATTTATATTTACTAATAAAATATAAACAATTAAAAATAGCAAATATAAACATTATATTGTCAATCCAAGAAATATACATAGTGTCCAAATGTGAATGACAAACCTGTTTTACCTTCAACATAAAATATGAAAGGTAAAAGGCCGAAATCATAGCGTCCAATGGTATGATTCTGATTGTTGTTTGAGAAGCAGTTAAAAGACAAGGACAGGTTAAGACGTGTTCCATTAGTGATATCAGCACCAGGCTTGAATTCAATCCATGCATGCTTGTTATCAGCATTAACTTCAATGCCATAGAGAGGTATGTTGAAATTTCTATATCCTGTGAAGTCTGTCCAAATAGGAGTAACAATACATGATTCATCTGCTGAATATTGGAAATAGCATTCGAAATTCGTGACCGGATCATTTTGTTTCACAATTATATTTTTGGAATGCGTGAACTCCGGTTCGTTGGAACAGTTGCCGGGTTTTTCTATCAATTAAAATATACATTATTTGATTAATAAAAAAAATTGCTGTTTATTATAAAAAAAAAAACCAGATCCAATTAATTGTGACAAACACCTCACCTATGGCGACAACAACGACTGCTTTTAATACCACCGAACCGTCCCAACATGTAAATGTTCCAGCATCACCAGATTGGATTCCAGTGATGAATAGGTTGTAAGTACAATTTGAATCATTTGTTGAAAAGTTATAACGTGGTTCCTTTTCGTCTAATCTATTTCGGACCTTATCGGACCCCTTTCCAATGTCTTCCATCCCATTACTTCCATTTATGGATTTGTGGGTCCACTGCCTGGAAGCAGCGTTACAAGCGTTACATTCAATGAAGACACTGCTACCTATTTTGCGGATAAATGTCTCTGTTGAATATGTTGAGCCATTGTTGTTCTCGTTCTGTACCTCTGGATTAACAAATTTAAGAAAGTTAAAGACAAAAGCTGCTTGAACGTCAACTATGTTAGTCTTTTATCTGCGTAATAATTATTAACAATAACGTAATAGATTGATATTATATAATCGAACTGACTTTTGTATTAGGAGATTTTCACATTTATTAGTACTGTGGTACAAAATCATTTCTCACCTTTTACAAAAAGTAGGAAAAAACATATATCCAAAATGTTTGACATCGGAACGAATTACGACTTATTGACTTAGTAAGAATCTTTTTCAAAGTAGTTTTTCATTTTTATTTCATATAATCAAATGCGAAAGCATTCCGTAAATAAAAATGACATTTCCTAGTACCAAAGATCAACACTAAATGCTAAAGAAAGGACAAGTTGTACTAGCAGCTAATGCAAAACTAGTTGTATAGTATAGCGTAATTATATTAATTATACTGAGGTAGCTAGAAGGAAAAGTTGGCCGTGACCAATAAAGCAATTCTTCTCTTAAAGTTAATATTTCTATTGCTATTGTTATTCGTATTATTATTATTAATATAGTTATTATTATAGTTATTATTTTGATAATTTTATTAGATAGAGTTCATTTTCTTACACACGTGATAGTGTGTAATATGCCATAAAGAATTTAAGAATTGGCCCGACCCATTCTTAAAAAAAATTCTTTGCAAGTGTCCACTTTGTCATAAAATGCAATGCATCGGTAGAAGATTGAAGTATTTACTATTTATAACGTAATTATTATCAAATAATGACGAAGAGAATGAATGTTAATTTGCTAATTTTGTCTGATTTTCTTAAAATGTTATTTTTATTTTCTCTTTTGTTATTTCGACTTTTCAGGATTAGAAGATAAATACTTGGAATTACTTTATGAAAAGCGTTTGTATTTGTATATTTACAATTTATTGACTAAGACCGACAACTCAACTTCTAGTCACTTGATATGTTTGATTGATGATGTTAATCATATTTTCAACATTCATGCCCCGTATTGAATATTTTAAATGTTTGTTTCGTTCTTTTTCCGTTAATTCTAATTGAGTTAGAGATCTTTTGAAGCAAATAAGTTAAAAGTTAAATGAATTTAAACCGAATTTTAATTGCTGTCAGTATTTAATATCTTTCACATTGGTATTTCATTTTAATTTTATTTGACTTATCACAACTATTCAATCTAATAAATCTTTACTTAAATAAACTTTTGGCTAGTTTGATGACAGTTAGCAGTCAACTATTTGTTGTAAGTTGTTGAGAGAGTTAGCAGAGGAGTTGAGGGGGATTATTAGGGGCGATTTGGAAAACACTGCGGTTCCGTGTCAGGATGTCTTGCTGGTTTCGGGTGAAAACTCTACTGAGAAGAGTTCTGATGTTCCAAGTACAGTTTCTTGCAGAATTGGGATGGAGTCATTAGAAGACACATCCGACCACAGTGCGTGCGTGTCTCCAGAAACTCTGTGCGTGATGGCAGACTCAGAGGACTTGCCATTGGAGCCCATGGAGTCACCAGATCAGATCGAGTCGCCAGCAGGGCCCAGAGAGCTCACGGAGGTGTTAGTCGAGCAAGTGAAGCTTTCGGAAGAGCCCATGGATTTACCGACAGAGTCTGTGAAGTTATTATTACCGCCCGAGGAGTTACCAGTAAAGCACACGAAGTTGATGGCGGAACAAGTAGGGTCTTCAGAACAGCCCATGGATTTACCAGCAGAGCCTGTGGAGTTCTTAGTGCAGCCCGAGGAGTTACTGATGAAGCACATAGAGTTACCAATGGACAACACGGAGTTAGTACTGGAACAAATGAGTCTTTGGGAGAGGCCATGGATTTACCAGCGGATGTTTCGGCTCAATTGGAGATAACAGAAGGGAGTGCTCGGGATTTCGGGAGACTGCCTAGCATGGAAAGTGAAGTAGGCGATCCTGTAGATAGTTTGAGATCTGGCGACATGGTGGAGCAGAAGTGCGTACATGGAAGTGGCGACGTTCCGCGACTGGAAGTTGCGGGACACAGAAGCAAAAGGGAGGAAACAGAAATCCCAGAAGATGGCAAAGCAAATGGATCTGGGATTCGAAGCCATGAGATTGTTGGAAGACAATCGGATCCTATTCCTAGAGTAAAAATGAAAATGGGAATAGATGTCTGTTCGGGACGAACAGATTTAAGGAGGGGGCAGTGTTGGATCCCTGGATCCAGATAATTGAAGAATAATTAAAATTATATTGCTGATTAATTAATTTAGTAATTCATTAAATTTAGGGGAAATATAATTTTATAATCAATTAAATAATTAATTACTATTCAGACTCTTTGGTTATGAACCTCCACAAATAGATTTATCTCGGAAAACAGAGCGAGAGTTAGAGAAACAGCAGATTTCAAGACTTAGACAATTCGAGCATTATACATCTTCCAAGGCATCTGAACACTTTCAATAAACCTGACCTTCCGTAATTAGTTTGAGGACCCCGGGTTATTACAATATATATATCGATCACATGTCCGTAAGACAAAAGTGTTTTTGGGTATCCGGAAAATTCGTCGCAGGAAAATCCACCGCCAAAACATTAATCGCGATAAATTCATTGGATTACATTCTTTGCACGAAAATTCACCACTATGCCGTTTCTTAAGATATACATTGAAGAGCTAGTTTTCAAAATGACATTTAATGTAGCATCAATTGTCACACAACATACATGTATAAGAAACGTACTTCAAAGGGAATCATCTTGTCAGATTAATCTGTAGTACATTAAAAGATTTACTATTTAAAACGTAGAGATAACAAAATAATGATGAACTAGAATAAGTGTCATTTTTCTGTTTTGTCCGATTTTTTTAATATGCAATTATTATTTTCTTTTGTTCGACTTTTTAGTATAAATAGATAAATACTCGGAATTACTTCGCAAAAAACGCATTTGTATCAAATGTTTACAGTTGATTGACTAATACCGTCAACTCCACAACTTGTTGTCACTTGATGCTCTTTACTTGATAACCTTTCAATATTCTTGTCAGTTAGTGAATATTTGATTGTTTATTCCGATACCTTTTCCGTTAACTCGAACTAAGTTAGAGGTGTTCTCAGGTTAGGTTTTGTTAGAATTTCGTTTTATGAAGTCACTTTGAAAATATTCCCACAAAATATTATTAAACATTTCACAACCATTATTTATGCAAATTTAATCACTTATAACCAGAATAGGTTTTTCTTATTTTAACTATATCTTTCCAGCGGGTAAATGCTTGAATATCATCAATTAGTATTGTATCCAATAACAAGTTGTAAGCGCTTTTTATAAATGCAACCACAAACCATTGATAGCTCTACCCATAATTTGTACATCTAACAACTTTATTTTCAGCCACTTTTTTTCGTCCCATTGATAAATGGCATTTAACACTAGTTAAATTTATTTATCCTCATTATTGAACTGATTAGACAGAAGCAAATTATAAGCAATCTGATAATAGAATCATCAACCGGCTCAAAGATTGGCTATGAGGGACTTACATCCCTCTAATTGGTCAATCCAATGCATATCTTAACATATTAAATTTTTTTACATCTTTGTGTAATTATATATTTCGTCGGAAGAAGTAAGTATATGAAACTGCCAGTATGTAAGTAGATGAAGCGTAGTGATGCAGGAAAAACTGGAATAATGGAGAATCAAAAATAAATTTTTTAAATTGGTTTTTGAAAGCAGCCATGCTTGATTGTTGAAATACATACATAGATATGAATTTGGATGACCGAAGATTATATGGATTTAAGATGAGTAATTAATATAGAAAATTGAGCAAAAAAATTTTGCTTTGAAATGTTTCTTAGCTCTTAAAAATGCAGATTTTACAAAGATCTATGAAATACAGGTAGAAATAAAGAGTATAAAGAAAATAAATAAAAACAAAATAATTTATTAATTATGACAAATAAATTCAAATTGCAACGTGAATGGTGCAAATAAAATCGAAAATTTTTCAATTTAAATCGACTTTAGAAACGTCAAAAAACATATTATGATATTTGCAGATTTAAACAAAAAAACAACAGATTTATCGCTTAGGCAATGCTCGTAATAAAAAACATAAATAATTAAATACGCAAACGGAACGATTTTGCTACTCAATGATTGGTATGTAGTTTCTACTACAAGTTAGCTCAGAGAGACTGTCACTGGCATCGTAAGTACCATCATCCACAGTTTCATAAACATGAGTCGTTTGTTGGTCAGTTGTGAATCCAGTGTAGTCTTCTATCTCTGGAACTTCAGGCAGTTATTTACCTATCACGCTTAATTCAGAAGTCCTAATCTGGGCATTTCTGGCTGTTAGTAGAGGAATTACATTAGGATCTAACTGTAAATATCGAACTCATTATTTATAGTAATAGTGTCAAAAATGAGTTACCGTTTAAAAGATTCTAATGGAAATAGCAGTCAATTATATCAAAGTATTTGCATTGCTACCATACTATTTCACTTAATGTTGTTAGTATCAGATCATGACCGAAAAAGTGGCTTCCCTTGTAATTGCTCAAGGATTTGCTGAATCAAATAATGGCTGGAATCCTATTGATAACTGGGTCTCGAAGATGCACATAGGCAAAGACAAAAGGATATTATTTTACATAGTTACATAAGTACAATTACATAAAGTCAGGGCAGAAGCTGTCCGGATTCAAAAGAAAGAAGGTGAGCATGATAGTGTTCGACGAGCGGGATTCAAATCTATCTTTAACATCACTTTGCCCTAAATACAGAGACTTCTAGCATTCAAACGTGTCCAAAATTGTAGCAGTAAAGTTGTGAGTATGTGAGGAAATAGGTTTTCTGTCGAGTAAGTCCAAAAGTTGCAATGAATCTTATGATTAAAAAATATTAATTCTGTTTTGCCAATTTTAAAATCTTTAAACAAATAAGTTAAATTACATACAACTTCTCTCTACAAAAAATTTCTGATCCAATTTTACCGAAATAAAACTTTCCTCGCACTTTCAGGCAGACGATAAGTATGACCACCGTCACAACCGTCGCCACCACAAGTATACTTCCAGTCGTTATTGCCACCATAGTCATGGTTTCTTCCCTCTTTGATTCAATCGCTGTTCCTATCAAGAAAAACGATGTACTGCTTGCGATTAACTAAATCAAATAAGTTCGCCATGATAATTAGCAGATTCTGATTGATCAAGCAATCCTAAGCCAAATAAGAATTATTTAAAATTACTGGTGCATGTAACCCAAAATTAGCCTCTAAAAAGACTTGAATGAGACTAAACCATCTGAGGAACCATCTATTTATAATTAGTTCCTCATCCACAGCTTCACAAAACCTTATTATCGCTCACATCTTGTCGTGGATAAACAAAGATAAATAATAAGCAATAATAGATAAACAAAATTTAACGGCTTAGAATTATAATAAAAATTTTAGGATTGCATGCTATACCCTTGCTTTTAACATAAAAGATGAACGGTACTGTTCCAAAGTCGTGCATTCCTTGTTGTCGTATATCGCGACTGTTATTCGAAAATGATGAACAGTTGAAGTTAACTGAAAGATTGAACCGAATTATAGCTCCGATACTAATCTCTTTTTCAATATTGGGCTGCCAAGTAAGTGAAACAAGTCTGTCTTCCATAGTAATTTTGAAACCATTTTCAGACGAAGTTAAGCTCCTGTTATGTGTAAGATCCTTCCAGATAGGCGAAGCTAAACAAGATTCATCAGTTGAATACTGGAGTATGCAATTGATGGTAAACAGTAAGGTATTCTCATCAATAATGATGACAATATCGTGTGATACTTCTGGTGAGATGGAGCAATTTTTTCTGTCGTCTGCATTTAAAAAAGTTACAATGGCATTAAAGTCTTTACTTCTGTTTTATTTTTGGCTAGCTATTAAGTGAGCGCCCTCTGCCACCATGTAGTCAAAACTCATTCGAACATCAGAAAACGAGATTTACTGCATTCCTATTAGTACATTGTTACATTAATAAGAAAAAGTTAAAGTAATATTCGATAAATTGATTTACCCACGACAATGAGATTTATTTTCGTTAATTCAGTTGAATCATCCCAACATATAAATAGACCAGCTGTACTGAAACGTATTTCCTCGAGTAATAGATCATACGCGCAATTCTGATCTGTTAAAAGATTGTATTGCATTTCATTTAGTGGGTATATTTCTTTCATGATTGGGATGTTTCCAACAGTGATACGTTCGTCTTCTCCGCTTGGTAATTTATAGGTCCAGTAAAGAGAATGGGCACTACAGAGATTACGATTGGCTGAATTGCATCTAAGTAAGACCTGAGATCCTTTGCGCCCAACTTTTGTCGTTACCACATTTCCATTAAAAAATTTATCGGTGACCCCTGAAATCAAATTATTAGTTAATAGATAGCTTTCCTTTAAATGTTTACATATTGAAAGAATTGGGGTATGAGCCTATGTGTTTGGCTTAGATTTATAAATCATTAATTTATGCAAACTCAAAAGGTCGGCACTTGTACTAATTAACAAACTTTCAGGAAACAAAAAATGATTTGACGTTTTACAACTATAGCAAGATTCAGTGAATAAAGAAATATGTATAAACCAGGTCTTAAAAATGTTGTTATATTGCCATAAAACTTTACGCAATCTGTTTTTAAGGCATAACACAGCTATGCGATTGGAAAAAGAAAAAACAATTAGCAAATTAATAATGAACACCATATCATATCTGTAGTCAGTAATCGCAAAAAGCTAGACGATGCAGAAATGGCATCATAAATATATAATATACCCTTGCTTTTGACATAAAAGGTGAACGGTACTGTTCCGAAATCGTACGTTCCTTGTTGTCGTACATCTTGGCTATTATTTGAAAACGATGAACAGTTGAAGGAAATGGAGAGATTGAACTGAATTCCGTATCTAATATCAATCTCATTTTCAATATTAGGCTTCCATGAAAGAGAAGCAAGTCTGTTTTCCATAGTAATCTTGAAACCATTTTCAGATGAAGTCAAGATCCTGTTATATGTAATGTCCTCCCAGATAGGCGAAGCTACACAAGAATCATCAGTTGAATATTGGAGTGTGCAATTTATGGTAAAAGGTCTGTTATTCTCGTAGATGACGACGTCATGTGAGTTGAA
Source organism: Hirudinaria manillensis (assembly GCA_034509925.1). Lineage (NCBI taxonomy): Eukaryota > Metazoa > Annelida > Clitellata > Hirudinida > Hirudinidae > Hirudinaria > Hirudinaria manillensis. Next base: position 2,394,889 of record CM067526.1, on the reverse strand, counting down.
TACTTCTGCTGAGGTGGTACAAGTTTTTCTGTCATCTGCATTTATAAAATTTATTCCGAGATTTAGGTGTATTACCAAAAATATCTTTGGCTGTTCTTTATTTTTAACTGGCTGCATTTACTATAGTAATATTCTATAAATTATATTACCTATGACGATGAGATTTGCTTTCTTTAATTCGGTCTCACCATTCCAACATATAAATAAACCAGCTGCACTGAAACGTATTTCCTCGAGTAATAGATCATGCGCGCAATTCTGATCTGTTAAAAGATTGTACTGCATTTCATTTAGTGGGTATATTTCTTTCCTGATTAGGCTGTTTCCATCAATGATATCTTCGTCTTCTCCGCTTGGTAATTTATAGGTCCAGTAAAGAGAATGGGTATTACAGGGAGTACGATTGGCTGTATTGCATCTAAGTAAGATCTGAGATCCTTTCTGAGCAATTTTTGTCGTTATTACATTTTCATTCAAAGATGTGGCTGGGCTCCCTGAAACCAAATTATTATTTAATAGATAGTTTTTGAATAGTTTTTTCTTCTAAATTTTGACAGTGATTAAGCATTGAATATGTGCTTGGTTAAGCAGACTAACCTGGCATTACAAACATAAGGTAAGAGAAGTAGTTCAGAAACAATTTTAATGACATCATTTGGGCGTATATTGTATAAAACCGCAACGAGATGAAATATTTGTGTAGAATCAAGATTAAATCTAGAATATAATCTATCTCATTTATTTTCAATTTTTTAGTTTCATACTTTAAACTTCAAAACGTTTAAATTAATAGTTGAAATGGATAATGGGAACTTTAACTGAAACTTCATTTCCTTTTGATGCTGAATATGTTCTCAACGAATTTGTTTATTTGTGTTTATTTAAATTTATTTTTGATTTAAATTCTAGCAAGTTACAGCTAAGACTTCCGACTAATGAATAAAACTATCACAGTAACAGTGTTTCTATGAAATAGGATGAGAAAAAAGCCTCTAGTCTCGTGCAGCTAAGATACGCATCTACGACGGAAAGTTTCATTTTAGCCCCTACCCTTGCCAGTTGCTGTTAATAATTAGTTATGTTAATGGGATTATTATTTGCATAGCTTGAGTTTTGCATGTAAGTATGAGGCAGTCGATATAAATTTTATTGAAAAGGTTTGAAAAAAATGCTTGATATTTAATTATTTTTTAATTCACAGATAAGGCAAATGTTAGCTTTTTTCATTGCGCTACAAAATAACTATAATTAGTTATTGCAGATGTGGGCACAACCATTTCTAAGGAAAAAATCACATTTGCATTTTTAAGTAAATATAAATTTCATTTTAGATCTGTACATCTGGCCATCTAAATATTTCATATTTACCAGTTGCCTCCTTATGAAGATACATTTTTTATGCATGAAAAGGAAGAGAATGGGAGGAGAGGAATGTGGCAATACATTTTGTGTTTTTAAAAATCAAAGTCTAATATTGTAGTTAATAAATAATAATTATTTTCCGAAATTTTCTCTAAAACATGGAAAATATTTATTTTTTTTTGCAACTAATTGATATATATATTAAGGTAACCGTGAGAGGATTATATTTTGTTTAATGTGAATCAAAGAATGGTTAATTCTTTTAAAATTAATACACTCTTAATTCATTACAAAATTCAGCAATATATGAATCCAAAATACCATCAATCATTTTTTTTTCAGTTCAACTGAATTCCTGAATTGACATTATATATCAAAGTCATTTATCAGTTAAACTCCACGTAATGTTTTTTTATATTTTGTACTCTAATAAATCTATTTTTAAAAAAGTCTGTAAATTGTGCAAGTAACTGTAAGTAACTATGTATGTTTCTATTTCGACTTGATGAAACCGAATTTAAATTACTGAAAAATAATCGTACTAATTCAATTATTCAACCACCGAGTTCTTAATGTTATTAACGTCGAAAAATATCACAAAGGCTAACTGCATGAAATAACCTCTTTATGAAACTTGTGGTTATGCAGTTCATCCATCAAAAAAACTTTTTCGATTCATAATCAAGTTGGAGAATGGACATTATCAATTAATTCAACTACAATTCACTTGCTTTGCTTCCGAAATGTAGAGAGATAAGCTATTTATCTCTACTTTCCAGCTTCCAGAGTGTCTGATAATAGCATTCTATTCCAATTCTAACACAACCCGATACAAAAAAAAATGAATCAAAGCTGGTATGATTGGCTTTTATGTTCTCTTAAATTAATTATACAATAATTGTAAAAAAAAAGCTGCTGTGTTCCGTTTCTAAGATGTTTAATGTCTGTAACGTCTGTAATGTTTATAGATCAAAAGTCGAAAATCCAAAAAAATTCATTAACTTTAAGTCTCTGAGATGAAGTGATAATGCATCCGATTCCTCACTTAAATATTTCACATCAACTTGGAATCGTTGTGCTCATAGTCGTTTATGAAATCATAAGTTTCATCTTCTGGAGTTTCAAATTCAGGCCCACCCTTAAGAGTAAAATCCTTCATTTCAACGGGACAGGGAATATCGCCGGTCGGAATATTTCTAGCCTCTTGAAACAAAATTTATTTTACTTAATATAAGTTAATAAATTATCAAAAATTAGATATATTTAGTTACTATTTTTTACTTTAAGATTCGCTGACATGAATTTATTTGCATATTGTTTATGGCATGTTGGTATTTCAAAAATATAAATGATTATTAATGATAAAAAAATTAAAACTTAAAAAAAATAAATCTTTTAGTTTTATTAAATTAGTCTCAAGCAAAAATAAAAATTACCGCGATATAACTTGATGAATATCCAGGAGATTGAAAGAACCAACACAATAGCAGTAATTACAATGCCTATGATGGTAATTGTCTTGAACGGTTGATTCGTTTTGTGGCCGCCATGGCCATTACCTAATAATATATTCATACAAGTTACCATGCACGAATAAACTAAACCACAATCATAACGTTTAACTAATTTTTAATTGCAATTTATATTTACTAATAAAATATAAATAATTAAAAATAGCAAATATAAACATTATATTGTCAATCCAAGAAATATACATAGTGTCCAAATGTTGATGACAAACCTGTTTTACCTTCAACATAAAATATGAAAGGTAAAAGTCCGAAATCATAGCGTCCAATGCGATGATTCTGACTGTTGTTTGAGAAGCAGTTAAAAGACAAAGACAGGTTAAGACGTGTTCCATTAGTGATATCAGCACCAGGCTTGAATTCAATCCATGCATGCTTGTTATCAGCATTAACTTCAACACCATAGAGAGGTATGCTGAAATTTCTATATCCTGTGAAGTCTGTCCAAATAGGAGTAACAATACATGATTCATCTGCTGAATATTGGAAATAGCATTCGAAATTCGTGACCGGATCATTTTGTTTCACAATTATATTTTTGGAATGCGTGAACTCCGGTTCGTTGGAACAGTTGCCGGGTTTTTCTATCAATTAAAATATACATTATTTGATTAATAAAAAAAATTGCTGTTTATTATAAAAAAAAAACAGATCCAATTAATTGTGACAAACACCTCACCTATGACAACAACAACGACTGTTTTTAATAATACCGAACCGTCCCAACATATAAATGTTCCAGCATCACCAGATTGGATTCCAGTGATAAATATGTTGTAAGTACAATTTGAATCATTTGTTGAAAAGTTATAACGTGGTTCCCCCTTTTCGTCTAATTTATTTCGGACCTTTTCGGACCCCTTTCCAAGATCTTCCAATCCATTACCTCCATTTATGGATTTGTGGGTCCACTGCCTGGAAGCAGCGTTACAAGCGTTACACTCAATGAAGACACTGCTTCCTATTTTACGGATTAATGTCTCTGTTGAATATGTTGAGCCATTGTTGTTCTCGTTCTGTACCTCTGGATTAACAATTTAAGAAATTTAAAGACAAAATCTGCTTGAACGCCAACTATGTTAGTCTTTTATCTGCTTAATAATTATTAACAACTACGTAATAGATTGATATTATATAATCGAACTGACTTTTTTTATTAGGAGATTTTCACATTTATTAGTACTGTGGTACAAAATCATTTCTCACCTTTTACAAAAAGTAGGAAAAAACATATATCCAAAATGTTTGACATCGGAACGATTCAAAATGAAAATGGAACGAGTTAAAACTTTCTTAAGTTAATAAGTTATTTGCGTTTTCTTCAAATAGATTGAAATCAACTTAATATCTTTAAAGTAAACTTTTAAATATTATTTAATTAGCTCACTTACGACTTATTGACTTAGTAAGAATCTTGTTCAAAGTAGTTTTTCATTTTTATTTCATATAATCAAATGCGAAAGCATTCCATAAATAAAAATGACATTTCCTAGTACCAAAGATCAACACTAAATGCTAAAGAAAGGACAAGTTGTACTAGCAGCTAATGCAAAACTAGTTGTATAGTATAGCGTAATTATATTAATTATAGTGAGGTAGCTAGAAGGAAAAGTTGGCCGTGACCAATAAAATAATTCTTCTCTTAAAGTTAATATTTTTATTACTATTGTTATTCTTATTATTACAATTATTAATATTATTATTATTATTATTTTGATAATTCTACTAGATAGACTTTATTTTCTTACACATGTGATGGTGTATAATATGCTATAAAGAATTTAAGATTTGGCCCGATCCATCCTTAAAATCAAATTTTTTGCAAGGGTCCACTTTGTATGGCGTCGGTAGAAGATTGAAGAATTTACTATTTATAACGTAATTATAATAAAATAATGACCAACCAGAATGAATTTGCTAATTATGTCTGATTTTCTTTAAATGTTATTTTTATTTTCTATTTTGTTATTTCGACTTTTCAGGATGAGAAGATAAATACTTACTTTGTGAAAAGTGCATTTGAGTTTGTATCAAATGTTTACAATTTATTATCAACACCGTCAACTGCAGTCACTGGATATGCTCGATTGATAATGTTAACCTTTCAATATTCTCGGCAGTTTGAATATTTTAATTGTTTATTACGATCTTTTATCCGTTAACTCGAACTGAGTTAATGATCTTCGTGGGAAGTTCTGAATGTGAAACAAATAAAGAGTTAAATCGATTGAGGACCGAATTTTAATTTTTCTGAATGAAATTCAGTTAATGTTCTTATTTAATATCGGTTACTTTGGTCTTTCATTTGAAATACTTTAAGAAATCTAATAAGACATTTGTTTTATTATGCATGTTTGATGCGATATGAAATATTCGTAATTAATAATTATCTCGCAAAGGCTGAGGTTCGACCGATTGATTTAATTCGATTATCATGTTAAACAAATCTAGGACGTTCTATAAATTTACATAGCATCAGCAGAGGAAAGCATTTTATACAGGCAGAGAATATTAATTAAATGTTTGAATTCATTAAATAATCTAAATATTTGATATTAAGATAGTTATAATTATATTTTTATTTTGAAACCCAGGCTGAATCATAACTTTAGGAAACCAATTTTCAAGTTTTGAAAAATAAATTTAAACTGCTCTCTCGTAAAGAATATCTTCAACATTAGTGAGCTTAAGTCGAATAACCAACCATAGATTTTTACTTTTGCTACTTTTGAAACAGATACATTCCAGACAAGCATTTGAAGCTGAACATAAATATATTCGGGCCAAATAATTAAGTTGAAAAGATCAGCTATTTTTGTAACTGAAACTAGATTCTTTACTAACGGTTCATCATTATAAATTGCGAATGATTGAGCTGGACTAATAAAAAATCTGCCCGTAGTAAGGCATTGATAATTGGACTCAAATATCTAAGCCATTAAATCTAGAACTATTTTTTTCTTAATTCCAATGACTTGAAAAGTACAAAACGTATCGCTTTCATTGCCTCTGAAACCAAGTAAATTGAATGTAATACTCAGATATTGTTATACATCGATAGGGAGAATTCTTATTAACTTACTATTTGTAAGTTTTTCTAACGATGATCAAATTTTACGAAGAAATATCACAAGCTTGACCGAAACTGATTAGTTTTTCAACCAGTTGTACTTCGCAAAAAAATGTTCTTAAAAGATTGAAAAGCCACAAAAGATGATATAGTTCACTCTTTTATTTAAAATTAAATGACAAGGTGTGAGTTTTAGAAAATTAAATAATAATCAAATTAATATTAATAATGATAATAATAATTATAATTATAATTATAATAATAGTGTGACTCGTCCATATATCAAATTTGATTAGCCCGTGACAATAAAAATCATAATTGCGATATGATTAATTGGTGCTCTTCTCTAATTGTCACTTATCAACTGTCCCATCTCTTGCTATCAATCTTCATCATTTTGGTTATCAAATCGGAACCATATCAGCGCTTACCTTAGAGGAAATAAACATTTTATTTCCGATTAAAAATAAAGAACAAGCTTTTCCTACAACTTAGAGTGAAAATTAAGGATTTATTTCTGTAGCCAGTAGCTAATTATGAATGTGATGGATCCAATTAACAAGTGGCACTTGGAATATCAAACAAGCACGCAAAAAGTTGATGATTAATTCAGTCAATAATAGATTAAAAGCTTTTTAAACAAAGTCGTTTATAACATCATAAGTGTCTTCTAATGGTCTGAAAGTGTTATTTTTCCAATGAAGGCTGTTCATCGCTTGTGGTTGCTCCACAGGAATTTGTGGAAGTGCTTTGCCCACAACGCCACCATCATATTTTGTCGAATCAATGTCCGCTATTTAAAATGGAAATTTATTTAATAAATTATTAAATAATAAAAATATATGAAATGCTAAATATTTTAAGTGGCAAAATAAATATGGAAATTTTTATCCTATGTTTAAAAAATATTCGGTGAATAATTCATGACATATTTAACTTGGAAATTAAAAAAAAAAAAAAGAAGAAAACTTTCCAAATAATGAACTGAATTTTACCATAAAATGTTTTGTAGAATTTCCAACCGAACAAGAAAACCAGAACAACAGCTAAGGTTGTTATGGATATGATAATAACATTCTTAAGCATGGAATAATGGTAATCCTTTCCACCATTTTTGGTAATACGGTTTTCTGTCAATTGAATACAAGGTCATTATTCGTAAAAACATAACTTTCTTTTAATAAATACCTGCCTCTATAGCGATAATGTATAAAGCAATTATTTATTATTAAATTAGCTATAATGAATTATAAAATTACAAACAAAAATTAGAATTAAAATAATCAATAACCCGAAGCTTTCTTTTCCTCGACGAAAAATATATAAGGCAATTGACCAAATTCGTATAGCTCTAGATGTAGTATTTGAATGTCTTGGCTGTTGTTTGAGAAAGAACAATTAAAAGAATAAGATAGATTGAAACGTGTTCCGTTTGTGATGTCAGCACCAGGTTTGAAAAGGATTGATGCTTGTAGGTCTTCCATTTTAACTTCGTAATCATTACAAGGCATCGTTAAATTTTTGTATCCTGTGAGATCTGTCCAAATAGGAGTAACAATACAAGATTCATCTGCTGAATATTGGAAAGGACATTTGATGGTGATTGAGTCATTTTCTTTAAGAAGGATATTCTCCGAGTCTGAGACATTGGGTTCAACAAAGCAATCGGTTTCATTTTCTAATTTGAAAAAAAAACTTTTAAAAATAATATTCTGCAACAGCTATTTATGCAAATTTACTCACTTATAATTACGACATGATTTTTTTTAATTTCCACTGTACCTCTCCAGCAGCTATATATTCCAACAGCATCGATTTGGATTTTATCCAAGAACAAGTTATAAATACAGGTTGAATTATATCCAAGCCTAAACCATGGATACTTCCTCCCATAATTTTTACTTCTAACAAGATTATTATTTTCAGCAATGTCTTCTTGCGTACCATTGAATGGTTTGTAGGTCCATTTTAGTAAATCAACATCGCATAAGTTACATTCCAAAACAACATCGGTTCCTTCCTTAGCAAATGTTGTTATTGTCTCCAAGGATTTTATTGCTTTCTCAGTTGGTACAACATTCTGCGTGGCTACGAAAATAAGAAAATAAAAGAAAATTATTCATTTGCTAAATATTTGTTGAACTATTTCGTTATCATAATTCTGTTTCACAAAAGCAACTTATTTTTGTAATGAAATAATATGGCGTCGTTTTCAAGTGATAAGTAATTAATTTAACTTCAAGTCAGTTAATCTAATATTAATTTTTATAATTGATCGTTATGATAGAATTAATATTTAACAAATATGGAATTTAAATGAAGATCAGTCGTAACAAGCATTTACTAACCTTGAAGCAAACGCAAAATATTAAAAATTAAAACTGTCTTTAACATTGATAAACTTCAAAACACAAAAGGAACAAAAATAAGATCATCTGTAATTTTTTAATTGTGTAATTTTTTATTTTACAACAATAATTTCAACTTTATTAGATTACATCAGACGACAAAAGCTATCAAAATAAGGATTCAACATTTACTTGTAGCAAAGATTAGAACAAATGCTTAACAAAAGGACAACTTGTACTTGGCTATTAACTAAAAGCCCAGTGAACAGTTAAATGTAATTATATTAATTATACTGAAGCAGCCAGAAGGAAAAGTTGATTGTGACCAATGAAACATCTTCTTTCCTCTTAAAGTTGATGACGGTTACTACTGCTGCATTATTACTGTTATTATTATTATTATTATTGAAAGTAGTAGTAGTTAATCACGCTATCACATAGCAGCTACCTATGTACCTACATAAAATGTTTGTAGATTTAATACAATTTAAAAACAGGTGCACATTTTGAAGTGTATTTCAGTTACGAAACCTTGTGTTTACTTTTTTTAAAATTATTGATGCTTTTAGATGTTAAGCTAAACGTGGCCTGCACTTAAAGATTAACCCTGATCATTATTTATGCGTTCCCATGCTTTTGCAATCTTACTTGTATATTTTTGTTCGTTTGTTTGCCTTAAATCCGCGATTAATTATAATAATAATATTTATTAATTATAATTAAATAATTATTGATATAATTAATCTCTCTGAATTATTTTGATTTTTCGTCCTTAACACCCTGCTCAAGACTGCGCAGCCATCGAAAAGCGACCACGAGAAGATGTGAAAACTTTCTATTTTAAACAATCTCCAACGATTCATTTAATTAGATTTAATTCCGGAATAAAATATCTTTTAAGAAATTTAAACTTAAGTTTGAATTTAATTTACCAAAAGATATTTTATTTATTTTTATTTTTTTACATTTACGACAATAGCTTGTACACATTTTTAATAATCGCATGTAAAGATCATAAAAGTCTGGTATTTTTAATGGTTTGCCTACTGAGTAACAATTGATATCATTATTTCTGCCATTAAGAACTAGATTGGGAGAAGACTTTAAGTGTAATTTGAAAACTATTAATGAAATAAATTATTGGTACAAATTATTTTTAACATTTTATTCAGAAAATGTTTTATTATTGGTCATTTATTAACATTTCTAAATGATTGCAAGGGCAAGCCATGCAATGTATAGTGTCAAGATCTTCAGATTCCATGTCTCTATCGAAGCAATTGTCAGTCTGAGGATGCAATTAAAAAAATTTCGGAGATCTGCCTGCCACTATTACCGCGCTTTGTTACTCAAATATACGGCCTAGAAATTAATAAGTATGAAAATATTGCTCTTATTTTATATTTAAAATAAACTTAATTACTAATTGTTAAATTAAAAACGCGCATTGACCTATTCACTAGACAAGTCATTACATTCATAAAGGGTAATAAAAATATTTTTCATTTGTGCTTATAATACTATTATTTTTCAAATATATTATGAAGCGTAAGCATAATGAACTTTATCCAGATTTTATAAATTATTAACAAATAATTACCGAAAAATCATCAACATAATAATAATGACATGAGCAAAACTTTCAATGTTTATTTCAGAAACAACTTTAAACCTACCTAATTACGTACGAACTTCCATCATCTAATAGTGATTTGTATTTAATATTATTTTTAAAAATAATTAATTTATTATTGAATTAACTGTGGCGGAATGAGGTTCGCATACAAAGGATAGCGTTTCAGCCATTAAGAACACGAGTCACCACTTTCTAAGAAATTTTAATTAGGTAACACTTGCAAAATATTATAAGATTACTGATCACAAGTATGGTTTTACCGACGTTTATATTAAAAGGCATGGAGTGTCCTTAAGCGGAGAGGAAGAGCTCCATAAATTTACCATTATTAATATTTTTGTTATATTATATTATTTGTTATCTCTCGCCATTTCTCTCATTCATTTTGGTCATTACTTGTCGGAGAACGAATTAAAAATAGGAAGACGCTTTGATACCAGACATGGTCATTTTAATGTCAAAAATCAAGAATTGTAGTTCAACGGACCAAAACTAAGTTAACCACTTTAAATGAATGTTTAGTAATTCATGCAAGTATTAACAGTTAATCAGGCATGAATAGTCTGTTTATTTTTTGCATGGTTTTTAGTTTTCTCTAAATAAATTCATTTATAACAGCATAAGTGGCGTCTTCCGGCATTCTGATTTCAGAGTCTCTCCGGCGATGATCGTCCAAAGTTCCGAGGTCTTCCATAGGGATTTCTGGAAGTTCTTTTCCAATAACACTGGCATCGTAATTTGTGGAAATGCTGGCAACTGTTCATACCATGTGAAAGACAAAACATTTATTGAGTAAGAAATAGGCATCTTAAATTCTAATAAAGACATGTGTTTCATGGCCTTATTAGAATTGTATGCCGTTTAGGGTCTTGCCGTTTTCATTGACCCTCTATACAAATTAAATTAACCGCCACTGATTGTAAGCATATGTTTATTACTTCAAAGATGTATCAACTAAATCCAGTCAAATCAATTAAGCTTACCGTGAAATAATTTATAGAACTTCCATGAGAACATCAGAACCAGTACTATAGCGACGAATGTGATGACAACGATGATACAGAAAGTAAGTAAATTGTTGGTCGGTTTCTGATTATTTTCTGAATTAAATATTTTTGGAAATAAAGCATACCAGTATAACTAAGACTGTTTTAAACCATTTTATTTTCAGATATGCTTTTAAGTAATTGCCCGAGTATTCTGAAGTTCTGATATTCTTACTGATGTAACTTTACCCCTTTGAAACAATACCCTAACTAAATATAAATGTCATATTTTGCTGAAATTTTATTACTTATAGTGTCTTATATTTGTTTATTTATCAAATAATTATACTTATTTCTTCGGGTTGTAAATTAATGCCCGCTCGCAATGACCTAAAGGTCAGAGGAAATTTAAGTTACTATAGTGAAATTATAGGGTTGGCATTTAAAAATATTTTAAAAAATCGAATAAAAAAAATTAAAAACGTAATTTCAGATAAAAATTGTAAAAAAAATCTAAATGTTGAAAAAACTTTTGTTATAATTTTTAAATATATTTTTTTAAACACTTTAATTCCATTTTTTAAAACCCTTTTTAAGGCACGACTTTTAAGAAGTAAATTCAAAAGTAATAACATAGAACTAACCTCTGAAAAGTGTGAATGGAGTCTGACCAAAATCATATCGACCCTCTAGTCCGCTCATAATAGTACCGCTGCTGTTTAAGGAAGAACAATTAAATGCTAGCGATAAGTTGAAAAGTGTTCCACTTCTTATATCAGCACCAGGTTTGAAATGGATCCATACATGTTTGTCACCCATGTTGGCTTCGAAATCATTAGCGGGTATCATTAAATTTCTGTATCCTGTGAGATCTGTCCATATAGGAGTAACAATACATGATTCATCTGCTGAATATTCAAAAGAACATTTGATGGTAAATGGATCTTCTTGTTTCAGATGAATGTCGTTAGAGTCTGAGAATTCTGGTTCGCTTGAGCACTTGAGGGTATCACCTATTAAAATTAAAATAACAATATTAATAACATTTGTAATAAATTGAGAGAAATTTCAATCAATTTCACTCACTTATAACGACGATATATACAATTACTTTTCTTATCATGTTTTCCCAACAGCAATATAAACCAGCAGCACCAAATTGGATTTTATGCAAATGCAAACTGTATTTGCAGGTTGAGTTGTTTATGAGTTCAAACCATGAAACATTCTTTCCTTGATGTTTTTTTCTGATTGTTTTATTTTTTGTTGCAATTTCTTCTTGTTGTCTGTTTGGCCCCTTGTACGTCCATTGCAGGCCATCAATATTACAAAAATTACATTCAATGGTAACATCTTCTCCGGCTTTTATAAATTTTGTTGTTGTACTAGGATTATTTGCATTAGTAGTATTTTCCTGAGCTTCCAGTTGTCTTACAACGTCATCTCCAACTACGAACGATTAAATTGGCAGGTTAAACTATTATAGATAATTATATCATTTCATGCTCATCATCTACTCAACTTACCGAGTTGATGATGTTGAATATTACACTAGATTTTAAATAATTTAAAAAAAACAATGTTTTATAATCAAAAATATAATTTAATGTTAATTTAAACTCTTTTTTGACTTACCATAATTAAAACACAAATTTAATAATAACAGTAAGTTAGTATTGTTCTGCGCTAATATCAAATAATTACTAACCCAATATGAGAAGCAGCAAATAAAATCTTGAACATGTTTTTCGCATTTCTACAGCTCAAACGTTATGACAAAATAAATAAATAGATATAATAAAAAGCGAATAATGTTTTTTTTTTCAATATTTGTTTTGTCAATACTTTTTAGCTTCTTGTTTTATTTAGATAATTCAGACTAAAGAAAACATTCACAAAACGATTTCGACATTTCCTGTTCTAACAAGAAACAACACGAATGCTAAACGAAAAGACAACTTGTACTTGGCTATTACCTGAAAGCCCAGTGAACAGTTAAATGTAATTATATTAATTATACTGAAGCAGCCAGAAGGAAAAGTTGGTTGTGACCAATGAAACATCTTTTCTTTTCTTGCAATTGTTAGTATCCTTTAAAGGTCATTATTAGTAGCAATATTATTTCATTTTTGTAATGTATATTTTATTAATAAATGGCCTAAAAACTACTCGATTTTTTTTTGTAGATTCCTTTAGCAAATGTTTTGTCATTAAATTCTCCTTTGTTTCGTGGAAATTTTAAAATATAGCTCCACAGGAATAAAGTTCGCATTCAATGGTCTTATAGCAATTCTCACTTAATTTTTTTTAAATCATTTTTCTTTATTAATTATGAAAGGACGTCAATATTTATGCAGAAGATGAAGATTGGCGTAAGACATCATTTCAAACTTTTGCTCTTTTTGCTAGAATTTCTATAAATAAGGCTAAGGTCATTAGGCTAAGAATCTAATTACTGACAACCAATTACGTTGATATAATATAAAGAGGAATTTATGAATTAAATAATAATTATATATTTCTTAATGTGAATCACATTGAATAATATCCAATAATATTACATCGAAACAGATGAATTCGAGAAAACTCATGGATTATTTTTTGTGGTATTCTTTAATCTTTAAAATGATAGTCGTAACCCACTGGGTGAGACTTAATCCTTTTGCGGACAGCAATTAGTGATTACTGAACAGGATTTTAAAGATTGAAACAAAAATTTTATGAAAGCATTTTGTGGAGTTAGACTATAAATAATGTTCCATCATTTTTTAAAGATGTCATTTCATTGGCTATTGGTTTCATTATAATACAACTGGTTTCTATTGATTCATACATAATAAAAATGAATATCACTAAATATCAATCGTAAGTGCGTTTAATCCTAAGTTTAATGCAAATGACTCCTTACTTCGTCAGATGAATGACATTACGTTTTGCGAGGAAAAATTGTTAGCTCCTAATTTATATAAACTTGATGAAAATCAAATCATCATTATTCTGGATGTAAATAATTTTTCTAGTAAATTAGTAAGGTTGAAGCAATACATACACGTATACAATACAATATATGTAAGCAGCTTATGTAATTTGGCCATTCTATCCATGACTTAATTTGTGAACTTCCTGTAATCGGTTGCAATCCACAGATGCTTTACACGTTTTTAAAATGTTTTTCACATTATGAAAACTGTAATCCTGACTTTTAGATCAAAATAATTTTTAATAATCGCCATTACAATTGATTTAAAAGATCGGTCACATTTATGGAAAATAGTGGTTTACAAGTTAATGATAAAATAAAAGACTCAAACATTAAAAATGAAATTCTAAGCCATTTCATAGCTAAATGTTTATTTTTCTTTAACCAATTAATTTGTTTAATTCTCGACCTGTGAAGGTCTGAAAAGTTATAATAATTAGTTATAGAAATTATTATTAATGCGATAAATTTTATTCAGACTTATGATGGTAACCATAAGACAAGCGAGTTTGGTGCCGACGGATGGATTTATATATCCGGATACCATAAAATAAAAACGAATAAAAAGTGTCTTCTGTGTAACGAATCTTTAGTAACGCCAAGTATTTTATGATGTCACTTCACGGTTCAACAAGTTCAATAACAGCTTTATTTACTATTTCTAAAATGTAACAAATCGTCTTTTACAAACAAAGCCAATTGGCATTGGTGTGAAGTCAAGTTTTTGTAATCTAAATGCACATAAAACGTGATTGAAAACGTGATAGTATTTATAGTTTATTTCAATCCTTAATGGCTTCATAAGTTGCTTCTTCTAATAATTTAAATTCAGCAGTGTTTCTATACGGATGATGATTCATAGTCCCAAGATGTTCCAATGAGTAGGAAGCAGTCATAGGAGTTTCTGGAAGAGCCCTGCCTACCACACTGTTATCTATATCTGCAAAATTCAGTAAATGTTAATAATGACATACATTTGAAAATATGTTGATATTAAACGGTATTAATTAATTAACATAGTCAGTTAATTTTATTTTTACCTTAAAAATTATTTACGATTTTTTTAACTTTTTCAAAATGATATTAATATTACCTTTCATTAATTTGTAGTTCTTGTAGATCTTCCATATTAATGTTGGAAACAGGAAGACAGTCAGAATTGCTATGGCTATAATGATCCCAATAGTTAGAAAATTGTTATTCTCTGGTCCATCGGTAATAGTGGTCCGTCCTTTATTGTAAAACAAATCTAATTAATAAAAAATTCTTTAGAACAGATAATTATAATTTATAAAAATCTAAACTTTATAACATAAGTCGTGCATAAATTTGGATTATCCAGGTAACAGTGAGTCACACAGGACCAGCCCTCTAGAGGATATTATTTTTTTATGAGTTTCTACTTCTCTATATATTTCTGTATTCAGTTCAATAAAAAATAATTTGAAAAAGCCATGTTGAACGAACCTTTCTCAACTTCGACAAATAATGTAAACGGTATTTGACCAAAGTCATATCGATTGCTTCGGACTTCGTATTTGTCTTGGCTGTTGTTTTGGAAAGAACAATTAAAATCAAAAGATAAATTGAAGTGTGCTCCATTTGTGATGTCAACACCAGATTTGAAGTGGATCCATGCATGTTTGCCATTCATATCAGCGATACCAGTCGTTAAATTATTGTGTCCTATGAGAGGAGTAACAATACATGATTCATCTGCTGAATATTCAAAAGAACAGTTTATGGTGATTGAGTCATTTTGTTTCAAAAGGATGTTGTCAGAGTGTTTTAATTCTGGTTCGCTTGAGCAAGTGTTGTTATCACCTAGTAGGTATTTAAAATGACTATTTAAAACTATTTAAGATAAATTTTTAACATATGTGTGTCAAATTTACTCACTTACGACGATGACATTTGTCATCGATATTGTATTCACATTTTCCCAGCAGCGATATATTCCAGCAGCATCAAATTGGACATTAGGCAAATGCAAAACATGAGTGCAGTTTGAAGAGCTTATACGTCCAAACCGAGAAGTATATTTTTCTTGATTTGTCTTCCTGATTGTTTTATTACCTACAGTAATTTCTTCATGTGATCTCTTCGGTCCCTTGTATGTCCATTGCAGGCTATCAATATTACACCAACGGCATTCAGTGGCAACATCTTCTCCGATTTTTGTGATCTTTGTTATTATATTAAAGCTTGTAACTGTATGTTCTTGACTTTCAGTGCTTTCCCCTGCGTTTGCATCTATAAATGGAGTATTAAACATTTTTTAGATAATTGTATTATCTACTCAATTCAATGACTTCACAATCCGGAATATGACACTGAAGTTGAAAGTAATTGAAAAACAAACGAATGTCTTAAAATAAAATTCATGATTTGATGTTAATTAAACTTTACCTTCCATTTCCGTGTGCCACAATTAAAACATAAATTTAGTATTGAAGATACATTAGTAATGGTCTGTAGTAATATAATGCAATTACTAACCGATTATGAAAAGCAACGTACAAAACCTAAAATATGTTTTCAGCATTTCTAAAGCTCAAATACTAAAATAAAATAAATCTATGTAGATAGATTCGTAATATGAATTCGACATTTCCTGGTAGCGAAAATCAGCACGAATGCTAAACGAAAAGACAACTTGTACTTGGCTAATAACTAAAAGCCCAGTGAACAGTTAAATGTAATTATATTAATTATACTGAAGCAGCCAGAAGGAAAAGTTGGTTGTGACCAATGAAACATTTGTTCTATTAAAGTTGTTAGTATCCATTTAATGACATGATTATTGTTAATATTATTGGCATTATTAGCATTATTACCCCTTTATTTTGATATGCTTGTATTTTGTAATGGCTGGAGAATTACGCTAAATTTATTTTTATAAACGCTTCTGTTTAATCTTTTTTACATTTATGCGCCCATTTTATATTAAGATAGTTTATATTATATTATAAAAAATCTTGTATTAAAATTCATATTGCACTGAATTACGCTAGTTTTCTTATACAGGTTTTCTCCTGCCAGTTATAATCAATATCTCCACAGAATATTTGTTTTTGGACTCCACTTCTCACGGCTTTACGTGAAATATTTTGCTTATTTGTTAGAACTCCTGAAATAAATAATTTTGTCAAGAACCTAATTATATCTAACAATCAATTAAGTTCTAGTAATATATCAGATATTTACAGATTAGATAAAATTTAAGATCATATTTAATGTAAACACTTAATGCAATCACAATAACATCATATCGGAATAGATTAATACGAAGATAAATCTTTCGATGCATTATTAGTCTGATTCTTGATTCATTAAACTAATGGGCGATAATTAATGCTTTTTATGGCTACAATTAATGGTTAATGAACAACAGCTTAAAGAATGAAACATTTTCAGGAAAACTGTTTTAAGTTGTGCTACTAAACAGTTCTGCCATTTTTTTACTGTCGTAATTTGAATTGTTAAAATTGATTTCGAATTAACTCACAAAAATTATTAATATTAATTGTGAGTGCATTTAATCCTAATCTTAATTATCGTAACATCATCTTCAAGGATATATATATAAGAAATAAATCATTCATTTTGTACCAGTCACTTGAATGATTTTAGATATTTATGTATTTATATTTATATTAATTTAATCAAAATTGTTACTTATTTACGTTGCTGTAACTAGCATCTAACAAGGATCTAAGTTTCCTCTAATTATCCAGTAAAGTTGCTGCAATATACAAAACGAGATGCATCTCAGGGCCTAAAGCTGGATTGTGAAATTTTAACCCGAGTCTTAAAAATAATTATGAACTTTTAGTTCTTCCTCTCTTCAGTTGCAATACACAGAAACACGCTTTATGAGAAGAGAAATCCTAGTACTCATTAGGCAAAAAAAAACCGTGCGGATTGTCTTTGTGAAGGATTGGCTTCGTTTACGAAAAATATCAGTTTGCCAATTAATGATAAAAAAGACTGAAACATTAAAAATTAAATTCTAAGTTATTAATTAATTTTAACGAATTGATTCCTAATTTAATTAGATGTCTGTAATTATTATGAAAACTTCTAGAGTATTCGGCGTATTAAAATAGAGCCAGCTAGAAATTAAAATGGAGGCGGGGCTCAGTTTTGTTGGAATGATAAATTTAGACAAGGAGCAAAGCCGTCAATGCTGAAGTCGGTCTTGAAGTCTTGAAAGGACGCCTTAAGGTCAGATGAGATTGCCAAAAACTGTTGAAGAATTTAAGAAGAGCAGTTTCTCTACTGAAAACTACTGATGGAATTTAGAGGAATATATTGAGCAGATACAGAGGTGGGATGTCCATAGGTTGAGGTGCCTTAGAATTGTCTAAAGGGGAGATGGGTGGGTGGTGGGGAGAGATTGGTAGTGAGGGATGGATTCATGGTGTCAATTTTCTGTCCAACAAATCTTTGGCTGTGCCAAATATTTTATATTGAATTACTTCACGGTTCAACCAGTTCATTAAAATTTATTATTTTCGAAATGCAAGAAATCGCTCTACATTAAGGAATCCAAAAAAATGGATTTAAATCAAATCATATCCTTGTGAAATATTTGCACCTGAATTGATTAGTGGAAAAGATACACTAAAGGTGCGTAACGTACAATAATCGGAATGCGACATAAATGGGCCAAATACGCTTAAATGGATAACAAAAGGGTGTGCCTCTAAGAAAGCAGAAGTAAAGTACTTAATATTTGCAATCAAATTCTCAATTCAAGCGAATATTACTCCGATAGACTTTGAGTTTATAATTGTTTTGACTACTTTACATAGAAAGTGACTGATTGGTGTTTATAGTTTATTTCAATCTTTTATGACTTCATAAGTTGCGTCTTCTGGTGGCATAAATGTAACGATGTCCCTTCGTGGAGGTAGCTTTGGGGCTTCCAAGGTGTTCAAAAGGTTCAAACCAAGATGTTCCAAGGAGTAGGAAGCAATCATGGGAATGTCTGGTAGAGCCTTGCCCACAACACTGGCGTCGACTTCTATCGCTTGTAAATGTGAATGACTTTTTTTAAATTACTGAATTAATTAATTAATGTTCAAGCAATTTTATTTCTTCTTACAAATTATTTATAATGTTTTTTCGTAAATTTTTAGTAAATAGATTAATATTACCATTAATTAATTTATAGTTTTTGAAAATCTTCCATATTAGCACAGGGAAAAGGAAAACAGCCAATATTGCTATGGTTGTAATAATCCCAGTTGTTAGCAATCGATTGATCGGTGATCCCTCATTTCTGACCGTAGTGGAAGCCCCTTTAAAAATCAAATTAAGCACTAACACGAGTCTTTTCATAAATAAAAAAAATCTAAACTCTAGAAAAAGGTTTTAAGTACTGGAGTGACTATTGTGCATAATTTGGGCTATCAAGGTGGTACTGAATCGCTCATCCACACGGGCGGAATTTATTTCATCTACCTCTGCTTCTACCTCTTTGCGTACTTCGCTCAATAAAGATTTGATAGAATTATCTTGAACGAACCTTTCTCAAATGCGGCAAATAGTGTGAATGGTACTTGGCCGAAGTCATATCGACTGCTTCGGACTTCGTATTTGTCTTGGCTGTTGTTTGAGAAAGAACAATTAAAAACAAAAGATAAATTGAGTTGTGTTCCATTTAAGATGTCAGCACCAGACTTGAAATGGATCGATGCATGTAGGTTATCCATTTTAACTTCGAAATCATCATCAGGCAAGGTTAAATTTCTATATCCTGTGAGATCTGTCCAACCAGGAGTAACAATGCATGATTCATCTGCTGCATATTTAAAAGAACATTTGATGGTAAAAGAAATTTTTTGTATCAGAAAGGTGTCTGAAAAATCTGGTTCGCTGGAGCAATTGTTGTTATCGCCTATTAAATTCAAATTAACAGTTTATCATTATTTTTGGTAATAAATTTATATGAAGTTCACTTACTTATAACGACGATATTTGTCGTTGATATTTTATTTAAATTGTCCCAACAACTATATATTCCAGCAGCATCGTATTGAATTTTTGGCAAATGCAAAATGAACATGCAGTTTGAATAGCTTACAGGTTCAAACCAGGACGTATTTTTTCCTTGATATTTTGTTCTGATTGATTTGCCTGCTGTAACAATTTCTTCTTGTGGTTTGTTTGGGCCCTTGTATGTCCATTGCAGTAAATTAATATCACACAAGTTGCATTCAATAGTTATATCTTCTCCGACTTTTATAAATTTCATTGCATCAATAAGTTCAGTTGCCTGAATTTCTGACCGTGTATCAATTGTTTCTATTAAATGAAAGGTTTTGTTTATTAAACCTGAGTAGATAACTATATTATTTCATGCTCAACAGCTCAATTCATTGGATTGATAATGTGAAACATAAACGTTAAAATAGTTTTTTTTTAAATCAATATTATGGAATCGAATTTATAACATAATGTAATTTAAATTTACCTTACATTTTGATGTGCCATAATGAATGAGACATGAATTTAATGATAACAGTAAACTATTAATTGTTTGTGGTAGTATCAAGGAATTGCTAACCGCCAAAGAAAAGCAACAAACTCAGGCTGATACATATTTTTAGCATGTTTCCAACTCAATCATTAGAACAAAATAAATAGGGTTAGGTATAATACGTTAAGTCTTCGCTTTATTCGATTAATTCAGATTAAAGAAACATTCGTAATACAACTTCGACATTTCCTGTTTTAACAAGAATCAAACGAATGCTAATCGAAAGACAACTTGTACTTGGCTATTACCTGAAAGCCCAGTGAACAGTTAAATGTAATTATATTAATTATGCTGAAGCAGCCAGAAGGAAAAGTCGGTTGTGACCAATGAAACAGTTGTTTTATTAAAGTTGTTAGAATCCATTGAGCGATATTATTATTATTATTATTATTATTATTATTATTATTATTAGCATTATGATTCCTTTTTGGTTTCATATATTTTCAGTTTACAATCGCTTGAAAATAATTCGGAATTAATTTTTGTAAATTCTTTTGCTCAACCGTTTCCCTATTAATCGTCCATTATTTCATACAATTTTTTAATATTTTATTAATAATGGTAAAATTCGCATTATATCGAGTTAGGACAGCTTTTTTAAAGCTCATTTAAATATTGCAGGTTTTCCCCTGACAGATATAATCAATATTTTTATGGAGTATTGGTCTTTCACCCGCTATCTCACAAATTAGTGACATTTTACGTTATTTGTTAGAATTTATATAAAATAAAATTAATTGAACCGTAATTAACCTAATAAATAATTAATCTTATTATGTCTACAAACAAATTACGTTTTGTCAATATAGGAACTAATTTACAAATAATAATATTTTAAAAAATAATATTTTAATTATTTCTTAATTTGAATTACATCCAGATAAAATCACATCAAAATAGATGAATTTGAAAAATAATCTTGGTGCATTTTTAGAGTGATTCTTTTGTTTTTAAAATAATGAGTGAGACTTTACAATCTTTTTCCGACCACAATTAATGGTTATTTAACAGCAATTTGAAGATTTAAAAATACCATTTAATTAGTTCTAATATCGATTGATTTAGAATTAATTAAAAAAATATTAAATATTAATTGTAATTTATTCCTAATGACTTTAGATATTTGCATGAAATATTTACAAAATTTTATGAAAATCACATTTCTGTACTTCTCTATAGCCGGCACAAACATTGTAATTTTTCGAATGAAGCAGTAACGTTTGAGCAACACACATAACCAGAAGATACTTAAAAGAACTGAACGTTTGCCTGTTAAATTTTAATCCTTGACTTAAAAATAGTTTTGAACTTTTGGGTCCTTCATGCTTCTATTACGATGCACAGAAATAAACTCCTTGAGCAAACAAATCCTAGTCTTACGAAGAAAACTTAAGGATTTGAAGGATTAGTTTAAGAAAAGCGTTTGTTTGCAGTTGATGATAAAAAAAAGATTCAAACATTAGAAATTAAATTCTAAAAAATTTCAAAGTTCAATTAATTATAGATCCCTGAGTTATTAGAAGTTTGTAATCACTATGAGGAATCAACTTCTGGAATATTCAATGTGCATTAAACAATAGGTGGTTAACCTTGAAAGGTCAACGACGAGAGCAGATACGATTGTCAAAAACTGTTGAAGATTTGGGAGAACGATAAATACTGAAATTAATTCAGGACATATACAAAGATGATACTGTCAGAGGTTGAGGTGTCTGAGAATTGTCGAAAGGGGGCAGTATAACATGGGTGGTGAGGAGAGGTTGGTGGCGAGGGGTGGATTCATGGCATCAATCTTCTGTCCAACAAATCTTTAGCACTACCAAGAATTTTATACTGAATTACTGTTCGGTTCAACCAGTTCAACAAAATTTATTACTTCCGAAATGTAAAAAATCGCTCTACATAATAGAAGCCAAAAGATTTTAAACCAAATCCTAGACTGGTGAAATATTTGGAAATGAATTGATTAATCATTAATGGATACGATTAACTAAGATATTACGTAAACAAATCATCGAAAAACAGTTTGAGTGAAACATTTTACCAAATGGTAGTAAATGGAAAACAAACGCAATAAGATAATTGATGTACAATATTATTTTCAATCCTTATTCTCAATTCAAGCATTCTTTCATTCTAATAGACTTTGAGGTCATTAATGTTGCAATATTAATATAATTGCAATGGGTCTACACAAAAATTGATTGATTGGTGTGGTTGTTCATTTCAATCCTTAATGACTTCATAAGTTGCTTCTTCTGGTGACCTAAATTCAACAATATTTCTACGTGGAGGTAGCTTCGGGGCTCCAAGATGTTCCAAGGAGTAGGAAGCAGTCATGGGAATGTCTGGTAGAGCCTTGCCCACAACACTGGCGTCAATTTCTGTGGCTTGAAGTAAACGTGAATGACTTATATTTCCAAAAAAATACAGAATTAATTAACATTTTCAAGTAATTTTATATCTTCTTTCAAATTAATTATAATTTCGTAAAATTTGTAACAACGAAGTTAATATTACCATTAATTAATTTGTAGCTCCTATAGATCTTCCATATTAGTACAGGAAAAAGGAAAACAGTCAGAATTGCCATGGCTGTAATAATCCCAGTTGTCAACATTCGTTTGATCCTGGATTCATCGGGTGTTTTCATGTTATTAGTGGTCCCTTTTAAAAAAATAAACAAATTCTGAACTATCATAAATATCCTTAGACAAATATAAATCTATCAAAATAAGGACTCTACAAAACAGTTATAAATATTGGAGTGACTTGTGTGTATAATCTAGACTATCCAGGTTGTATTTAGTCTCGCAGGACAAACCCTCCGACTTATTTGATTTCTTCACGAGTTTCTACCTCTATGCATACTTCGCTCAATAAAAAATTGATTTGATAGAATCAGAGTGAACGAACCTTTCTCAACTTCGACAAATAATGTAAACGGTATTTGACCCAAGTCATATCGACTGCTTCGGACTTCGTATTTGTCTTGGCTGTTGTTCGAGAAAGAACAATTAAAAACAAAAGATAAATTGAGGTGTGTTCCATTCGTGATTTCAGCGCCAGGTTTGAAATTGATCCAGGTATGGCTGTCAGTCATGCTAACGTCGAAGTCAATGCTAGGCACTGTGAAATTCCTATATCCTGTGAGATCTATCCAAATAGGTGTAGCAATACATGATTCATCCGCTGAATATTGAAAAGTGCAATTGATGGTGACTGTGCTATTTGGTGTCAAAAGGATGGTTTTCGGAAAATCTGGTTCGCTGAAGCATCGAAAGTTTTCTTCTGTCAAGTTGAAAATAAAGCGTTAAATTATACAAAATATTGCTGATATTTTAACGACAATGAGGAATATTTGATTGAAGTGACTCACTTATGACGATGACATTTGTTCTCATTATGTTCAAATCTTTCCAACAGGTGTATACTCCAGCTTTGTTTATTTGAATTTCGTGGATGTATAATTTGTTAATGCAGATGTTGTTGTCAAAAGCAATGTTAAACCACTGATCATCTTCTGCCTGGTTGTCTTTTCTAACTGCTTCTTTACCTGTGACGATATCAGCTGGTACTCCGTTGGGTGGTTTGTGAGTCCAAACCAAGGAACTACCGTTGCATGAACGGCATTCAATAACAACACCAGTTCCTTCTTTAATAATTTTTATTTCTAGACTTCCACTATTATTTCCAGTTTTCTCATTCACCGAGTCTAAATTTTCAAGAATTGCAAAAAAAGTCTTTAAATAAGCAAATTTAATGACATTTTAGCGACTAACCATTTATGAAGAGAAATAAAAAAATGCTTAAAAGAACTTCTAAGGCTTTCCTAATTCGAAATACACCAACAAAATGGCAGAGGAACATGTGGAATTATTTTTAATTTTAACGCTAGACTTGATCTATTCAAACTTACAACGCATGTCAGACAACTTCGATTTAAATCACTTTACTTTTAAAATTGTAACAAATCTTGATTTGTAAATTAATTCTACACAGCCATTTATTTTGTTTTAATTTAATTGTACAATCTTTCATACTAAATAAATAAGTATCGACAATTCTCTGAATTAAGAATCAACACGAATGCTAAATGAAAGACAACTAGTACATGGCTATTAACCGAGAGCCCAGTGGACAGTTAAATGTAATTATATTAATTATGCTGAAGCAGCCAGAAGGAAAAGTTACTTTAGACCTCTAAAACACCCATCCTCTTGAGGTTATTCTTATTATTATAATTATTGTTATGATTGCATATTATTTCTGTTTCGTCTCTCGCGCCATATTTTCTGCAATTCTAATATTGTTCAATTCAAGTTAATTCTTTATAGATGTAAATAAAAACTCCTTCGATTCTTTTTTTCAAAATTCTTGTTTATTTAATGATATCATTACTTTGTGTTATGTTACAATGTAAAACTGAATTAGCAGTGACTCCTACCTATTAGGCTTTGTAAAACACATGGGACTAACAGTTAATGTAACATTATAGCCGTTTTCAATAATGGCAGGCAATTAATACATGGATAAACATAATCATGAAACTAACAATTAATCTATAATAATATTGCAAAATTAATTTTGATCTTTATGTTCAAAATCGCTATTAAATTATTTGGATAATAAAAGAAATGTTAGTCAGGGTTGGTCTGCATTAATCTTTTTTCTGCACCAATAAATTTTCATTTTTGTTCTCTGGTACTTTCGAAAATTATATAACAATTATATAATTTATTATTATCACTATTGCCAATTTAAATTTTATTAAATTTTAAAAAAATGGCTGTATTTTGGTCATGGGCAATTAAAGATCTTTGTTAAATATATCGCAATTAATATTCAATCCGAGCGAGTAGTGTAATTGGTGATACTCTTTCCTGGATTAATATATTAATAATATATTCAATTATTTAAAAACATTTAATCAAAGAATTAAATAAATATTTTGGATCTTCAAATGAGTACCATCCGTTTTTCAGCGGGACCGATTTTTTTAAGGAATATTTTCAAATTCACTGCTCTATAAATTAGTAAAGGAAAACATCTTCAAATTCTTATTTAATATTCTTATTTAATATGGTGTTTTAATCAAATTAATTTATTAAACAAAATAATATGCTTTTATGGTTAGGTTAAATATTCGGCGCTTTTTATTTCATTATTAAATAAATAAATTATTCGTAGATTCAAATCCTGAACCTTTAAAAACTTATAAACATGTCTTCATGAGTTTTGGGGTGCCTCAAGCTCAACATATTCATAATTTATGGATAACATTCAGAGCTTATCGTTATCAAGATTATCCTCTTCATACTCAACTTATGTCCATTTCTCAAAGAAATAGTCATCTCTACTTTCCAAAAAAAGAGAACTCAAAGATACTTTATCGTCATGTCATGGGTTTCACAAGTTGAACATTAATTCCATAGTTCGATTTTCAACACAAAAGGAAACATGAAATGCGAGATTAAAATATATCTATTTTGTTACAGATAGATTTCAAAAGATGTTTGATTCAATAAGAGCCTCTACAAAGCAACCCATTTAATAAAACTATTAACATATTATAAATTTATATTCAGTTGACAAACTGATTATCAAGTCAAAACGCCATAAACATGTTACAAAAGTAGTTATAAAAATAAAATCATTTTATAACATATTGGAAAACAAAAAATTAAAAATATATTAACAGGATAATCAATCGGTGGCAATTAATATCCATTTGAAATTCATTATAACAAAATAGGAATATACCAGTTACCGAAACTTATCAAACCAACAACAACGATACATTTTATTCCATTGTTCTCATTCTCAATTAGTTAAGCTAAATCGTTTATGACGTCGTAGGTGGAATCCTCATGGAATCTTAATCCATTAATATTTCGACATTGAAAATCTTTCTTTACTTTAAAGACTTCGTCCAAGGGAATGACAGGCAGAGCTCTTCCCGTCATGAAATCATCGCGGATCGAAGGAGAATTGACAACTGTTTGGAATAACAACAAGCTCTAATAAAAAACTGATACTGGAAAAACTAATTGGTTTCTCTGTGATTGGCTGGCTCAAATACTATCACAACACGTATCAATGCGCTTGATATTAATAGCTGGTTTGGAATGAATTGTTTCAAATTTTAAAACTATTTACCTTTAAATAAGTAGAACTTCCAAATGAAAATTGAAAAGGTAACAATAATAACAATTGCAATGGCTAAGCTAATAGCGACTTTGAGCAGAAAACTGATGAAGTTTGGTTGGACAATCCTTTTATTGTTCATAGAACCTGAAGCTAGAAGTACTTTTTATCAAATTTACCAAGTTGTGTCACAAATAAATATATTTTAATAATTTTTAGAACTGCTTTGAAAAAACCTCGATTGATTACTAATTCAGAAAAAGATTGAATTTGTCTTTTAAAGTGCTAAAATAAAATAATAAATTCTGAGGGCCTCAGCTAACGGCTTAAATTAAAAATATAAATATGCTTTCATCTATTTCACCTTTCATAACTAATGTATTTAATGAACAAAAATATTTAAACTTTACCGTGAATAAAGATTTTGAATGGTACAAGTCCAAAATAATATTGTCTTGCTTCTGAACTTTGAATTTTGTCGCTGGAATTTGTGGGAAAACAATTAAATGCAAAGGATAGGTTGAATCTTGTTCCATTTCTTATATCAGCACCAGGTTCGAAATGGATCCATGCATGTTTGTCATCCATGTTGGCTTCGAAATCATTAGCGCTTATCGTTAAATTTCTGTATCCTGTGAGATCTGTCCAAATGGGAGTAGCGATGCATGATTGATCTGCTGAATATTGGAAAGAACATCTGATGGTGATTGAATCGTTTTGTTTCAGAAGGATATTTTCTGAGTCTGAGAAATCAGGCTCAATTGAACAATTTTTGTTTGTATCTGTGAATTTTTAATTAAAAAAATAATCATTAACAAAGTTTAAATAGACTGATAACATATCGATATCACTCACTAACAACAATAACATTTGTCACTCCTTTAGCCAATAAGCCTTCCCAGCAGACATAAACTCCGGTTGCTTCAAACTGGATTTCAGGTAGAAGCAAAGTCTGTTTACAGTTTGCGCCATTTATGACCGTATACCACAGATCCTTCCTTCCAGGAATTTTGTTCCTAATCGAACAACTGCCCACAACAACGAGGTCCTCAAAAGCTGCTTCATTTGGTTGTTTATAAGCCCAAAGTGGAGAATCGAAATTGCAAGATTTGTTGCACTCAATAGTAACGTTCATTCCTTTCTCTGCAATTATTGTTGAATCAACTGCTACCACTGTATTAGTTTTTGCTGAGTTCTCAAGATTTGAAGCTGGGATAAAATTTGAATCATTCCAAATAAAAGTATTTCAACAATGATTGTAGTTGTTCTGAGATTCGCAATGCTACTTTAGGAGATCGAGATATAATAACGCGATTGGTATTTATGAAAGTCATTATTTTATCAACTCAAAATTGAATTGTAAGGAACTCTTGAGTTAAATTATAACATGAAAGTGCTGACAAACCTTGTGAGAAAAGCCAAAGATAAAAACTAAAAATTTTCTTTAACATTTGTTTGATGCGAAATACCAAATTAAAATGATTACCATTGAATCTCTAATTATTTTTCTATTCGGAACAAACTTCGAAATATTCTTGAATTATTTTTTCGTTTAAAAATGTTTATACGAATGTCGCTATTTCAATTTATTAATTATTTATTAACTTATTAAATTGCAAAAACACTCAAATTAAGAAATCGACATTTCCTGGTAACAAGAAACAACACGATTGCTAAACGAAAAGACAACTTGTACTTGGCTATTAACTGAAAGCCCAGTGAACAGTTAAATGTAATTATATTAATTATACTGAAGCAGCCAGAAGGAAAAGTTGATTGTGACCAATGATACATCTTTCCTGAGGAAACCCTCGATGAAATTACGTATATTATTTATTATTATTTAATATTAGGTTTTATTTCACAATTTCTTAAATTTGTATGGTTTCTTCGATTGGGTGATACCGGGTGTAATTATTTTTAGGGCTAACAAGCACTATTTAATTTAATCTATCTTTCATGTTAGTTTCAAGTTCTATTTTTTTTGTCGATAAGACTTGTACAAAATTGTATAAGTGTAAAATTTCAGACAAATAAACAAAATAACATAAATATTTGTTGACCCAAATGGTTTTAATGCCTGCCCTTCTGTTAAATAAATAAGTGAAATCAAACATTAATAATCCTGATTTAAAATCCAGAATTACAACCGTTACCACAATTAAAAATTCAAAAACTGAAAATAAGCAAATACATTTTTAATCAAAGAATTACTCCATATTATGTCTAATGATACCAATATAAAGTAATCTAATCATTAGATTGTATGTTTCAAATTGATTGCCTGATTTTCGAACTTCTCTTTGGAATCACACTCTGTCAATAAGAAGTCATCAAAAGCAATAATATTTCAGCATTTCGACTCACCTTTTATCACTTAAGTGATAAGTCTCAATTAAGTGATTAATTAATTAATAAATAAAACACCTAAAATAAATCTGTCACTCAACTTTAAATGTTCGTAATGTATATACCAGAACAACCATCCACTCAGGCCACTAAAGGTACTTCAGAATCCATCTGGATTTCACCACGATCTCAATATTTCCAATTCAAGTTTGAAAATATTTGTTCAAGATTAATATTTTTAAAATTGCAAGGCAGCATATAAAAGTACTCAATCTCTGCCTCGAAAGAACGTTCACGTTGAGCCACTTTTAAATACCTCGTCGTCACCGAGACAATTACAAAAGAATCCGGTAATTGGTGAAATTTCACCGGGAAGTAATGCAAGAAAATGATTAGTTGTCTGAACTGTCAGACGAAATGACAGGAAAGGGTGATTGCTAATTCGACTGAAACGCTTTTGATCATCAGGATAAAAGTCGGAGCGTACGATTTTGAATCTTGAATTCTGAGTGGCAGAATAGTCGCTCTTTGAATAGCAATTAGGAAAATTAAAAGTATTGACGTAGATCTACCATGGAAAACCATGGAATTTCTAATAAGTGACAAGTGACAAATATTTTCCTTTAAAATCCTAAACGTTAATGTTGACTAACCAATCTTCAATCAAATGTCACAGATAAATGAAATACCTTTAAAAGTGGCAACACGATTAATATCGTTAATGAAGCCAAACTACAAACAAAATATGGTTGGCAAAACCCCAATTCTTCTTCTGGCTAACCTAAATTGTAATATCCAATTAGTCGAAGGAAATAATTAATCAAATTATTATATTTCTCTTAAGAAAGAATTTCATTGCTAAATTGAGAGAGAGGATATTTTAGTTATAGGATCGATGCTGTTTAATTAAGACATACGACAATCAATGTAACTTCCTGAGGTGGTTATTAATGACAAATAACCAATATTCCTTAATTATTCGAGATTTTTCAATTTTTAGAGAAAATCCCAAAGATATTTGATATCTAGATCTAATATTTTTTAACCATTATTAAATCCTCACAGCGTACTGTAATAATTACCATTATTACAATTGATGTCGTCATTAACTGAAACTTTCGGCACGGAGCAGAAAAGTTGATGCTTGCCCAACCGTACGTACTGCTGATGCAACAAGTTGTACGTGATTTCTTATGAACTCGATATCAAACAATTAGCTGATTAAATGGACGGAAATTTGTTGGAACCTTTATATGTAGAATTCAGTCACTGCATCTTCCACACAAGAACTTCGGTACTCTGAAAGTAATATCTGTAGATAATTTGAAAAAAAAAAGACGAATAGTGAAAATGATTAAGGCGATTTTAGGAACTGGTATGCACATTTATTTCTACTCGAATTGACAAAATTTATTAGTTTAATCATTTTAATATCATTATTTGTAATACTTATGGTGCTAACCGTACAATCCTTCCGTGCGACAGCTCTGTTGATACTAGTTGGAGGATTGGCTTTTACATATGGCATGCCACTTGCCTTCAAAGATGTCTTGGAACAAGTATGCAGCAACCCTGACGAATACTACAAACTCGATGAGGAGGACATTCTCGAAGTACTGACCGCCATGGAGGACAACTTAGGAGTTCTGTCAAGAGAACTAGAACACCTGAGAAAGCATTACGTGAGTGGTGATTTAAGAACTTGCATTGGGCAGATACTTTGGAATGTTATTAACCAAAACATCTTGAACGTACGCACCACATCTAAATGGCTACTTATGCAGTACAAATGTATTACAACTTGGAAATGAATAGATTAAAATTCTATTTAATTAAATACTGCTGACTGATTTTCTTTCTATACATTATCCTTTATCCTTATAAGTTTCCTTTAGCCACATTTACACTACACATTTATATATTTTTTATAATTAATCTCGATTTATAGCCAAAAATGTTATTGAACTGCAACGTATTTTAGAACTGTTGGGAAATCGCGTGAACATTTGGTAACATTTTAATGGATCGATATAGACACTCAACCATTTGTTTCCCAATACTTTTATAAAGCTTTTTTTGGAACTAAAGTTCAAAAAGGTTATTTGTAAAAAATAAAGTCTGAAATTAGAAGAAAAAAATTAAACCGAATTAAAATTCTGTCAATTATTCCATTATCATTTTCTTTCCAATAGATCGAAACTCGAATTCACGAAGAAGAAATCTGTACCGAACCTCACAGAAATGATGAGTCAACGCTTTCGAAAGACATTTTTAATACAACCGAGGTATGCATTGTTTGGTGTTCAACCGGCTAATGACAAATTACTATTGGCCTCTAGTAATTGTTGCCCGGGCTTGTACAGAATGGCAACTGAGAGATTAATCATACACCTGTTACAAGATGCGGGCATTTCGTAGTAACAGCTTGATTTCCGTCAACTATTTCACAATTTTATTTATCTTTATTTCTTAACTTTATTATCCATTCCTTCTAGAACACATCAACTGACATGTATGAAAAACTGAAAAGCTTTTACTCCGGCTTAGTGGAGTCTTACGTTCTCATAAACGGAATGAAAGAGGAAGAACATGATTCAGACTTCCAAGATTTGTATAAGGATTTACTTTACAATCCTGAAGGCGGTGTCATCGGCATTATATGCTTCGTGGGTCCCTACGTAGCCCCTCAAGAGAGGAAATTAACAACATCCTTA
Source organism: Hirudinaria manillensis (assembly GCA_034509925.1). Lineage (NCBI taxonomy): Eukaryota > Metazoa > Annelida > Clitellata > Hirudinida > Hirudinidae > Hirudinaria > Hirudinaria manillensis. Next base: position 2,363,221 of record CM067526.1, on the reverse strand, counting down.
AGTCTCCCAGCTACTCACAGCACGGCCGATCGAATCTGCAGAGATTTCAACGTCATTGATTCCCTTTATAATTCAACTTTAAAGTGGATTACTAACTCTTTATAGTATTTACAATCTTGATACTTATTTTATTTATTAGTCAAACCGAGAGCTAATAAGCATGCGCCATGAATTATTTATAAACACTTAACTTAATTCTCACTATATATCATTTTAATAACGCATCAACCAGCAGCAACTTATCTATTTCATCGGCCAGGACTATTTTATAATAACCTTGCCACTTTTACTCTTCACGACGAGCGTTCATGTTTAGCCACTAACCTTTTCAACCGAGTGAGCATCATAATTAACTAAGTGTCTAATTTATATTTTATATTCTACCTTTATTTAACTTTTTATTTTATATTCTACCTTTAATTAACTTTTTGTTGAACGTTTTCTCTTTTAAAAAAAAACAAAACAATAAATGATGTTGTCCAACAGCGATGGTTCAGACCAGTTTCTCACGTTATAAAAATAAAAGCAGATGCAACAAAAGAAACAAAAAACAAAAAACAAAGCCTCCGAAGACTTCTATACATTCTTTACATATTTTATAATTGTATATTTTTATACACAATTGTATACAATTATAAATATTATATTATATTTTATAATTGTATATTTTTATACACAATTGTATACAATTATAAAATTGTATATTCAACAACAAACCTTCATGGAAATTTCTAAATAATAGCCTTAACAATAATCAACAAATCAACAGGAAAGAACAAAACAGATATTAATTTGGAGTTAATAATAAGTAGTTTACAAGATAACCATAACAAACACATCATAATAACTGTTATGGCCAAAGAACAACTGTAACCCAGCCAATTCTGCATAGCACGATATGGCAGGGAGATTGCCTTCAGAAGAATATGCAGCACTTTCAGCATGTACCAAACAGGTATGATCTTCATGCCTACACCTGATACTCTTTAGATAGGTAATGATCCTCATTCAATACCTTTCCAGCCTCAATGGAATCCTGAATCCACTGTTCTGTGATCACCTTCCTTCCACTAGGAAGATCATCATCATCATGGCCTGTGGATCTGATGTAACAAAGGGATTTTCATTGTTAGACATATAACATTGGATGCACTGTTACCATGCAGTACAAATCATTTTAAAAACCATTTAAATATAGAATAAAATCAAAAGCATAAAACAAACCCATTGGCTGCAATGATGAGAACATTTGTACTGAACCCAGGATCACCATGACCACCACCACCATCGTCATCATCATCATCTGCAGCGCATTTGAAAACACGTCCGCCATAAATTCCAAAAAGTACTGAACTGAGGGAGTTTGGTGCTTGGAAATAAGCCCTGCATGGATCACAAATTACAACCTTCTGTCTCAGGGGTTGCAGTGGTTGCAGAATCAATCCTTCATTCATCCACTCTCTTATCCATCCATCCATCCAATCCTAAATTGTTCAGTCCGAAATCACATACAAGTTAACAACTATCAGCATAATAATAGTAATAATAATAATAATAACTAGAATAAATAGATCTCCTTGCTGGGCACTGCCCACATTCTTCGAAAAGTTCTTGGGTGAATTGCTGAGAGCACTGGTAGTGCTCAGCATTCATTCATCACCGGCTGTGAGACCGAGAAGAAGCAGGAAAAATGATGATAATAAAGCAACCATAATAAGTAAATCATCCACAATCGAAATTCTCAAATCTCACGTGTGTGATCGGAACATTCCAAAGACGTTGTCTTCATCTTCAAAGTACTTTGATTCCACTTCTGCTATTTGCTTCCAACTCAAAACGTTCTGTGATGAAATAGAAAAGCATTTAGTCAAATAACAACAAGAGCCACATAAAATAACAGAAAACCTTTTCAATATTCATTAATTGAAATTAACATAATTTATGCTAGGGTAAACTAACGCAAGGAAATTAAAGAGTTGGTCGTGAATAACAATATCAGAGCCTAAGCTAAAGTAACAAATATTCATTAATCTGATTAAGATATAAATTCTGACCAACATCATCATCGATGCTCATGTTATTGAAAACATCCCTCAGGGCATCTTCGGACGTGTCGTCATAGAAACCGTCGCCGTAGCAATCGTAGTTTTCGGCCAGGGATTGTTTGGTTTTCGGGGAGGTGTGGATCATGTCCATTGGCAGCCTGGTGGAGACAGACGATGTTGTGTTGTTTGAATTTCATGAATCATTCATGAGTAATTCATTATTAATCAATTAGCATTGTTAATGACCTCCTAAAAATTGTTTATTAGGGAATATTGAACTTTTAATAAGAACAGAAAGCAAATAAGGAAATAAAAATAATAATAGATAATAATAATTAAAAACAACAAAAACATATCCAAGGATCGTTATTCTCCGTCGACGCAAAACGTCATCAAAGCAGTCGTCACCATGGCAACAGCTGTTGACGTCCGTCGCATCTCAGCAACCAGTCTGACTTGATGACATCCCTGTTTCCAATTTTGATGATGTTGTTGACCTTCAGGGTGGTCTTGCCGGCCACGGTGCAAAAGGTTTCATCGTCTGTGCACATACAAACATACAAACATACATACAAACATACATACATATAAACATACATATAAACATACATACAAACATACATACAAACATACATACAAACATACATACAAACATACATACAAACAAAAATATAAACATACATACAAACATACATACAAACATACATATAAACATACATACAAACATACATACAAACATACAAACAAACATACATACATATAAACATACATACAAACATACAAACATACATACATATAAACATACATACAAACATACATACAAACATACATACAAATACACATATAAACTACATATGTTGAAGTTGCAGTTGATGATTGTAATGTTGAACAGTGTTGGATTCTTATGATCATCATCAGTCATCATTATCAAAACCACCCTTCATCACCTGGATTCTGGACAATGGATCCTCCGTTCTTCACCACCAGCTCTTCCAGTTCAGACTTGCTCTTTTTATCATCGCCCGACATGACGCAAAACTCTTTACCAGAAAACACGACGGATGTCTGACGGAAAAAAAAGAAATGAAACATAATTTATTTTTCCAAATTTAAGAACTAACATTTTGCATTTAAAGTACACAAAATAAATAAATATATATATAAATAACTAAATAAATATATAAATAAATGAAAACAATTCAATTCATCCCGTGCGATCTACCTTTTGAACATTTTCTTGCTCAATGCCCCGAAACCTTTTGTCCACGGTGGGCTTGGTCTGGGCAGTGGTTCTCCTCTTTCTCGATAAGGTCTTCCCTTTCAGCTGCCCGGATGTGACGTGCAATCCGGTCAGCTTCCCATCATATTTCTTTAATAAATATTAATTAATAATTCTTTAAATCAATTCTGTAATAATTAATAATTATTACTTATTATCGACGACAGTACATTCAATAGCACCGATTATTATCACAACAACCTTTTTGAGTTGCTCAAGTTGGTTGAGGGTCATGCAGTCGTACCAAGGCTTGTCGTACCTGACCTTAATGACCCTGGGAAACCTCAAGGTCATGCCCGTTTTGTACTGATCGGACTGAACTATTTCGGCCGCTTTAACCTATAAATATTAGGATTTAAAGGTAAAATGAAACAAAAGTGTTTAAAATTGAATGATTTAATTAGTTTTTATTTAGTTTTTAGTTAGTTTTAGTAATAAAACTTTAAAAAAACTATATTGATAATAATCACAAGTGCCATTAGCTAGGCTGCCCTATGATTTAAAATAACTCAAACAAGTTGCTATTAATAACCAGCAAATTGCAGGCTCCCATTAGAATAATTTGCATAATCATTAAATTGATGAGTAATATTAATTGTTTCGGCACGACAATAACACCAGCCACACGAATAAGAAATCCAAATACCTGAAAGATGATTGATTTCTTCGGGTCACCGAGAACAACATCCGGTCTCTGCTTAAAACCTGACGGAAATTTCAGCCAATTGGGAGGCTTGGATTTTTGAAACGTCAGCCAATCGTTGGAGAGCTTCTGGTTGATTTCCTTCAATTGTTCCAGGTTGTAACCTGATCCAACCTTAATATGAAGTAATTGGAAAAACAAATCTGATAAACACATGCTGATGATGATGACGATAATGACGATGATGACGACGAGGACGATGATGGCGACGACGATGACGATGATGATGATGACAATGAATGAAAATGTTATTAAAATGATAAATCTTGAAACAAAAGATCTAAGAGATTTATATATCAGTTACACAACCTTTCCCATTATGATCATCATTGTCGTTATCATCATCAACATGGTCATCATCATCATCTGTCACCTTCATCACCATCATAATAACCATTAATATCACCATTAGTATCAACATCACCAACATAATAACCACCATTTTAAATAAACTCCAATCACCTTGGTAAAGGTGTGAAACTCTTTCGGGTTCTCTCCTTCCTTTGGGTCCAGTGCCACAGCACAGAGGAAGTGGGTCACCAGGGCTGACCTCTCCCCGAAGTACCCACCGACCACAATGAGGTCGAGGTCTTCCGACTGACCCACGATGTACTCCGGCTTGATCTTGTGCCAGCCCCCCTTGTTCCTACAGTTTGGCTTATAGACCGACTCTGGGTCCTTGATCATTATGCCCTCCTCTCTTTTGTCAATCGCTTCGTTCAATGCATCGATGCACTCTTGCCTGGTCAACATAGCGAGTTTCTCTTCAGTAAGATGAATGTGAACATAATTTATTTTCCAGATAATTACAACATCTATTATTATTATTATTTTTATTATTATGCATCAAAATCATTGCTGACGCCATGTTCTTCAGGAGTGCAATTAATAATGCGGACAATGATGATGACGTTATTGCTATCATTAGCCTAGTGTTTGGTGTTGCTGTTTAATAATGATGATGATGATGATGATGATAATAATAATAATAATAATAATAATAATAATAATAATAATAATAATAACAATAATAATAATAATATTAATAGCCTTATTGTTCATATTTAAATGAAAGTAATTGTATCATTTTTCCAACCTGGTTCTTTTTTCCAGAGCTTTGGAGATGAGAATCCTACCAGGAAGTTCCCTGATTACCCCACTGAGGGTCTCCCTTCTCACCCTCAGAGGAACATTTGACAGCACCTTGTCATTGAGGAGCAAGATGTCAAAGACGATGTACATTGGCTGGTATTTCTCCAGGTGAGGCGACTTTATGTCAAAGTTTTCGCCTTTTGTGCCTTAATTTGAAAATAGATGCAGAATGACGTTAGTACTCTGCATGTTAAGTTTGTTAAATCATATTAATAACAATAGGAATGTCATTATTAATAATTAGTTTGCTATTCAATAATTCCAGAAATAATAAGAGATAAATGACAATTCATCAAATGACAATAAATAGCAAATAAGAGATAAATGCAAATTCTTGAAATTAAAAAAAAAAGTCTCTTTAATTTGAAACAGTGTGTTGTACAAAGACATAAAGCAGGACGCATGCAGGACATCGTCCACCAGCAAAATGCTCGTCACGCCACCTGGTGACAAACCAACCAATGGTTCCATCCTGGGGGTCATAGCCAACCATTTCCCCGTCGAGGATGCACGAGCGGACGGAACTTGCGAACTGCTCGGAGATGTACGGAGTCGTGTTGCCGTGGTTACGGTCCTCGCCGTAGGTTTGAGTGTAGTCTAGGCCTCTTCAGAAGGAGAGCGAAAGAAAGAAAAAAAAAAGAACGAGCTTGATTAATAAATAAAATAAATAAATGAAAACAGTAAAAATAAAATAATAAATAAAAATAATAAATAATGAATTTATATTTGATTCAATTTTATTCTGGTTTTGTTTACGTGAAAAACAAAACGCACCCTCTCGAGAAGTACTTGAACTTTCCATCAGCCATGTGAAGTTGCATCCTCTCGCCGTCATATTTGACTTCAATAAAATATGGCTGTCCCTTCATAGATGCTTCAATCTTTTAGTAAAAAAAATTAAAAGATAATTATTCCAAATTACAGAATTTGGAATTTAAAAATATTTTTTTATTTATGTGAGTGAATAAAGCAGCATTAAAGATTTCAATTACATATCTGAGCAAAAAACAGATTACAATTATATGGTAAAATAACATTTTAAATTCAAAATAAATTTCTTAAAGATGCAAAACTGATTGCCTCAAAGAACAATTTTAAAAATTATTAATAAAAGCACAACAAATAATTTATAATTTGTTAATAAATAGTGACTGAATGTGGTCTGCTTACATCATCCAGTGACCCTCTCTGTGCCAACATGGGTCTGAAAGGAGTGAATAAAGAAACTTCAATCTCATGCAATCTGACATCAGGATCCCTGAGTGTGAGACACACCTGTGTATTTAAAAGTCATCATCAGATATAAGACTTGAATTTCCAGTAATATTATGCTTTATTATTAAAAATTAAATATATAAATGTCCAAATATAGACATATACATAATGGATTGAGATGGCTTTGTTGGCCTATTTTAGTATCAACTGTTTGGATTATCTGAAAAACTTAAGAATATTTTATTTAACTTAGACCAAACTATGCAATGGTAAAATATTATTCATTATGCTTAATTCACATGAATAGTAATCTCAAAATTTAAGGCTGTCAGCAAATCTCTAGCCTATCCCAACTATTATGCTAATGAGTAGGAGGTGCTACAAAAAAGCTCCAGGGTCAAATGAATAATTAATTGACCTTCTCCAGAGACATCTTGACATTGTAAACTTCTTCAGCATCACTGTGATAGCAATGGAATATTGACCTTTGTCCTAAGGAGTCATCAATAACCATTGTTAAGTAAGCCACTACCACTGCAATGTACTCTTGTCAAATCATTGCTCATAAGACTTGACTAATTATTAGATTATTACATCAATTAATAATCCACAAGCAATATTAATTAAATAATATTAAACAAATATAAAATTCCAACTATAACAGCATACCCATTCCCATTTTCATGTCCTTGAGTATAATCCTTACAAGCCATTTCAACTCCTGACCAGAAACATTTTTCATGAGATGTAACAGTGACCTTTGAACCCTATCCTGGTCTTTGGCTGCATAACCTGCAGCCATGGAATCAAGCTCTTTGTTGACATCGGCTATTGATAGCATTCCCTTTTCAGGGCACCTGTCCTTAAGGACATTGTAAGCCACAGTGGCAAAGTCATTGCTGGCTATAACCTAGCCGATGTGAGGAAGGGATTAATAAAAGATTTAATAAAATTAATTAATTGACTACGTTAGGAGTAAAGATGTCATGCTTGCAAGAGTTAATTTCTAAAAATTGATCTTCAGAGCATGAATGCTTTGATCAAATATATGAAACACAACATTGTATATTAATAAAGCTTGCTACTCACATCTTTGCTTGCCTTAGGATTCTTGTAGTTGATGAGATTTAAAGCTGAGGGGCTCTTAGGACCAAGGCCAAATACTCTTATGAAGAGTTTTGCAAGTGTATACTAAAATAAATATGCATTAAATTTAAAATATTCTTCATAAAAGCTGGCTCTTAATTAGTAGAAAACTGGCCTACCTCTTTAATACCATAAGCATCTCTGTCCTTATCAAGTTGAGGCAAAAGGAGTCTCAGAGCAGGAAAAAATGAATCATTCTGGCCACAAATTTAAGTCTAAAGTAATTACATAATGTTTTCGAAGGCATGAAATGTCAAATGAAAAGCTATTTGGAAAATCAGCAAAAGTGTCAAGCAAAAGCCACCCCTAAATGGCAAATGTTATCAGCTCTTAATAAATTTACAATTTAGAGAGGGGGAATGGAACAGAACAGACAGCCAATAAGTTGGCCTTTTCCAGTCAATTGGCTAACATTTAACTACTGGGATAGAGATCTAAACCTAACAAACAAAATTTCAGCATATATAAACTTGAATTACAAAGCTCACTTCAATGCCATCGCCAGAACTGCGTAATTTCAACTCAAGCTCTCTCCATTGCTTTATGAACGACTTTAAAAGGTTTTTCTTTTTAATTTCTCCGTGCAACCTGCAGAATTTCTCCAAAAGGGAAGCAACCTTACAAAAGGAAATTTTTGTCGCAACAGTCGTCATTTACTGTTTTCTCGGACTAACGCCGTCCCAAATTAAATCAAGACTTAGTGTTTAAACGACTTCGTTGCTATTATATATCAATACACTTCGACACTTCGAGGCGAATAAAACATCAACAATCTCATTCGAAAAATTTTCAATCATTTGAAATTTTCATCAACATTATTAAAATCAATTGAACATAAAATAAATCATTTATTGAAAGTTAATTTTTGTTTATTTTTGGTCTATGCGATCCGATGACTTTAAAATTTGAACCTAGGGCGGCTGTTAGCAAAAGATGGATGCGAAAGATGATGTCGTATTTGGCGATGATGAGGTGTCCATTAAGGAATTCTCACAGAATTTCGCAGTCAACATCATCAATTATGCTGTAACGTTTTTGGAGTTGGAGGGAAGTCTGGAGGTAACTAGTGTAGAGAAACAACTAGATAGTAGAGGTGAACCTGGAGGTGCCGGAGACGAGGAGGCCGAAATTGAAAGAGACGAGGAAGATGAAGAAGAGGAAGAGGAGGAGGAAGAAGAGGAGGAGGAGGATGACGAAGATGACGAGACTGATGAAGATGCCGAGTTGGACATGTATGGTCGATGGAGCATGGTGGACACGACTGGTTAGTCTGAATGTGATCGAATTCTAAATTGATTGATGTTTAACTGAATGAATTGCTAATTTAGGAATAGATTATCAAGACGCATACGCCCTGGAAATGGCCGGAGAGAATAAGTATGACCATAAATTCTGTTACAATTACATGAGACTCTTTTCGAAGCCATTCACTTCTAATCCTGGGATTTTAGGCTACAATCTCTTAACTTTATAGTAAGTTCTACTACGTGGAAAACTGAATTTATAAATGTAGATTTTGTTAAATCTCAAACACATGCTTGATAGTTCAACTTACGGATACGATTGCAAAAGATTGTACAACCTGATTGCACTTGATCATACAGTCCTAGCCTATCTGGCAGGAAATTATGTGGTCTTCTATAATTTCAAGAAAAACAAAAAGAAGTATCTGAGAAGTCTAGGAGGCAGTGGTTTGAGCGCCATTGCTGTGAGTTTCGAATTTGCGTTAAAGCTGATGTAGGTCTAAGCGTCTTCGCTAAGAGTCTTAGATAGCATTTAGTCAAAGAATTAATCTTTTATAATTTAGTTACAAAAATGATACTTTGAATTTATGACTGAAACATTAGTTATCCGTCCCATAATACAAAAAAAAATCTTTCTGTGCTTTACAAAGGGCTGTGACTGGTTAATATTTTTAGGTTGACTCTGATAAAAACTACTTTGCTGTCGGCGAAAGAGGCAACAAACCGACCATCAACATATTCCAATATCCCAACTTTATTCTTCTCAGGATGCTAAAGTTTGGAGCTGAAAAGCAGTTTTCCTATCTTGACTTCAAGTGAATGCAAAAATCTCTTTAACTTTTACCAATTTTTAATCTCCAATAAGCACTAAGCAGCAACTTAGATTGCATACAAATTAATTTTTTTTTACTTTAGCTCAGACTCCTCGCTCCTTGCTTCTCTCAGTGGAGAGCCCGACTACACCCTGGCTATCTGGGACTGGATGAATGAAAGGATAACCTGGAGAAGCAAGGCATTTTCACAGGATGTCTTCAAAGTCACTTTCTCCACAGAGTTTTCGGACAAACTCATCACTTCTGGAGTCGGTCACATCAAGTGATTATGATGACACTCTTCAATATTTTATCCTGAGATATTTATAAATAAATAATAAAGATTATCCTTGGATTTGTGATTTAATTTCTTACTTTATAGATTCTGGACGATGGCCGATACTTTTACTGGATGCAAATTGCAGGGAGTTCTGGGTAAGTTTGGGCACGTGGAGCTCTCGGACATCAGAGGCTTTGCAGAGATTTCCGGCGACAGAGCGATATCTGGTAGCGAGTGGGGAAATATTCTCTTATGGGAAGATGGAATCTGCGTGGCTGAAATCACTAGGAAAGGCAAGACGTGCCATGACGGATCTATCGAACAGATTGTCAACGACAACGGATCAATTCTTTCAGTCGGCCTCGATGGTGTCATTAGGGTTCGTCGAATAATTGTGATTATGATTATGATTGTGATTAAATTCAATCTTTGATCAATTGTGATTATGGTTAAGGAGCATTCGATCCTTCATCAAATCAATATTACTAAATAGAACGTAATAAATGTCTTTTGAATGTTATTGAAAACTTCTTTTATGTCTACAAGTTCTAGTCGTGTATCTTTTTATTCGGAATTATCAGAAGAGACGAGTCAGATAGATAGTTGCTGTGTCTTGAATCAACGGTTCATTTCTTCGAGTTTGACTCGAGCATTTGACAGGTTTGGGACATTGAAGAGAGGATAGCTGAGAGAGATATCGAACAGCTGAAGTGGGAGATGGATCCCCTGGATGAGGTCAAGATCGGAAAGAAGTCTGAGTTGACCTACTTGGTCAAGGTGGATAAATCATCGGCATCCGATAGTGGAGTGTGGCTTGTCCAGGTGTGTTTATGATTATGATTAACGCTTCATTACGTAATGATAACCGGTGTTATAAATCAGAAATAACATTATTTTGGATTTATTTATTTAACAAAGACTACCATATGTTTCAAAGACCAGCAGTCTTTCAGATTTATGAAATATAATCATTTACAATTAATAACTTTAACATTATAAAAAGGATCGCAACGGAGCCATATGGATGATTGACCTCTCCTTCAGACTGAACTCCTTTGAACCGAGACCATTGGTTCTGAGCCATGCAGGTGCTATCAACTCATGCGTGACTTCACCGGTCACTCAGATAATAGCCACTGCTGGGGAAGACTGTTAGTTGATGAGAAAGGCCATGGGTCACGTGCTACAGTTGATGTTTATTCATAACCTTCTTAACCAATCACATATCAAAATTTTCTCTAATGATTAATAATAATATTTTTATTATAATTGTCACTAATGAATATTAATTAATTTTGCATTGTTCAACATTCAGGCACCATAAGAGTCCACGACTATCTGTATGGAACTCACTTCCTCATAGCCAAGTACAACAGCTCAGTCACTTCCATGATCTGGTTGCCTCTGAAAGTTGGTGATTGATTGATTGATTGATTGATTGATTGATTGATTGATTGATTGATTGATTGATTGATTGATTGATTACTTGATTGACCGATTGATTGATTAGATGGTTAGGTTGGTCAGCTGGTCGTCCTTCACGTGCCATCATTAACATAAACTAGTTTCTCCCCCGTCGAAGATATAATAGATAAAATTGGCATATTCCATTAAGGAAGAATATCCAATTGCAGATTTAGAGAATCGTCATTTCGACAATAAGAGAACATTGGTGATTGTCATCACTACCACTACCACCAATATCGTCGTCGTCGTCATCTCATCTCCAGGTGGACAAAACAGGCGGATCGCTGGTGGCTGGCTTCAGCGACGGCGTGGTTCGTATGGTGAGACTCCAGCAAAAGTCTGACAACACCAGTTGCGAGATAAAACTCTGCGACGTCATCAAACCGCACAACGAGTCGGTGACGAAGCTCAGTTTCAACGAGGAACTCAACCTCCTCGCCTCGGGGGTAAGCCACATTTTTTGGTACAAGTGGTGATGACGACGACGACGATGACGAAGATGGGAGTCTTACTGGGTAAGTGGCAGGCAAAAGTCAATTCACTGGCAGGTACAGATTTGTCTGTTTACCATGGATTTCCAGAGCGAGGAGGCAAGGCAGGGTTATCTGGGTAGTGTCTGGGTAGGATAGGGTTATGGCTGTGATTAGGGTTAGCGGTTAAGAATTTCCACCTTGAATTGTCTTTTGCCTGTCACTTATCCAACATGTATACTGCCATGTGTACTATGCAAGCGGTTATCTTTTGACCTATTAATAGAAAGATTTTAGTTTGATTTGTGTTTTATCATAAATATACCAAAGAAATTTTAACGACACATATTTCGTGAATCCGTCTCTGTACCTTGTTTTCTATTTTTTCCAGTCGAAAGACAAAACCGTTTTCTTCTGCACCATTTCCCAGTCGAAGCTGAACAAGATAGGCTTCGTCCAGACTGAGGAGTGTGTCACCAACTTGTCTTGGTCTCCTGCGACCATAGTCAGTAAAGTCCCTTCTAAGGACACCCCCAGTCATGTCCAACCGATGATTCACACCGTTGATTGTTTCACATCATTACTTTTTGTACAGGCTTTTAACTACCTGCTCGTGTCTTGTGAGAGGGGCAAAGTGGTGGAGTTTGACGTATCAAGCGTCTTCGAATTCGACAATTCTCAGTCCTACCACATCACTGATCTCGACCATAAGGAGTTTCAGCTCAAAATGAGAAGGGCAGCCGCAAAGGTTGGCTGGCAGACTGATGACTGATTGTGATTATGATTTATGATTACGATGGGTATCTCTGTTGTTATTAAGTACAAGTTAATTAATAAATTTGAATATTCACGATGTTATTTCTGAATAATTTTATGAATAAATTTTAGCTTAAGCAGTTAATTTATTCAAATATGATGGAAATATCTGTCATGAATTTATTTGTATTTGTATTTTTGTTTGTTTGTCTCCAGACTGGTTCACAACAAGGCCATACAGCAAGTTGGTTTGTTTTTTTTGTAAAAGCGTTTGTTTGTTTACATATTTAGTCCGATTGTAACTTAAATTCATTTTTATTCATTTTCAAGGACATTCCACCAGTGAGTTGTTTATCAAATTATCAATTTACAAATTATTTTCGATTCGTTAATAATAAATTAACAAATTATTTTCGTTCGTTAATAATAAATTAACAAATTATTTTCGTTCGTTAATAATAAATTAACAAATTATTTTCTTTCGTTAGTAATAAATTAACCAATATTTTGTTCCATTTAGGACGTTCAACAGGTACGTTAAATTTCTTTGTAAAAGAATGTTCTCAACAATGTTTCTTTTTGTATTAAATTACTGTTATAATAACATGTAACTTATTAACTGGAGTTAATAAAGGTGAGGTCATAGGTCACTGAGTTAATAAGTTAATGGCTGTTCTTAAACATTCCAGGTAAAACATATACAATGTATATTATACATACTTGTCATAGTGTTTGCTATGAGACTATTGACTTAAGATTTACCATTGTTGGTCTTTACAGCGCATTTCTCGTCCAGTGAGTATTGGTTGGATTTGTGACTAATATTTAAGTTATTGTTATTATTTTCATTATTATTATTATTATTAATGATAGTTTTTTTTATCATCATCATCATTACCATCGCCATGCCACGTACACGTACATCCATTAACCTTGACCTCTCAGCAACCTCGTCCAAGATTACCCACCTGGAGCACTACATCCAGGTGGAAGAAAACGAGGAGGAAGAGGAAGAAGAGGAAATTGTCGTCGATGAATTCGAAGAATTGAAGAAGTGTCAGGACTCCTACGATAACATACTCTTTGCCTTTTATAACGAAAACATGTCAGCCTTCTGGGTCTCAGTGGTAACTACGCCCAATTAATTAATTAATTATATTTTAAATATTATTATAATTATATTAATTATTTATTAAATATTAATTAAATAAATATTTATAATTAATTATATTAAATAAATAATTAATTAAATATTAATTAATTATATCTGATTAATCGATCTAATTAAAAGCAATTAATGTGCTTAATTATAATATTAAAAGTAATTATTAAAAGTATTATCTGCTGGTTTAGAAGATTTAAATGATTTAAATTCGTAACAACCCTTCAACGATTCTTAGGACGGCCAGAATGCCGGCCATTTGCACGAATGCACATTCGACGATCAGAACGATCAGCTCCTATTGGATAGTACCAAACTCATACCGGCAGCCGGTACACCTGTGCACTGCCACCTGTATCAGTAGGTTGTTGATGATGATGATGATGACGGTAGTAATAATGATGAAGATGATGATGATAATGATTGTGCTGGTGGTAGTAATGATGATAACGATGATGACGTTGATGATGTGAGGCTTCGTTATATCACAACTTGTGCAATCTTCTAATATCAAATGTCTTTTCTAGCAAGATTTGCCTTTACTTTACTGTAGTACTTGTGAAACCATCATCATCACCTTCATTATGTACTATCATCATCATCATCACCATCCTCGAGGTCATCTTCATCTTCATCAATATCGCTTTCCTAGCCACAACCACCACCGTACCAGTAGCCCTTGCTCCTCCTCGTCATCATCATCATCATCATCACCACTGTCACCATACAGTGCCACCAATCAGATGCTGTTCTTCGGCACGGCCAGCGGCTCCGTGATCGCCTACGATTTCTCGGATCGCAAGCTTCAAAAGCTGGACCGCTACTACGTATTGTCGGTCTTCGACTCAAAGGGGGCACAGGTGCGCGACATGTGCCTCAGCAGCAACGACAGGTATCTGTTCCTGGCGGGCCAGGACGGCAACCTGTTCTCCTTCAAGGTCCACTTGAAGCAACCCGATGACCTCAGCGTCCTGGAGATTATTTCCAGGAAGGCCGTCTTTCCTCCGCACAAGGTCATCCGTTTAGCTGGTTATTAATGACGATGATGATGGTGAAGACGATGATGATGATGATGATGATGATGACTGTGATGGTAGTGATGTCGATTTTGTTTTCTCGTTCCTTCCTTCTTCTTTTTTTCTCCGAATGATTACATAACAACTGATGAGTAAGTAATGATGTTAACGATCTTTTTCTACATCAAGGATTTGCCTGACGTGGAAGACATAACCGACTCATCGGCATCAAGGTGCGTAATCACGTGACGGTGGTGATGGTGACGATGACGACGACGATGGCGATGATGGTGATGATGATGATGAAGCGATCGCGACTTTTATTCGTATCCTATGTCCATATTCAATTGTTTCAAACCAATGTCTCATCAGTTCATTCATTCGTTCAATCACTCATTCGATCACTCATTCAATCACTCACTCAATCACTCATTCGATCACTCATTCAACCACTCATTCAATCACTCATTCAATCACTCACTCAATCACTCATTCGATCACTCATTCAATCACTCATTCAACCACTCATTCAATCACTCATTCGATCACTCATTCAATCACTCATTCAACCACTCATTCAATCACTCATTCGATCACTCATTCAATCAATCAATCACTCATTCGATCACTCATTCAATCAATCAATCACTCATTCGATCAACCAAAACGCTCAATCGTTCGCCATCGACAGTCTTCAAGATTCGATGATGTTCAAGCGACTGATGGAGGCCAAAGCCAAGGCCGAGGAGAGCAAGAAGCAGACGATGGAAACTCTGAAGAAGATGCAGAGGACCTTCAAAGAATTGGTCATACACAATCAGAAACTGCCAGCCCATCTCAGACTCTATAAAGAGGTGATGCTGACGACGACGACGACGATGATGATGATGTTGATGACGACGATGATGATGATGCTGACGACGATGACGATGATGATCATGATGATGATGATGATGATGATGATGATGATGGTAAATATCGTGTGCAGGAGTACGAAATGGATCCAGTGTTCGAAAAGGAAGCAGCGAAGAAGAGGGAGGACATGATGGAATCTGCGAGGAGGCAGCTACTCTTCGACACCATCAAGACGGACATTACCTTGAAAAAGGTTCAGGAAAGGTCAGAGGTCACTTTCTTTCATTGATGGCTATGTGGAGAATGTGATGATGATGATGGTGGTGGTGGTGATGATGATTGTGGTGGTGGTGATGATGATTGTGGTGGAGGTAGTGGTGGTGGTGGTGATGGTGATGATGGATTAAGTCCTGGATCTAAGAATTGATGATGATGATGTTATCAGCTAATCATCACTTATGTTTAATCATAATATTTTTTTCTTTTTTTAGATTTTACATAAATTGACTTATCAAGTTTAAATTTGAAAAAAATATGTTCATCCAAGGAATAAGAAAAAATAAACATAAACAGTAACTATCAGCCATTAAGTTCCACTTCCAAGAGATACAAATTGCAATTCAACCAGGTACACTGATAGGGAGGAGTTGGGTCTGATGACAGTCAAAGGTCTCAGAAATAACTTCAAAGTGTCTTCTTACCGCCTGGCAGTTCAGTCGGAAGATTTGGAGCTGATTGCCGACAAAGTCTTGGTCGACACCACCGTGGGCTCAAGGACCCTCGATTCAGAGACCGCATCAAGGAACTTAGAAGAGAGTTGAGACTTGATCTTTTATATTGAATATTTTACAATATTTTCACGTAATTAACACGCAGACGACTACAAAACTACTGCATAAGGAGGCCGTAAGACTCACCTTTTTTTTTTGAACGACTTGATGCTGGTGATGTAAAATAAAAGGATTATAAAAAAAAAATATTTTATTTAAATAATATTAATATTGATATTAAAGATAATTAAAAGGCATTAATATTAATATAAATATTACCAGACCCTTCGCCTTCCAGCGGTGACGAGACCAGCGAAGCTCGAGACACGAGACATCAGAATCTCTACGAGAAACTCAAGAAGATGGGCAACCAGGGACTGAGGAAAATCAAAATGTTTCAGAAGATGGAGGCGCAGAGGCTCATGAGAGAGAAGAGAAAGAGAGAGGTGGTGGTGGTGGTGGTGATGATGATGATGATGAGGAGGAGGAGGAGGAGGATGATGATGTCGACGACGACGACAATAACTGTACTGATGATGACACGCAATCGAGATTATGTTGAGCACGAAATTTTTCTTTTATTTTTATTTATTTATTTTTATTTTATTTATTATTTATTTTTTCTAAAATATTTTTCTTTCTACGCGTCCGCATCCCAGTGGGACGCGTTCCTGGTCAGCGAGCCACGACTGCTGGAGAGCGGTGATTCAGAGGACGACATCATCAGAGAAGCAAAATTCAACCTCGGCGACATGAAGCTCAAGACGTCCGTTGGCGACAAAGTGACGCTGGAGAAGCAGAAGCTCACCTTGGAGAAGAGCACTCTGGCTCTCGTCAACCACCTCATCCAGGTAATAACCGGTGATGACGACGCTGATGGTGATGATGATGGCGATGATGATGATGATGATGACATTGGCGATGATGATGATGATGATGATGGTGACGATGATGATGATGGTGATGGTGACGACGATGATGGTGATGGTTTCAGCAATACCAATTGAAGAAAAAGTATAACGACATGCTAGTGAAGCTGAGAGCAAGAAAGAAGTCGGTCATCTCTGATTGGTTGGCGGCCAAAAATCGACTGAACGAACTGAAACAACTGAATCCGGACACGTCGGACGTGGTTTTGCCGAAAATAGATTTGGAATTAACCGTCGATGAATACCCAGAGTGGTCGGTTTTCGGTTTCGCTTTGGAGGTCTTTGTTTTTATTTTGTTTTGCTTTATTTTTCAGTTTTTCTTTTTTTTTTATATATTAAATTTTAATTCATTTTATTTTTGTCTTGTATTCCAGGAGGTTCAAGGTCAACGTGCTCTCTCAAAGGGTTGAATTTCAAGACACTCCGATCGTGAGCAAGTCAAGCGGAGATAGGGTTGGCTTAACTGATGACGTTGTTGTTGTTGTTGTTGTTGCTGCTGCCACAAAAGCTGATGATGATATTGTTTACATAGTTAGTGGATCTTACAATGAACGAGCTCGAAGAGATGATACTCACCAGGGACAGGATCGAGTGCGTTATGACATCTTTAGCCATCCATCCATCTATCCATCCATCCATCCATCTATCCATGCATCTGTCCATCCATCCATACATCTATCCATCCATTCGTCCGTTCATCTATCCATCCGTCCATTCCCCCCTCATTATTCCAGGCATGAAGTTCTATCTGATGAAAGCAGATGGTGAAGATAAATATCTGTGTTACAACCTCAAAAATATTCCTACAATCATTCATTCATTCATTCATTCATTCATTCATTCATTCATTCATTCATTCATTCATTCATTCATTCATTCATTCATTCATTCATTCATTCATTCATTCATTCATTCATTCATTCATTCATTCATTCATTCATTCATTCATTCATTCATTCATTCATTCATTCATTCATTCATTCATTCATTCATTCATTCATTCATTCATTCATTCATTCATTCATTCATTCACTCATTCATTCATTCATTCATTCATTCATTCATTCATTCATTCATTCATTCACTCATTCATTCATTCATTCATTCATTTATTCATTCATTCATTCATCAACCCATTCATCAACCCATTCATCAACCCATTCATCCACTCACTCATGCGACCTCCTCTCAATAGGAGTCAATACGAGCAGGAGAACATCGTGTCAGAAATGGAGAAGAAGATCAAGTTCTTCGATGCCAACCTCGTTTTCCTCAGGAGCATCAAGTTCGCTCTGGACGTCTTCTTCAAGCAGGGAGAGCTAAGGTGGTGATGATGACGATGACGATGGTGGTGATGATGACGATGGTGGTGATGATGACGATGGTGGTGATGATGACGATGGTGGTGATGGTGGTGATGGTGATGACGATGGTGACGACGATGGCAGCGGTCGTGGTGAGAATAGCTACGGTGACTGTGATTATTGTTATTGTCACAACTTTATATAGTTGCGACGATGATGATAATAGTCGTCGACAGGGAGCTGCTGCTGCAGCAGGAGAAGATGAAGATGTTTGAGATGCTGAAAGAGGAGGAAGTGCTCTCTGCCATCCTCAACTCGAAACTGAAAGATGAACTGGAATTCCAGAAAAAGGTCATTAAACACTGGCCTCTAATTGGTTGCTTACAAAAATCCATGTCGTTCGGTTTTACCCAGACAATAACTGACGTCGTCGTCGTCGTCATTCGTTCATTGCACCTTTCCTACCGTCAATCAATCGATTGAATCAAAACAATTAAGTTGCCATGGATACCAAATTCATATTTACGGGTTATTCAAATCACTCGTTTTTGTCACTCTTGCTAGATAGCGATTATCATAGTTATAATAATAGTTATTATTATTCGTAAAATTATATTTATTATATAATTATAATAATTACCACATTGATTATTCAATTTCATTGGTGTTTTTCAACATAAATATTATTATTATCATCATCATCAATCATCGTCACCAATCGCCAGATAGAAGACTTGAACCAGAAGATAGAAAAGTGCCTGAAGGAGGTCAGCAAGTTGACCCTGCAGCAGAATCAGATGGAAAAGACTTTCCTTTCCATCATCCCTGAGAACTACAAGTTCACGGATTTCCTCGTCAAAGTTTACAAGCAGAAGGTCAGAAGGAAGGTGCAGATTGACTACAGGATGGGTCAAGGTTGTTGTTGTTGTCATCGTCGTTGTCGTCGTCGTCGTCGTTGTTGTTAGTGTTGCTGCTTATCATCTTAATGATGCAAAGCGAGAAGACGATGACGATGGAAGTGATTGTGAAGACGATGATTATGTTGATGACGACGACGGCATCGGTAGCAGCGAAACGTCATCGTCAGCATCTTCATCAGTCTTGTAGGTTACAAACCTATTACCACAAACCAATCACTTGTTCCGCTTCCAGGCGACGACGAAGAAGACGACGAGGAGGACGACTTTGACGAGGAGGAGTTCGACGATGACGAAGAGAACTACGACGAGGAAGACGACAACTACATGAACCTCGACGTCTGCCCCGAGGGCTGCAACATTGCTCTCTACGAGAAGACCATCCAGCTCAGGGAAAACAGGTGCCCCTTTTAATTTATGCGCGCTAAACCACGCCCCCATCCAATTGTTATACCAATATTATAATGATATACCATTATTATATCATTTCTGTCCTCAGATTTTCACCATAATTGGAACTCACACGAATGTTTTCTATAATTTATTCACGACGCGCTTAGCTCCTTCGAATGGCGTTGGGTGATGATTTGAGAGGGAAAAAATTGATGTCACCGATTCGATTAATAATTTATCGACGCAAGGTTGGACATCTTGGAAAAGATAACGGAGAACAAAAAGTTAAAAGATGGAGCCACGAAGGAGCTGGAAGTGAGGAAGAAGATCGTCAAAACGGCCGTCGAAGAGGCCGCAAAGGCTGCCCTCAATCTCGACCTTTACCAGGTCGCAATTAATAAATAAATTAATAAATTATTACTAATGAGTTGCGTGCTTATAATTGCCCTCGAACCTCATTGGTCGGCCTCATTGCATTGAATTATTAATAACCATTCAAATGAGGTTTTTGAATGTTTTTTGGCTCAGACTTCAAGATTGAAAGAAGGATCCACAGGGCAGGAAACTGGCTGTTTGCCAGAGTAAACATTGCGTCCGCTAAGCTGAAGTGTTTTTTTGGCTCATGAATAATTCATTGCGTTTAGCAGGACGGACGACTTTCTAATCGATTACGTTCAGAATTGGCGGAACCTTTGCCTTCAAGGGCCAATATTTGTTTTTTTAAATATGCGTGCAAATTATGGAATTAATTATGTTAAGCCATAAGATTTAGATTTCTGGAAGTAAACAGTCTCTCGTAAATATTTTAATTGAAAGCATTATTGGCTGGTTGATTGGTTGGCTGATTGGTTGATTAATTGGTTGCTCTATCGGTTGGTCGACCGATTGATCGCTTCGATTGATTGGTAGTTTAGGTGGCCAAGCTGAGGGCAGTGAACGAATTCTTCACTGTGATTCTGCTGACCGCGAGGCAAATCGAATTCTTGGACGAGGAAAACGACGCTATGCTGCTCGATTCGACCGACATGTTGGTCGTTGACCTCCACCAACTCAAGTTTCTCGAGAAGCGCATCCAACAGCTGGAGAACGAGTGCCAGTTTCAGCTGAAGAGCATCAGGTTCGGATGGAGGGAGGGATAGGTAGGTGGGTGGATGGGTGGATGGATGAGTGGGATGGGTGGATACATAGGTTGCTTCGTAATTCGTGATGTTATCTTGAATATCCATTTGACGATCTTTAGGTTTAGGTAAATCTGCGTGAAGTATCTCGTGGCTTACAGAGACGTTCAATAAGTCGAATAAAAGTAATTAATCCATAAATATAAAAACGAAAATGAAAAACTGCGAGTCCATACTTTATCGGGATCGAGTCACTTGACAAATTGGGGTCTGCAATTTGCACGCAATGAATTAGTAATGATCTGGGAAAGATGGCGAAGTTTTTATCGGTTATCCGACGTCCAAAACGTTTTTTATTCCGGAAATTGAAAATCTCGGAAAAAGTAGGCAGAGGAATAAATTGTTGAATTCCAGGGAGACGCAGGACAAGCATCACGTCCTGGCGAGAAGCAAGGCTCGCATGACGGAGAGGATCAGCCAAGCCGACGAAGAAGTCAAGAAGGCTATGAAGAGAAAGTTCGGAAAGATGGTGAACATGGAGAAGATCGAAAGCATCCTCGTCAGTCCTGCTCTCGAGGAACTCATGTACGACTTCGACCTCATCAAATCCAAGA
Organism: Hirudinaria manillensis; assembly: GCA_034509925.1. Classification (NCBI taxonomy): domain Eukaryota; kingdom Metazoa; phylum Annelida; class Clitellata; order Hirudinida; family Hirudinidae; genus Hirudinaria; species Hirudinaria manillensis. The sequence continues at coordinate 2,341,574 of CM067526.1, read as the reverse complement.
ACTTGGCAGAAGTCGGAGTGATTGAAGTGAGCGGTTGAAGCGATTGACCGATTGAAGCGAGCAGTGGTTCTAAAAAAAAAGCCTCGCATTTTTCCGATTTGACAGAAACTGATCACGAACAAAGAGGCCGAACTGTCACAGGAAGTGAGAATGAACACTGACATCATCAACTACACGCTCGCCTACAAAGACGTGTCTGAAGAGCTGGCAGGTGACTTGTCCTCGAAACAAAAGGACATGGTAAGTAGTGGCTACAAGGATTGTGAAGACTCCATGATGACGATGATGATGGTGGTGGTGGTGGTGGCAGCAGCTGTAGCGATGGTAGTAGTGGTGGTGGTGGTGGTAACTGTTTTTATGGATTTCTTTAAGGTGATCAAGAGACAACCGAACCCGGTGAATCTGAAGAAAACCCTCACGGTAGTGGAGAAGCAGGCATATGAAATACAAAAGCTGAAAAAGGAAAAAAACAAGCTGTTTTATTGTCCTTCCCTCATCAAAAGGTTCTGACTCCTCTCTTTTCAGTGAATTTTCAATTACGGCTCATGAATATTTAAGACTGCCCACCTGCGTTTTGGGATTGAACCTTTTTTACGGTAGCCTAATTAAGGACCTCCCCTGTTTTTAATCTTCTCAGTGATGTGATTTTATTTTATTGGAACTATTTTTTAATAAAGAAAAACATTAAAACATAATATAATAAAAACAGTTTCTCCTCGACTACCGTGCATATTTTTTGTGCATTCCATTTATCGCTCAATCCGGAAACTACACGCTCAGCGCTTCCTGTAAGCTTGGAAGCCATGTTTGTTTACTTCCTTTTTGCTTTTTGATCCATCCAGTCTTCCGGGTCCAAGTGAGACGTCCAAAATGCTCCTCGTCTGTTGGCTCTAAAATGTTTGCCATCTTACTTAGCTCTGCCAACGTCTGTTTCATTTCAGGCCGCGTAGTTTCAAGGAGACGTTGCTGACGTCGTGTTCATCTGCTTGTGTGCTTGCCTGTCTCTCTGGCTATCGTTCGGTCTCGTCTCCTGTATCGTTCGAGGCAAGAATCAATAGTAGCATCTCGCCTGTCGCAGCTAGTTGCTTCAAAGCGCTTCCGTGTTCTGCACGCGTCTCCCTAACACGAGCTGTTTACTCTTGTTCGGCGCTCCTTATCTCGTCCTCTTGACGCTTTCCTATTTCTTTGTCGGTTCCCCTTTAATTGATGGACGCCCTCAAGGTCTCCCCAGCTCCTGGACAAGGGGGGGAAAGGGGTTTGAGGCAATTTTTAGGATTAGAATCGGTTGAATCTGGAGAGCCAGATTAATTAGCTCTTTACTCCAAGGCTGGAGAACAAAACGTCCACTTAAGCAGGGAAAGTCTGTTCGAAATGTTTGATTCATTACGAACAATCACGCGAGCACTCGCATGCGAACGAACGGCAATCGGCCTCTCCCTATACCCCTCCGCACCCCGCTGTTCCACGCGCAGCCATCCGTACGTGATGGGGGATGATGAGAGGCAGGCCTGGTTGATTGATTGAGACGATTTATTCAATAATATCGAAAGCCATAACAACCCGATTGACAGTTTTCGCCCGGACGCCGTCGGCGATGAAAGCGGAAATTAAATTGATTTTGAACAGCGGAGTTCCGTGCTATTGCTGGGTCGTATTAAATCCAATGAGCGTACTCTCACGTCGTCGTCCGACTAGGGAAAATAAGTCTTTTGCTTCGGGGCATGGTGACAAAATAATTGAAAAGATAATTCGTAAATATTCTGTTTAAAAAAATAAATGCACAAAAATACATCGCAAACGTGGGTGAGAGACAAAAAAAAAACTAGATTGAATAGAAAAATTATTTTTGTTTTACTCAGAACATTCTACCACAGCACATCACTAGTCTTTGTTTACGCTTACGACGTTTACGGAGCGAACGTCCGATACTTGTGGTGCTACATCGAGCGGAGTCGCTGGATTCTGTTCGAGTCGATCCAAGAATAGAATTTTCTTTTTCATGTTTCTTTTGCAAAACACGAGACATCCATCATGTGAAACAACCAGGTGAAACTAGGATCGCTGCTACAACCTTTTTAGTTTTAACGTTCCCCACTCTCAGGCGTTGTTGTCAAAGTCAGGGAGAGACATTTTTCTGGAAGGTTTTGAGTTTTCTTCTAGGATCGATTCCAGTCTGGAACCTTCCAGGGAGATACTCCTTCGTCTGCGAAAGAGAGCTGAAGGACTGAGGAACTCTAAAGGAGAAGATGGATTGGAACTATACTCGTCCATTCTCTCTTCATCGTAGTCATCTTGCCTCTCGCCTAGGTGCCTCGAGGAGTCGTCTATTCTTATCACTGGTGTAATGGGATCTAACTGCTGTCGAAGGAGATGATGGCGGTGGTAATCAAACGGTGGAATCGGTTTCAAGTGAAAGGGTTTAGGTCTTAAAAGCAGCGGTTGCTCGTAGAAGCACGACGGAGGAGTTGGACTATCCGGTCTGGTTTTCGTCGGAGTTGAAGCTTTGCCCTCACCACACGATTGAATAGAAACTGACATTGACCTGAGATAGGAAGAAGATTTATGTCCAGGTTAGGGTTAGAGTTAGGATTAGGGTTATATATTTTCTGATCGCATAGATGTTTAGCTGTTATTGAGCGGACTAACCTTGAGCGACCCTCAAAGCTCCTGGGGTTTATGCCGCAAGGGAGCTGGAAAACAGATTTTGATCTGGACGACCTTGCAGCCAAGAGAGGTGTGGCCAATGCCTCCCCTTCTTCTCCCGCAGCTTGGGAGATTTTCGAGGGACTCAGCGATCTTATAACTTCCAGTCTCGGGTCGCACAGTTTGCCGCTAGGACTGTGAACTCTGAAGAAGCAATTATCAGGTATCTTTAATATGAACTTCAAAAACGTTTTGAAGAAAAGTTATAAATGTTTCATTTCACCTTCCCACTTCATCGAGCCTGAGTGATCCTAAACCTCCACCACCGGGGTCCGAGAGGCGCCTCAGTTTCTTGTCGTATCTGTCCGGAGGGCCGAGAAACTGTCGACCTGTTAATTTTATTCCCGGGAGAGTAAATCCGGTTGAGCCTGGGATGTGGAGCGAATTTCTGTGAGTAAAGGACAGACGATGGTGATGATGTTGTCTGAGGATCGGCTGGCATCCGATGAGATCTCCGAACGTGTCTTCTTCGTCATCTTCTGAATCTTTCGTTGGAGATGTCTCGCGTTCGGCCATGTTTGTTGCGACTTAGAGATGCATAATAAAACTAAATCCGAGACAATTTGTTTGTCGATTTACAACTGCGCTTCGACCATCATTTCAATCAGAAGATCAATCGCACGACTGGATTACAAAACGACCATAGCAGCTTCCAATGCCGAGGTGACTATGAGACAGGGTATGACGATCTCTAAATACCTTGCGCAAGTCCTTGCCTCGGAAGAAATATCGACTTCGATTCAGCTGAACGCTGCAAGTTTGCTGTCGTCGGATCCCTTTCTCTGCTACCTCATCGAGATTCGCTTTCTTCGATTTTATCGCCAATAATTTCTCGTGGCACCTCTGCTCGTCAAAAACGAAAAGGCTTCTGACAAAAAGCTGAAGAAAATTAAGAATTAAAAAAGCGTGATCTGTTAATTATTCGGATTTGTTGTTCATACCACGGTCATTTCGCACAAATGCTCGGCGTACGATTTATTTCGCTCGCACCGAGTTCCATCCTTGAGAAGTTGCCCTGTTGGATGTCTGTGTGGATCTAAACGTTAAAACTTTCTTTTCTTAACCACTTCGTTTTGCTAATTACTATCCTTCCATTCTCGCTCCAAATTATGTTTTTGAATATTTGGCTCTAAATCCTTAATAACTTGTACTCCTACTGGATTGTTACTCTTATCCGCCTAAATTCCGGATCTTTTTCCATCTAGTGTAGAAAATTAGCAGCCATTATGCAATATTACTGCCAAAATCCCAGCCATTTGTGTGATGTTTTGATAATTTTTGGCAATTTAATCAAAGATTAACAACGGAACTTCGTATTTCAGTCGAAAATAATTTACTTCCTATTTTTCGTAGCGACTGAAGAAATCTGAAAACCATAAATTCTAAAATTTCGTCACTGAACGCAGCGGTAAGAAATATAATAACTTAATTTGTAGGAATAAAATTTCATAAAAACAAGGTTCTTTTATCGTTCTTTCATACAACTGAGTAAGTTGATCGGAACTGTAAGGCTGTTCCATTGTAACGAATGTCTCTTTGAGAGGCAATGTTCTTCGTGAAGGGGTTTTTACCTACAGCGAATAGTGAACTCTAGCGAATGGAATGTAAAAAACAAAAGTGTACTCTAGCGAATGAAATGTAAATTGCTTAATTACTCATTACTGTGCAAAGGCAGGACATTTCTTGGATGTTCAGCAAAAATTATTATTTAATTAAATATTATAAATTAATCTATTTAGAAAAATTCAAATGAACCTTGGCAACTCTTACCAGCGTCAATAAAGTGCTATAATGCAGCAGCTCCAAATAATTTACCTTCTTTTTCAAGATTTCAACTCCTTTCAGCGAAAGACTGATTTGAAGACCGATAAATTAGGTTTAAATCTTTATAAATGGAGTTTTTGGATTGTTCCCGACATCTCAAGATCGTGTCTAATGGAATAATGAGGACTACTTTTTATGCTGATCTAGTTTATTTTAATCTGTCACCTTGACATTTGCGGACGGGCGTAATGTAAATTTTGTCTGAACGCAGCGCACAATTTGCCTCCTTAGTTTAGTCCTTCTATTTTAAAATCGTTTGCTGAAAATGCCTCGCGACTACGCGGTTGATCGTAACTCAACAAGTCTACGAATGCGTTGCGACTCCCACGTGCGAGAATCCACCGCTATGACGAGACTCGGTAGTCCCCAAATCAGAAACAATGTCGGACAGAACGAGGGATGTTCTTGAAATCATCTCAGGAGAGACGCATCTCATCTCGCAGACAGAGTCGTTTTGCTTACTCGCTCTCTGTGGGTCTCCGCTCGATTGGTGGCGTCTTCCGGCGTTCCCTCGCGATTCCTGCTTCTGCAGCCCCTGCAGTTCTGAACGCCACGGCGACAAGTCGTTGGCAAAGAGTTGAAGAGGATGTTTCGAAACTTCCTGCCGACCAGGCAATAAATGAAGAAATTGATGGATGAATTAAGAGCCAGAAGGAGATTGGCAATGCTATTAGAGAGAAGAAAGTAGTCCCTAATCGTGTGGTGGAATTGGGCCGTGAATTGGGTGGCGGCGATGCGTAGGAATACGTCTGGAAGCTGACAAACAATGAACACGCTGACCACAATGATGAGCATTATGGTGATATTCTCTCGATGCTTTGAACTGCTTTCGATGTGCGATTGTTGTCGATTCTGATTTTGTTGTTGTTGTTGAGCCGGATGATGTTGAGACGATTGCTGAGATTGTTGAGAGTGGAGTGGCTTCATTTGGAATTGTTGAGAAACTTTCTGCTGCTGTTGTTGTTGCTGTTGTTGTTGGTGGTGATGGTTGTTGTGGCACATTCGTCCACGACGCCTCCTATTCGCACGAAGTTTCTGGAAAGAATTATCTACGAAATGATTTCCTTTTTTCTGCGAATCTTTTCGAAATTCAAAGGAAAATTATACCAATTATAAACCTGTCGAGGAGATGTAATTCGCATCGGCAAATTGAGATTAAAAAGAATATAGAAATTGGGTCTCGTTGAAGCAAATTGTTGACAACGAGGCCACCATTAGGGCATTCAACAGAAACAACAACAACTACTACTTAATGCAAGAGCACTTAATAAAGATGTTCGAAATTAGTCAGTATAAATAAATACTAACATTATGTAACTAGGTGGGTAATAATAATATGCGGATACTATTATATAAATAATATATAATAATAATAATAATAATAATAATAATAATAATAATAATAATAATAGCGATCACTAGAAATGGTTAGATTGTATGTTTATTTTCTTTAAATAAAAGGCCCTGGAAGCCATTCAGACTAATGAAACAATTTGCCTCCTTGGGTCACATTTTGCTTCAAAAGTAAACAAAACAAACTTCTTTATTGCTGTTTAACATGAAAGAATTCGTCGTATTTTGTCGATTTTTGTTAGGAAAATTTGTAAATAATGATGCGCGATAATTCATGGCCCTCGTAAACAGTCATTTGTCTGGGACCATAGAAGGAGCAATAACTTCGTGGAAGGAAAGAAGAGAAATTCTAAGAACAACTCATAAAAACATAACTGGGAAGGCAGTCAGACATATCAACTGACAAAGGATGCCCTTAAACCCTTTGACCCCGGGTCGAATCCATGCCAAGCCAAAGGTCATCTCAGAGACTTCGTTTATTGTCCTTAGGCAGAATTTCTCCTCATTTTCAATTTATAACCGGTTTGCTTTTGTGAGTTTATCTATTTAAGTACTTTCCATTCGTACGCTCGATCTTCATTGTTTTGTCCCCGCTTCGGAAAGACGCATATTTTTCTTGTTCAGAACACACACAAAAAAAACTTTCAAGCCCTTATCTTTGGAGTCCCATTCGAAATTGATTTTAGATTCTTTTGGGGGTAGAAAGTCTCTTGCAAATTCTTTCGGACGGGCCCGTTGTCTGCCCAGGTGGTCTGTTAAGATTTGGAAGGTTGATTGATGTCTCGTGTTTGTTGAACATCAATGGACGTCAAAAGAGGTTGAAAAATGCTTGATTTGCGGTTCAGAGCAAACATTCGCTAACGTTTTCTTCTCAACCGAAACGAACCGTTGGCAAATCCAGTTCTCTTCGACGAGGGAGAGATTTGATTTACAAAACATTCGAGCGTTAACGAATATCGCCATCGATCGAACTTTTAATCGTGATTAATCGCAGCGTTTTTCATTCCTTCGTTTGGCTTGTTTTCTTATTTTAATCCTAAAAAAAGGCATTAATTGAAAAAGATGAGGCATTATTTTAAGAAAAACGATTTTAAAAAAAAAATAAAATAAAACATGACACGGAGACAAACTCCATTCGATTCACGAGTCGATGGATGACAGTTTGTTTTGTTGTTGTTTTTTTTTTTTGCGATTTTTGGAAAGTTTAAACTCGTGAAATGAAAGACATCTCTTAAACGTCCTCATTTATAAAGAATTTGAAAAGACTGCCTTGATAGCTGGTCCATTGGAAAATACATTTTTAGCTTCTACCTTTACAGTTACATCTTTACTAGTCAAATGGCTACATGATTTTTTTTTTTATTTAACGCTCAAATTCTTAGAAAAAATATTTTTAAATTTCATACTTTAAATTATTAAACTTAATTTATATTTATAACTAAAATTAATAAAACACGAGGCAGAAAATTCTCTAATATTCTATTTGAAGCTTAATTCTTCTTCCAATTTCGGAAGTGACATCGAAAAACCTTTTTTATTTATTTTTTCTTTTTAATAAAAAATTCAACAGTTTCAGTTCATTGCCTCCCTTCGAAACCAAATTGATGAACAAAAATCTATTTTAAAAAAAGAAAACAAAGAACCGATTTATAAAATTAAAATTTAAATAAAAACCAAATTATTTTAAAATAAAGTAATTTTATCAGATTATTTATTAAATAAAGTAAGTAAAGTAATTTTATCAGATTATTTATTAAATTAAATTACTAAATTTATTATTTCGTCGGCGAAATTGCACAACAGTTTCAAAACAGTTGCAAAACCGTTTCAGCTCGTTTCAGTTGAATTTAAGGAGAAAAATCTTCTCAAAATTCAGGTCTCAAATTGATCTTAAATAAATGGAAGTAAAAACATTTCGAAACGCCAGAATAAATTGAGTGATGATTTTTAATGCAAGACCAGGAGACAGCACATTCTCTCAGAGACAGACGCAAAGGATGGGGTGATGGACTGCCAAGTCTTCTCCGAGGATCTTTTAAGCATTTTGAATTTTCTCTGACATTATTTTCCACGTGATGTTCGGAAATGGAATCTTTTTTTTTGTTATGGAGAATGAAAAAATAAATAAACACATCTACGACGACCGTGAATAAATTATTGGTCTTAAAGGGGTATTTATGTAGAAAATACCAAAAAAAAAATGTCAATATTAAACTATGAAAATCGTGATCACCACTTATTGATAATAAGTTAAGTAAAACAGCTAATTTAATAAACAAATAGGTAAATAAATACAACGATAATATAATTAACCTGAAGAAGAAGCAGGTTAAAAGTGAACAGAGTAACAAGCGGACCGATGGACTTGAAGACAAAGTAGGCCACGGTCTTGTAAAGCATCTGATAGACTGGATTTTTTAGGAACGTCGACTTGTCGCTACCGTCCATGTGGTAGACCACGCCGACCGCCTTGTCGCCTGCGGTCGCCTGGTCGCTCGACTCCAGCCGGACTGCTTTCCAGATGATCTTTCTCTCGAACACGAGTGGAATGTTATAGACGACGGCAGCTACGAAGATACCGAAGGTGGCCCATCTGATCCTGCTCAGGGTTCTGAGATGGGACTTGAATGGGTGGCAGACGGCCAAGTACCTGTCGCTGGTGAGGAGGACGACGGCCCAAATGGTGGCCGTATGCGCCGTCGACGCCAGCGGCCACATGAAGACGTCGGTCCAGAGGTCCTTGCGGCTCTCCACCGGCTGTCCTTCGGCCATAGCGTCGTTGCACGGAGAGATGTAGTCCTCGTAGGAAAAGTCGGGCATCATCAAGTCGTCGACGGAGTCGTAGTAGCGCGGGTCCAGGTTCAAATCTCGAGGCTCCTGTTTGTTGCCCCATACCGGCAGTAGCGGCACAATGGATGCCTTTCGCAGCGATATCATCGCCGGAGATTTCGATTCCGCTGGTGATGACGATGACGATGATGGTGGTGGTAAAGGTGATTCGGAAATTTTATAGGATGATGACGATTGAGAGAATGCTAATGGATGTGGTAATGACAACGGATTGATCATTTCTCCGGGTTTCATCAATAATGATGACTTTATTGATGATGGCGACGATAACAACGATGACGATAATGATGAAGATGATAATGATGATGATGATCCTCCAACGTAAGCCAGGGAGCGACCTTTGTCCGGCCTCTGTGTAATGGCCTCTTCTAGAAAGGAGGAAGTAAAATGGTCCCTTTTGACGCCAAACTCCATCATCGGCCTGCGAAATCCAGGAGGATGTTTTAGTTCTTTGGTCGAGATTTTCTGTTCTATGTTCAACGTGGGCGATGATAGAAAAGTCACGGAAGCTGGTAACGACGACGATGATGATGGAAATGATTGAGCGTATTCCAAAAACGGAGGCAGAGCGGAGATAAACTGGATGCGATGACCATCGATGGAATGCAAATGCTGGGGTGGAGCCCTGTTCCACATCTTGTGCAGGATCGTGATTGGCTGTGTATAGAGACACGTGACCAAATACAGTGAATCAGCAGCTGCCAAGGTCTGGAGAAGCCAATTCGTCGTGTTGTATCTGTCTTTGTCCCTGGAATGGAAAGATTCCGTAAGACTTTTGATCCTCTTGACACGTCGTTTGTGCTTGCAGTGATTATAAAAGATGACGACGACGACGACGATGATTGCGGTGACGATGACTACGACGATTGTAGTGAAGATTGTGAAATCGTTGTGTTTATTGATCTGACGATGCTATTGTTGTTGTTGCACAGTTATAGTCAGTTAGTTTTCATGGAAAGGAATGTTGTTTTTTGTGCTGTTTTTATTATTGTTTTCTTTTTTATTATTTTTATTTATTGCTTTGTTTCGCATTTCGAGTGCCGACAAAAATAACTTTAAAAGCAAAGTGGAAACGGGCATCGTTAAAACTCGCACATGATCCGACGTGGGGATTTCCGCGATCAAATCGAATCGACGAGAAAGCGAAAGCGAAAGCACGGACCTGCAAATGACGAGTACGGTCAGGGAATTCCCGATGAAGCCCAGCAGGCAGACGAAGCAGGTGAGATACACGTTGATGAACAGGTGCCATTGCGACCACTCGACACCTGAAATCACACCTTCGTCGCAGTCCACGTGGAACGGGAACCTGTCGCCAGCGTTGCCGCTAGCGACCGACGTCGTTGGTGGTCTCATCGTCGTCGTCGTCGCCATGTGGTCGTCTTAATTATAAACGATGACGTGGTTCTAGTAGGTCTTGTGGGTGCAGACTGGAAATCTGAAATTAAGACGTTAATTATGCGTATTTATACATTAATGATGACAAATGATTGGTTTGTCTACAGAAGTGCATCAACTTATAGTACTTATAATAGCCATTAGGATATCGTCGTCATCGTCATCGTCATCATCACCATCATCATCATCATCATCATCATCATCATCATCATCATCATCATCACCATCATCATCATCATCATCATCATCATCATCATCATCATCATCATCATCATCATCATCATCATCATCATCATCATCATCATCATCATCATCATCATCATCATCATCATCATCATCATCATCATCATCATCATCATCATCATCATCATCATCATCATCACCATCACCATCATCATCATCATCACCATCACCATCACCATCATCATCATCATCATCATCATCATCATCATCATCATCATCATCATCATCATCATCATCATCATCATCATCATCATCATCATCATCATCATCATCATCATCATCATCATCATCATCATCATCATCATCATCATAATCATCATCATCATCATCATCATCATCATCATCATCATCATCATCATCATCATCATCATCATCATCATCATCATCATCATCATCATCATCATCATCATCATCATCATCATCATCATCATCATCATCATCATCATCATCATCATCATCATCATCATCATCATCATCATCATCATCATCATCATCGTCATCATCATCATCATCATCATGTCATCATCATCGTCATCATCATATCATCATCATCATCGTCGTCATCGTCATCATCATTTATCATCATCATCATCATCGTCATCATCATCATCATCGTCATCATCATTTATCATCATCATCATCATCGTCATCGTCATCATCACCATCATCATCATCATCTACATCATCATCATCACCATCATCGTCATCACCATCATCATCATCATCATCATCATCATCATCATCATCATCATCATCATCATCTCATCATCATCATCATCATCATCATCATCATCATCATCATCATCATCATCATCATCATCATCATCATCATCATCATCATCATCATCATCATCATCATCATCATCATCATCATCATCATCATCATCATCATCATCATCATCATCATCATCATCATCATCATCATCATCATCATCGTCGTCGTCGTCGTCGTCATAGTGACTGTCACTGGGCGTTTCATTCATTATACTCTTGATTCGTGCCATGTTTTCGTGGTCGATAATGACTTTTTGGTTTCTCTTTTAAATGAAGCCACGTTAAGAGGATGTCCACGGTGATGGTTTTTAAAATGACGTCGACGAAGACGACGAAGACGATGCCGACGGCGGAGATGATGATATCATTGAATATGATAATAAGGATGATGATGATGATGATGGTGATGATATCATTGGATATGATAATAAGGATGATGATGATGGTGATGATATCTGTGAGGGTAACGATCACGACGCCGCCGAAGACGATGATGATGATGACGATTACAATCGAGGCACTTGACAGCAAAAAGTATGCTTCCCGTCTCATTAATCCTCACCATTCGAACGTTCCCAAGATGATGATGATGATGATAATGAGGCCCACGAGAAGGTGGCTTGCGTGGCTCCAATACTTTAATGATGATGATGATGATGATGACGATGATGATGACGACGTCGATCAATTTATTTGGGGCATCTTCGAAGCAGAACAATGCTTCAAAAGAGCCGCGGGTTGAAAACTTATTCCAAGTGGCTTCAGAGACAATTCCCTCTTGGAGAATCAGAAAATATTTCTTTGTTACAACAACAATTAACTTCATCACCGTCATCATCGTCGTCGTCGTCATCATCATTATCATTATCATCACCACGTCTTCGTAGTTTGACATAGCATCGTAAAATTTTTAAATTACATCATCGTCGTCGTCGTCATCAGTGGTTTGCATTAATCATTACCTGATGATTTCATTTTATTTACGATGTCCATTTGAAAATTAATAATATTCTTTTTTTATTTATTAATTAATAATATCATTTATATTTGCAGTTTATTTTTATTTCTAAAAAATCATTTTATTGTTGGTATCCAGTTCTGAGAAGAGGTTGCTTGAAGAATGTCTATCTCTCTGTTGCCGGAGGCATTCCGAAAGTGAAACCCAGACAAATTTCCAGAATCTCCAACTCGTTGGGTAACCTTTGACCCCGGGGATGTCTTCAGGTGCGACAGGGAATTATTTCCAGAGAGCGTTCAAGCGGAACGTTGAAATCAATATTCATGATCGGATAAAGTTTCATTCTGACGGGTGGACGGTCGGACGGACAGATAGACGGATGGATGGACTGATGGAAGATATATAAAGATGGAAGGAGTGAGTGAGAAAATGACATAAATTATGACCTAATGCATTTTCATCTCGAACCGACCTAATATTCCTAATGACCTACATTCCGACATTGATTTTCCAAAACGAATAGGTTTAATTTTTTTTAATTTTAGAAATTAATTTAAAGTCTCCATCCATGCATTTTAACAGCATTTCTGAAGGTCTTCTGTAAAGTCAACGTGTACTTTCAATTAGTTTTTTTTTTCGATAGATTTAAATTTAATCAGCATTAAAATCTTTTGCTAATTCATCACATTTAAAATTTATCTTCAAATTAATCATCGTCATCGTCATCGTCGTCATCATCATCATCATCATCATCATCATCATCATCATCGTCGTCGTCGTCGTCGTCAACATCATCATCATCATCATCATCATCATCATCATCATCATCATCATCATCATCATCATCATCATCATCATCATCATCATCATCATCATCATCATCATCATCATCATCATCATCATCATCATCATCATCATCATCATCATCATCATCATCATCATCATCATCATCATCATCATCATCATCATCATCATCATCATCATCATCATCATCATCATCATCATCATCATCATCATCATCATCGTCGTCGTCATCATCATCTTCGTCGTCGTCATCATCATCGACATCTCTTCGTCTTCGTCATCATGAAAGACGTCATCCATAAATAAACTTATGGGACGTCATCTCCCTGTGACCCTTGACCCTCAAATGTCCTTGGTTGACCTCTGGCAACAAAAGCAACGACAACAACTTGGTTTTGAGTGACATTCCCGATGATGATGATCTTTATCATAATGCTTTTTAAAGTTCTATCCTTTTGTTTATATTCTAAATTTCCATCTAATTATTCCAATCGATATCATAATTATAATATAATAAATAATAATAATTTTTACAATATCATTATTACTTCGCAAAAATTGTTTTATTATGTCACATTGTCATCATCATCATCACTGCCGTCATCATCGTCATCGTCATCACCACCAGCTCCATTAGATCCCTTTCGTGTTTTATTTATATATATATTTATTTATTCATTTATTTATTTTTTGTTTTTATTTATTTTTATATACTTGCAGTCAACAATTATAATTATCTTAAGATTCCATCCAACTTCTTCTGGCCTTTGTCTGTGACGTGTCTCTCTGAGCTCATGAATAATTAATTCAATCCCAGGTGAGTTCCATAAGATAGGACTTTTAATTCAAAGATAATTACTTTTTCCAATCATTATTAATTTTACCATTTTTTACGATTTATTTCGGAATTGGAAAAAAAAGTTAAAAAATAGTTGGAATTAAAAGTTATTTTTAATCTAATTTATATTAATTTATTACTCAATTTATAACAATGCCGTCCTATTTGATGTCAGAAATTCTAATTTTGAATTGGTTTTTTGAGATTTATATTTAAAAAAAAACATTTTAGGTAATATTATATTTTTTAATTATTTATAAGTGATGTTATTCTTTTTGACATAATATATAATATAATATATATATATATTATTATTATTATTATTATTATTATTATTATTATTATTATTAATTTTTATTTTGCAAAATTCACGAACACATGGAAAGAGATCACGTGGTCAAAATGCCGGAGGCACGCGTTTGCTTTCGAGTTTTATGCTGAAATTTCGTTACGTTTTCATAATATTTTCTACATTCCACTAATGCCTTAATGTCGCTCTAAGACGCTGATCCTCAAACAATAATGTTATTATTATTATTGTTATTATTATTTATTATTATTATTATTATTATTATTATTATTATTATTATTATTATTATTATTATTATTATTATTATTATTATTATTATTATTATTATTATTATTATTATTATTATTATTATTATTATTATTATTATTATTATTATTATTATTATTGTTATTGCTATTGCTATTATTATTATTATTATTATTATTATTATTATTATTTTTATTGTTATTATTTTTTTTATTGTTATTATTATTATTACAAAAACCAACCCGTTGAAATAACATTTTATCCCCTATTAATCGTAATTTATTTTTTATTTCCTAATTTCACGAATTTACGATGATCCTATCCCTTCCTTTGGTCACGTTGACCCTCTGCTCATCGATGATTGGTCGTCGACGCCGATACATTTATAGCGATGGCGATGGAGATTATCGTAGTTGGAGATGCTATCGTGGTTCGTGCTGTCAATAAGGAGGTCGTCAATAAGAAGTTAAATTGGTCTCGGCTTCTGTTATTGTGATGATGATGACGATGACCTACGGTAACAACGATGATGATGGTGATGTTTTGTGGTGATGATGATGATGACGGTGGCGATGACTATGATGATGATAGTGATAGTGGTGCGGGTGATGGTGGTGGTGGTGGTGGTGGTGGTAATAGCGACCGCTTGCGACGATGATGATAATAAATCCATAGCTGGTATTTACATGCAACATTTAGCAGGAGTTCGTCCGTAGGTCCAATAAATTTATATATATATATGATTTATTTATTTAAAAATAATTTTAAATATAAATTAAATGCTTGAAAGTAATCAACCAATCAGAAACAGGTATTCCTTTCCTGCCCGCTGGAGGCAAACATTCCGTTTCTATTCTATAGTCACGGTTCTGCGTAAAGAGATACTCTCCATTCTTTTGATCACGTGACCACCTAGTTAAGGGGTCGGAGTGAGTGAATGAGTGAATAAGTGAGTGAGTGAAAGAGTGAATGAATGAGTGAATAAGTGAGTGAATGAATGAGTGAAAGAGTGAATGAATGATTGAACGAGATGTGAAACACTGAACGAAATTAAAAAATTTGAACACGTTTGTCAGGTTTGATTTCATAATTTCCTTCACGGAATGACATCATTTGAAACAACAATTATCGCTCATTTTCCTAAATCTTATTGAATCGGAAATTGTCGCTTTTCTATTTTTGGTGACGACGACGACGACGATGATGATGATGATGACGACGACGATAGCGTCATGACGACATGGTGATGGTGATGATGATGTTGATAATAGCGGAAAATCGTTATGACAAATGTAGTCACGAAAGCGCATCACGGTCTACTGAAACAAAATCTACGAAACTAATTTTAATGATTTCAATGCTTCACTGAAGCTTTTCAGCTCATTTCCTCCACTGGACCCATCCTTCACTCACTCACTCTTTCCTCGAACCAGATACTCACTCACTCATTCATTCACTCACCCACCCATCCACCCACCACTCATTCATTCTTCCTTCCATCCATCTGAAGCAGTCACTCATTTTTCTACACATCGTCTTTCCAACGTCTCGGCAGATGGCGTACATCAATTAACTCTGTGTTCTCTTCTCATATGGCGTCTTCGAGCGTTAATGGAACGTCGGACCTGGAAGAGGTCACGCGCCCGGATGACCTCGGAACAAATGAACTCCGCAATTCCGAGCGCAAAGACGGGATTTGAACTCGGCACCTTTTGGACATCTTCTCAGTTTCTGTTTGTTTGTTTGTAAGATTTGTTTGTAAGGTTTGTTTGTGAGGTTTGTTTGTCTGAAAACATTTCTCGTTGTGGACACACATCGGGGGAAAAAAATGTAGAAAGTTTTGTAACGAGTTGTTTGCGTGACCTGATAAGAGAGATGAAGGAATAGAAAAATATGATTCATTAAGGATAAAAATACTCGAGAAAAAAAAACAAACATAAACAAAATTTTTTTTTAAATTCTCAGTTTCACTTTCGTTTCTCTCTCGTTTCTGATCGTCCATCGTTAGGCGACTTTAAAATCGATCGGTCTTGAAACGTTTGCAGTTTTTTTGGTTTTTTTTTGGTGAAATTTCGTTGCAATTTCACTTTCGAAATGCTTTGAGTTTAATTTTAGATTTTAATATCGTCGATGAAGCAGTTTCGTGGATTCAAGTTGCATTTCATTTCCTGAATTTCATTGGAATTCCTTTTTTAGCTGCGTCTTTAATTTGCTTAAAATCTTCATAGAAAAAATGTTGACCAGTAAAACTCATTGCCTGCGACCTTTGCTTCCCTCTTCGTTACTCTTAACCCTTGACCTTTGACCCTTGACCCTGGAGAGTGCGAGAAAACTGAGGAGATATGCTCAGCTTGATTGACATTTGCCTTTGGATTAACTGGGTAATATTAAACTCAACGGTATTAACCACAGCTGAGAACTCAGCCAACGATATCAATCATCAATCAATTCAAGCTTCAACCATGAGCTCAGCCAACGATATCAATCATCAATCAATTCAAGCTTTAATCACGAGCTCAGCCTACAATATCAATTATCAATCATCAATCAATTCAAGCTTCAATCACAGAAGACTTCACAGTTCCGGAAATCGAAACCTTTCCACAACCCTTGTCCTCGGAAATTCCAAAATACTTTCAAAATTTCATTCGAAACTTAACGAAGGCACTTTTCGAGGTCCAAGTGTTTCCTTCGATTCGTTAAAACAACGTTAACTTCAACCTCCTCCTCCTCTCCCGTCGGTGAATCCGATTTCGTCATTAAAATTTTTACTTATTACTTTAATTATTATTATTATTATTATTATTATTATTATTATTATTATTATTATTATTATTATTATTATTATTATTATTATCATCATCATCATCATTATTATGGGTGAACGATCATAAATTGTTATTGGTAATAGCACTAATAGATTAAAATAATTTAATAATAATAATAATAACATTTATATTGTTATTTTTCGTGTTACAATTTTATTTAAAGTGTTCTCGTCGGTTATTTTTACGGCCGGAAGGAAGTTACAAGTTACCGGAAGTTGTAAAACCAGGTAATAATGAAGTTGGAAATTCCAATCCGGTGATTTAAAGAGGCATTTTCAGAATTTGTTTCCACTATTTAAATTTTAAATAAGGCGTTAATGGATTGTTTAATCGTCTAAGTAAACCCGATAAAAGAATATTTAAGTCATAAAATGAGAAATAATAAGAAAGTAAAATTCCAAATGTTGACTTCAATTCCAAAGATATTGGAAGATATAAAACAAACCTCGGACGAGGTTTTACGGTCGAATTGATATGAATTATTAAACATAAGTTGAAATTATGATCGTGTTTTTTATGATCAATTGATTATTTTATGGAGTTTTGAATAATTTTTATTTAATTTTATTTTTAATTTATTTATAAATCAATAAATCGATTAAAAAAAATATTTTTTCTTTTGTAATGTTCGTAATGTTTGGACTACCAACATTGTACTCATTGAACTCTACAAGAATGATTTTATTTTGGAGAACATTTTAAATAGCTTATTATTTTTAAGATGAATGATATTAATATCATTTACGTAAATTGTAAAAAATTATTGTTATTATAAGGTTATATAAATTATGACTATAAATTATCCAAAGCACTAATTTATGAAATAATAAATAAAATAAACACCAACCTAGGTGGCAGCAGCGAACATGTCTTTAGAGTCGACCTCCGTCGGGCGATTCTTTTATCCTGGAATATTTTCCAGTGCAGTTGTTAATATTCATGAATTCTCCGATCAGGCCCTCCCATTGGCTAGCGAGCGTCGGCTCCGTGAATATTAATGAGCCCGGCTAACATGACCTTTGCCTTGACCTCAGGGATCGGAACACGTGCGATGACATTGAAGGTTGGTCAAATTATTTATGAATACGGAATAATTTTTTTTTTAAATTATTCAATCAAATAATTAATCTTTAAATTTAAAATTAGAAAAATGAGACAATCGTCTTTTTTTTTAAATCTAATGACTTTGCTAAGTATTTTAATTTGATTTCAAAGGACATCGAATCTTGGACCGGTAGATAAAAATACATCGTCGATGTTTTATCAGGTCTTTTCAAGCTGATCAACGGCTTATTGAGTCCTTAAGAAGATCCGGATGTCGGTGCAAATGGAAGAGCAGAAGGTCTCCTTAAGAAGAAGAAGGGCTGCAGAGTTCTGAGGTAGTAAATAAAAACATTGTCGTAGAAAATGGTAGATGTCGCTTTAATGCCTCGACTGTTTATGCTGCCGGAGTACAGAAACATTAGTCAGCTCTTGTTTTTATTATTGTTTTTCTTTAGTTTTTTTTTCTCAAAATCCCTTTGGACGTGCATAATTCAAGGAGACTGGAAGTTATTCAGTCGAACGTCAATCGTTCGTACTCGAAAGTCCAGTGTTTAGCATCGGGTGATTAATTAAGACTTCTTGGTGGCCTTGCCGATTTCAACCAGATGTTTCAAGATCAGGTTAGTGTTTCAATCAGATCAATCAGACATGTTGCAAAAATTGGGAAATTCCCACCTCCGCCCAAAAAAAAACAACATTATTTTAAATTTCCCCGAAGCCAGGTCGCCTAAGCATGAATATCTTTCCATACATGTGTATAAAATCTTGCCCTTCTCCAAATCATAAATCCTCCAAAATTATAAAAGTCAAGGGTCATGGTTGAAACATCTCCTTGGTAATTATCGTTAATATATTTATTAATCCATTTCTGAACTTTTAATAAAAATACAGTTAAATTATTTACCTCGGATTTAATTTTATTTAGTTTATGTAAGTAAATCGATCAGCATCACTTGAGTAACATAAAAAAAAGAATACAAATTTAATTTTTGTTCGCCAGATGTCGAGTGTATTTCAGTTCCAATTTTTCTTTTCATTCGCCAGTCTTCAAAATGCAGTGAGAATTTTTTACCTTTTTAATTTTTATTCGCCAGGTGTCAGGTGTAGTTTAATTAATTCAATTTAATTTTCATTCGCCAGTCTTCTTGGAAATTTGGTGGAAAAATTACGTTTGCATTAAATTTCAAATTGTGAAATTAATATAATAAAATCTATTATTTTTACTATAATTATTTTATTAGTGCATCTTTATTAATGAGCTAATTAACATGCATGACATCAGACAACTTGCATGAAATTTTACATTGAAATTCCTGAGAATTTCTGGATTTTCCTGATTTAAAAAAATAAATACCTAAAATTTTAAAGTTCTCAGAAAAAAGTTTTTAATATCTCTAAATTAAATTAAATCCTTTTGTTTTTAATTTTCATAATAATTGCCCATTTAAAAGGCTTTGAAGCAGTCAAAGCCAATAATTTGGTATCGATTTTGAAAACCCTTATTTTAAATTTTAAAAATCCCTCAACACTTTCCTTCTTTCTTGCTCTAGCGACATCTATCTCTTAGATATTCAAAATTCCATGTAACTACAGAATGCTAACATCTAGGTTTCCAGGCATATCATAAATAAACTAAATAGCAAGGATTAATTATGTAACAGCTTTTATAGCTCTGCAATAAATTATATGACCCCAACGTCATCAGCCCTAAATCTTTCACACGTCAGTCTCCTTCAGTCATTTCTGAAATTCGTAGTTAAAGCAGGCCTGCTTCCTCCACTTTATTCCTTCCACTGAGACAATTGTCGGAGCTAATCAGAGGCATTTTTTTAATTAATCAGTGAGCAGACCGATTAGTAATTAACATCCAAGTTAAATTAATCATCTCTTTTGATCTCTGCTTCTGCAAATTAATTGAAAATTAATCAGAAAGAAACAGGGAATGATGTTAAGTCTGATGCGATGTTGTTGCTGTGCTTTTCGCGGATTGCAGAGGACAGTCATTTGTGCCTGAGTAAATAATTCAGACGTCCCACGGTGTCGGCTCTAACACAAATGATGATTGTCACTAAGTTCTTATCTCTGCAATAGGATAAAACAGGAAAAGAAGCCATCTTTCTGATCACAGACCAGAAGGAATCTTCAACATTTTCTCGTTTTGAGGCTAATCTCAAGCAAGGGCATAAATTAAATTCCTACGCTTCGATCGAGAGATTCAGTCAGTCAGACAGACGGACAGTTAGTTAGCTTAGAGCTTCGAAACTGGTCCGGAATTCGGAATCCCTTGGCTGATTCTCTGTCGAAATAAAATCTGGCTTTAAGTCGCATTCAATTTATTGTCGAAATCCTTTGACGTTCTTTATAATCAAAATAAAAAGCCAAAAGATAATAAAAGGATTCAAATAAATAGACGTGATTTAAATGTATTTTCTTCTAGAATCTTCTCCTTCAATATTTTCCATATCGACTTTCGCTCTCTCCTTTCGCTTTGTTTTGCAGCACGTCCAATTACGATCAGGAACTATTTTTTCTACCCATAGGTAATCCCCTCCCTCTGCCCCAAGCCACCCATAATTCCCTCAACCCATCATCTACCCGCAACTGACTTCAGTTCGGCTTTCCTGTTACCCGATCGGAAGATTTTCGTTCAATGTTTAGAATAGAACGTGTTGCTTCGAGGTATAGGGATTCTCTTGTATTGTATACATCCCTCCAGACTGCTCGCGTTACAGACGCTCTGTCTGTTGCCCTTGCCCCCGTCCATCCTCATCATCATCATCACCGCCGTCGTTATCATCATTATTATAACCATCTTCATCAATACTAGCATCGTAACCTTTGAAATGTTTGAATGCCAAAGCAACGCATACAAGACGTTCTCAATTGGAATTTCTAATTGCAGTTCAATTATGTCCCCTACTGTTGGGGCGGAGTTCATTTCATTAGGGAATGTTTTTTTTTATTTTCTTTCTTTGCATCCTAATTAAAGCTTACACGGTGTCCTTAAATTATCCGAACGTTCCTGTTTCCGCCGATAACAGGAGCAGCCAAGAAATTGCGCAAGAAGTTGAATTTTTTTTTTTTACATTCATGCATTCCGTCGTTTTTAAAAGGTACTGAAAATACCTCATCATCATTATCACCATCCTCCTCCTCGTCGTCATCATCATCATCGTCGTCGTTTATTTCTGAAGATGCTGTTAGGAGTTTAATTGAAACGTCTTACTACGAGTTCATCAGATTTGCACTTCTGATAAATTGCACCAGGCGTCCGCCGAGCTGCCAACAAGGGAGCGACAAATGTTCCGTTCAAGGGAGCAAATGTTCGATCGAATGAAGTCCAAAATAGATCCTCAGACAGGGATAGATTTACGGATTTTAAATAGCACACCGTCCGAGGTCGTTGCTATTTTTGCCAGAGACGAGTTTTGAACTCCATGTCTCTCGGCAAGCGATGGAATTTCAGCGAGAAATTATCAGGAGAATGGAACGCCAAATTAAAAGAAATGCTCCCGAAAGAAGAGGCGGTAAGACCTCCGTGATCTTTGAACTTTCGAAAAGACTTTTTGACCCCATCTGGGTCTTGTTCTATCTGCTCAAATAGTAAATCTTTATCAAATCAATCGCCCCTCCTAAAATGAATCTCTATACCACCCACTACACCCCCCTCTGGGCCATCCATCACCCATCAAAGGGGCACGATTAAACAAAACCCCCATGCGACTCGGTCACATGCTCTGAATCAAGATAGGAAGTGCCTATCGATCGTACCGGGAACCGATAATAACTTCTTTTTTTGCACCTTTCTTCCTTCCTTTCTTTTTCACACCTCTTCAGCCACCTAATGCTTTTCCATCTCAATCCATTTCGCACTCCGCCATCGAGCGGTTCCAACGGATTGCAGGTCGTCCTCCGTTCACCTTTTCCAGGAGCGTTGATTTCCAAAGTTACAAAGTTCGAAAGAAAGAAAGATTTTATCGAGATTTCCATTTTCACTTTCATTAACCGAGTTAATGATTCGAAACTGATTTTTATAATTTCCTATTTCTCCTAAGTTTAATTAAATGTTTTTTTTTTAATTGTTTAATTAAATGTCTGTTTTTAAATTTAATTAAATTTATTTACAACGATAGATTATCGTCACAGCAACATTCGCTGATCAGAGAATGTGTCTTATAACGCCTTATCAGTCATCATTAGTAAGACCTATCTCTCACCTTTTCCTTCATCTCGATCATCCCCTCTCCTATTTTCCTTCTCATCTCTCCGGCAACGACGGGCCTCTTTTAATGGCTTCCTGCTCCTACGTTGGTCGGCAATTGTTCTATTTAAATTCGATTTTTCTGATTTTGTTTCGTTGTGCCATTGTTTTCAATGCGTCATTGACTTTTGCTTTTGCTTTCCAAATTCGCCATCGCTCATCCATCCATCCATCCATCCATCCATCCATCCATCCATCCATCCATCCATCCATCCATCCATCCATCCATCCATCCATCCATCCATCCATCCATCCATCCGTCCATCCGTTCGTCCATCAATCCATCGATCCATCCATCCATCCATGCGTTCGTCCATCAATCCATCCATCAGATGATTTCCGAGACGAGAATCATGCAATCTCCTGGAAATCGTTTCCATTTCAGAATAATTTTTTTTTTCTCTCCTTTTTTTTTTTATTTTCTCGTAAAAATTTCCTCACACTTCATCGTTGCCATCGTTTGCAAGTCTGGAAAAACGTGGCACGTAATTCAGTCGCCGATCACGTGACTTACGTCAACCGATAATGACGGTCCTGAGGGCGTTCTTTGGGCACCCTTCTTTACGTTCTAACAACTGTGGCTTTTACACTTGCTGCAGATGTGTTGGCGTCAGTGGATAAGGTCGTCCAAAGGTCATCACCGGGAGAAATTCCAAGAGAGGAATAGAATGTTACGTCAGGTTATATCAGTGGTTTTACAGAATGCAATGTTGACGCACATAAAAAAAAAAACCCTTCTTAAATTTAATAAATAAAAGTTAAGTTACAAAATTTAAAAAAAAAATAGTTCTAAATAACCACTTTCTAATACTCTTGGTCGACGTAATCAGGTTCCGTAATGGCTTATCGAAACGCACGCCAAGAGTCATTTATTTAAGTCATTTTGCACCTTTTTTTTCCTGCCGACTCGAAAATTGTTGCTCGAATGAAAAATTCTTTAAAATTTTGATCGTAAATTTGCTTCAATTAAATCCCAGTCTCCATTAATGCGCCCGGATTGAAAATTGTGTCAGTCCCTGCATTTTTAATCGAATGTACTTTTACGACCGGCAGTTTTCTAGGGTCGTCTGCGACATTAAACAGTTTGTTTCTTTCTTTGTTTCGTTGTTTTTCATAATTTCATAATTATTTCTAATGTTTAATAATTTATTAACAGATTTATTTATTTATTTAGCTTTACCAAAGTTAACTCTTGAGAACCGATTTTTGAAGGAATGACTCCAACATAAAGGCTACAAAGGAAAAGCGACATTTGATCTGAAACATGTTCGTGTATTTTGATTGAAACGACTTCAAAAGATGACAACTTATGCTTTTTATTTTCTGCTATTTTTAAGAAAAGTGGACAACCAAAGATTAACTTTTGATTGACTGCATAATGTCGGTGTTTAAATCATACTTGCCAGAACTAATTCCGCAATTTTCAGCAAGCGACTTTAAATGACTGAAATGTGTTTTGAACTTAAAGATGATTACAGAAACCTTCAAAAACTGACACTGAATAAATGACATTAATGTGAATTATAGAGCCTAAATTATAGAGTAAAATGACAAGTGAAAAAACTGATATTTCCATTTCAAAAAGTATTGAACTAATTTTTAAATTTTGTAACAATGTCCGTGATATTTCATGCTCGGCAGGTAATGACAAATTAACATTTCCAAAATCCAGGGTGGAATTTTTTTTATTTGGCAAGGCAGGCAGTACAAATGAATACAAATGGATGCCACATTAAGTGAAGCATCAATGGTCTGATTAAACGTTACAAGGCAGGCCTAACAGAAGGCAGAGAGTTTTGTGAATAATGAAACACAAAGCTCATTTGTTCCATGCCATGGCCAAAGTGAAGCTGGAAAAAGGCTGTCCTATTGTGCAACATGGTGATGTAATGTCATGTCATGATAATGTAATGTCATGTCATGATAATGTAATGTCATGTCATGATAATGTAATGTCATGTCATGATAATGTAATGTAATGTCATGTCATGATAATGTAATGTCATGTCATGATAATGTAATGTCATGTCATGATAATGTAATGTCATGTCATGATAATGTAATGTCATGTCATGATAATGTAATGTCATGTCATGATAATGTAATGTCATGGTCATGTCATGACATGTTTGTGCATTGCCATGTCTCAATGATTGATTTCCTACTGGCATCAGAAATGAAGAGGCATTGAACTAAGATTCTCCTGATACAGTGTTGGAGTTAATTTTTTTTTTGAATTTTGAATTGCTTATGTCCATATAATTTTAATTTAATTTAATATAATTTAACATTTAATTTACATAAGTTTAAATAACTTTTGTTTACATAAATTGTTATTGTTGTCGTTGTTGTTGTTCTTGTCTTTGGATGCTTTTGTTGTTTCTGGTTTCAAGATGTCAAGAAATCAAGTAAAATGCTAACCCAGGAATAATTGGCAATTTGGTAATTATAATAATATGCCAATAATACTTTCATTTATATAGCGCCATAAGAGATTAAAATCAATTTAACGTCCCTTCGCAACGGGTTTATCAGATTATCATTGGCATTATTTGTAGTAATTTCTAGTGGTAAGGATATCAATAAATAATCTTTAAAAGATAATATTCAACATTTATTATGCACCCTGGCCTTATAACGTCTCTCCATAGCTTGCCATGATGGCAATTATCACGGCATGAGAAAGTTCTCCGCTAACATCGCGTTTCAAGGATACAAAGAGGGGGAATACCAGGCTTCTTTTGCTATTCCAGTGAATAGGAACAGTGGCTTTCAGTTTCGATGTAAGGCGATCCTAACATTGGGTCCCACACGAGCCCATAGACCTACCATTCGCTATCGCAATTATAAAGATTTCCAAATCTTTTACTTTGCAAAGCTATAGAAACGTCGTTTGTGGTTTACATGTTACATTACTGTTTATTATGTTTGTTATGTTGTTTGCGGTTGCTATGGTAACTATTCCGTAGTTTGAATTGAATTAAATTAGGAGTTAATTTGACTGAATTTTCGAAATAAATTTCTCCCCGTGGAACAGCTTTTCCGTCTCCATTTGTTTTTGACAACGTTTTAAACCAATCAAGAAACTTTTGACTTTCTCGAAGTGTTTTATTTTATTTTTTTTTGCACTTTTTTAGAAAAATAAAACCTGAAAATGAATATTCAGTTCTGGAATAAAATATTTCAGAGAAATAATAACAATAAAAAAGAAATTGATTAATAAGCAGAAATCGTAGAAAAGAATTTCAAATGAAAGCATATTTGCATGAATCTCATTGCCTTCCCAGACGACGAGAGCCCTTTATGAGGTTCACGACGAGCCCTGACCTCGGGGCGCACACGCCTCCTATATTCCACATTAAGCTGGAGACTGTCCATTAATTTGACCGCTAATTGGAGAATTTCCGATCATGGAAAATTATTGTCTGAAAAAATACGACGCGTGAAGCCTGCTGCTAAAATATCGCACGGAAAAGGCAGAAAGAGCGCCCTGTTTTTTCAAATATCTCACCGCGCCATCATCAACAATAGACATCGGAACATAGATATTCGTAACGATGAGGTCGATAAACAAGTCTGTGTTTTGTTTGAGCGGAGTAATTAAATTATCGTTGAATAAACATTTCGAATGTAATCATTTGATTATGCATAATCAATTAGTTCTTGAATATTAATGAGGCGAAATCTTTTCTGAATTTTTCCGATTTGAATTTCTGATGAAGTCTTTCTCTCGTCTGAGAATTTATTTTTATTTTTTTTTGTTCGTTCATTCTTTGCATTTCTTCTCAATTTGTTTGTCTTCATCGTCCTACGAATGAAACGCAAACCGGAAATCAAGCAATCAGAGCCAAGATTTTGTTACGTTTGGATTACCAAACATTCGTTAACTTAATGGCGGTTGAAAGTTAACAAATAAATTAACTTAAAATAAGCAAATTGAATTAAATTTATTATTTTTTTTTGTAATAAAAAGAAAGAATAAATAAATTATTTAGAATACGAAAGTAAGGTCGGGAAATCCACAAGTATTCCCAGAGATAGCGGCAAAGCAATTGTCCACTCGTATTTAGGCGTCAAGGCCGAGATATTTTTAGCAGCTTTGGGTTTCCCACGTAATAAAGAATGAAAACAAAAATCCAAGGACGAAAATAATCCGGGCTTGCCCAAGCGAGCGATAAAGGAGAGATGGAAGCAAGAGGGTCCCAAGATGGCGGTGGCAGGTTTTGGCGGACAAATTTTCTTATTTCCTGAGAAATCTTTACAATTCTTTCAAATGACAGAAGCTTCAATGAAGCGACGACATTCACCGGAATTTAGAGAAAAAAATTTAAAAGTGGAATCTCAATTTTATGCGTCCAATGGGCTTAAGGTCTCCAAAGGTTCGCCGAAAATCACTCGAATAACTTTTTTTTGTGTTTTTATAAATTTAAAAAAAGAAATAAATCCATTAAATTAAATTATTGCCAGGTAAATTTCAATTAAGCGGTTAAAATGGCCGCTATCTCAGAAGGTCAAGAGTTCACCAATTCTTGGAGTCTCAGAACCCGCGTCTCAGAATGTTTTGCTTGGGGATTTCAATTTGAAAACCAGGGTGGAGGGTCGACCGGGTCAACATCTTTACCACCCTGACCTTGTCACCCAGATTACGATGGAGCTTGTTGAGTTGAGATTAAACTGAATGTAATATGTTTATTGTCCATTAATAGAATCTGCTTTGTTTTTCAAATTAATTCAGAACAATAACATTAAATTCCATAAAATTCAATCAATCGCTAGAAATGCACAAATGTTGTTCAACATTTTGATGACATGCTTCCCAGCAGTGAAATGGAGTGCACAGGAGTAGATCTAAAAGAAGAGCGTGGGAAATGCATTGGAATGCACAGGAGTGCATTTCAATGATAAACGAATTATCCAGATATTTTTGTTTTAATTATTGAGGAATGCACTGCACAGTGATGGGGAGTGCACTTGAACGAACAGGAGTGCAGAAGTGCGGAAGCGCTGAAATTTCGACGTCGGTTGTCACCGATTTGCGTTCAAAACCGTTTGATTGTTGGTGCCTCATTTCCGATGCTTTCGACGGGTTCCAGGCGTTGATGGTGGAGGTGAAGGAAATTGAAAAAGTAGACGATGATGATGATGATGATGATGGTGGTGGTGGCATGGATGGATGGAAGGATTGATGGATAGATGGGTAGCAGAATGACAGGGAATGATGATGAAGTGATGACTGAATGAGTGAATGAATGGATTATGAATAAATTAGCAGGATTTGGGACGTGAATGAATGAATGGCTGAAGGGATGGATGAGTGAAGGTTTGCATTAATTAACCAGTTTTAAATTAATATTCAACGATACTAACATGGAAGATTATTTACTACCAGTAATAAGTAATTATTAAACACCTAACTCATCCAGTTTTCCAGTTCGGCCCCGGCAACACGGCTGCACCGACCACAACAGCGTCTGCTGCCCGATCGGCCGACGACATGTTCGGTTGTTTACACGAGCCTCGGACACGTTATGACGTGTCTAAATAAAGTCGGCTTCCATTAATTGATCGTGCCATATCACGTGACTTCGAAGGAAGCCAAGACGAAGACGATGACGTTGATGGCAATCATGATGACGATGCTGACGTCTGTCGTGACGATAGCGATTGCGTTTACGAAGGTGTGCGGTGATGATAATGATTGCATATCGTGATGATGGTAACGATGACGATGACGATGGCTGATATAGCCTATCATCAATGCAGGTCAACATGCTTAGCGAAGTTCAAGTGGAAGGATATGCCGAGACACCTTTATTAACTCAGATCCAGATCAGCCTGCAGTACGTACAGGTGAGCAAAACACGTGGCATTCAAATCGTATTCCGTTCCTCTCTTTGATCTTTTTTTTTTATTCTTCAAAGACTCCAATCTTCAATTCGCAGCCAACGTTCGATTGTTGGGTAGCAATTTAAAGCCAAGTTGATGACATTCTGAGCTAATCATTCCCTTTTGTTCTTCATCCTCCTCCTCCTCCTCCTCCTTCTCATCGTCGTCGTCGTCATCACCACCACCATCATCAACATCACAAATGTTAATATTAATGTTATTATTATTATTATTATTACTATTATTATTATTATTATTATTATTATTATTATTATTATTATTATTATTATTATTATTATTATTATTATTATTATTATTATCATTATCATTATTATTATATTGTATTATTATTATTACTATTATTATTATTATATTGTATTATTATTATGATTACTATTATTATTATTATTATTATTATTATTATTATTATTATTATTATTATTATTATTATCATCATCATTATTATTATTATTATTATTATTATTAAAACTATTATGGTCAATGTGACTTTAGAGAAAAGACGTGTGTTTTTACATAAGAGGTTTTATTGTGTCAAGAAAATGTGGCAAATATTTGTAGACTTTGAACATCTCGCGACAACGAATGTTTTTATGAGAACAATGAACATATTAATCACCTAATTAATAATCAATTGAAAAGTCACTAATAATAATAATAATAATAATAAATTATTAACAATAATTAGTAATATAATTGGCGATAATCAAACGATTCAATCGAAACGATACGAACAACGAGACAAAGTCACAAGTCACGCAGCAGAGTGAAGTCACTTTAGAGGCGTCTTGTTGCGACCGATATGCTCTGACCTCCTGAACTCTGAAATGTAAACAATGCCAACTAAAAGTAAATGCGATAACAAGAAAAGCTGGTCGATGAAAACGCGTAAACAATTTCTTTTGTTTATGTTTTTGTCGAGTGCAAATTCTAAAGAAAGATTTCCTTTGAGATGCTTTTTAATTTTTTTTATTAATAATTGTGAAATTCGTTTTAGTCAAAAACATTTAGAGTGGGAGAATAAGTGAGTGAGTGAGTGAGTGATTGAATAAATGAGTGAGGGAGTGTGTAAGTGAGTGAATGAGTGAGTGAGTGGATGAGTGATGATTAGCATTTATAAAAATAATTTACTAACTATTACTATCATTATTGTTGTTGTTGTAGGAATTGTTACAAGCAAATCAACATTTAAATAATTTAAATTATTAATGCAACAAAATAGAGTAAAAAAGACTTATACAGATCGACACGTCCATTAGTCGCATACAAGAAGAGGGGCACACTTAGTCGTTCGATAATGCTCAATTAGCAGTCAATTAGCCTTAAATTATCGGCTAATTGGTCAATTAACGATCGGTCTCTAACCGATTCTTTTAGCCGATCCTTAATTGGTTAGCTGATAATGTGCTTGATAAAGAGAATCTTATTATTCTTGTTTTATTCAGTTAACATTTCAATTTTTAATTTTTCTAGGCAGTATGTAAAAGTTCAACAACGTTTGGAACTCTTCAGTACCACTCTCTTCCTCTCTAACTCCCCCTTCCTCTCTCACTTTCTCTTCCTGTCTCATCCTCCCATCTGTCCGACCATCACAAAGCAACTGGAATGACGTCACTAGTCTTTAATTCGCCAGGTTCTGAAGTGTTGCTCCGCTAATGGCTACCAACCTGGAAGTTCAACGCAAATACCGGCGTACAATGGCCGACGGTGATGAAGACGACGACGACGATGATCATATCAAGGCTGCGATGACGACGACGACGACGATGGTGGCGACGACGATGATGTCATCCGTCGTCACGGTGACGACTTGCAAACG
Organism: Hirudinaria manillensis; assembly: GCA_034509925.1. Taxonomy (NCBI): domain Eukaryota; kingdom Metazoa; phylum Annelida; class Clitellata; order Hirudinida; family Hirudinidae; genus Hirudinaria; species Hirudinaria manillensis. The sequence goes on along the minus strand of CM067526.1, from coordinate 2,311,417 downwards.
TCATTGAGATGTTCACGGATCGTTAGAGACGGCGTACCATCGATTTTCTCGAACATTGACGTCGATAATGCCATAACGGGAATTCTTTTCAACCGCGCGTTGACACGCTTGGATGAACGAATGACCGTCGCGAATGCAGTCATCAGCGACGTTATGTGGTGCCAGCGATGTGGCGATAATGATCACGTGGTATGTTCTGGATGGATGGATGGATGGATGGATGGATGGATGGATGGATGGATGGATGGATGGATGGATGGATGGATGGATGGATGGATGGATGGATGGATGGATGGATGGATGGATGGATGGATGGATGGATGGATGGATGGATGGATGGATGGATGGATGGATGGATGGATGGATGGATGGATGAGTGAATTAATGATTGGATGAATTCCTGGATGAATCTACTCATCCGCATATACGACAGAGACTGTAGTTTTGACCGGCTTTTCATAAATCACAATTTACCTTTTGGTTGAATTTTCAAAATAATAATTTTTTTTTCATTTCATTTTAAATCTTTTTATTTTTTTGTTATTCATTTAAAATTCATCTTTCATTTTAAATTCTAAGAAACTGTAGATTGTTTGAGTCACGGCATTTTTTTCACAATTGCATGATAATGGGGATTGGTAAAGTAAAAAACAGAATTAATTTTCGAAACTAACATTAATAAATATTTATTATTATTATTATTAGTGATGTTATTATTATTATTATTATTGATGTTATTATTATTATTATTATTATTATTATTGATGTTATTATTGTTATTATTATTATCATTATTATTATTATTATTATTACTATTATTATTATCATCATTATTATTATTATAATTATCATTATTATTATTATTATTATCATTATTATTATTATTATTATTTAAATATATCTTTATGAAACTATTTTTTCATCTCAAGTGCACCTTTTGTACGTCAAAAGGACAAAGACAGTTCATAAATAACAATATTGTGGGTGATGGTTCATCAATACCTACCCTCATCAGTCCTTCATCTTCGTCGTCTTCCTCTTCTTCTTTTTCATCTTCATCTTCTTCCTCCTCCCTCCGTCGTCCAGTATGCCGAGACATCTGCCTATCTTACGGAACTTGCATCTGACCTGCTCCAACATGAGATCAAAGCACATGGCTATAAGCGCCAGTCCGACGAAGAGATACATGGCGCAGAGTACCAGCTTGGCCTGGTTGTTCCAGTCGTCTGCGCTGGTCCCGGGTACGTAGTCTCCGAAGCCAATGGTAGACAGGGTTACGAAGCAAAAATAGCAACCAATCAGATAGCTCCAATCTTTTTCCCAAAAGCTGAAGAGCAACGCTCCTAGGCCAATGTAGCCAGTGATGAGCATTAGACTGACGAGTATTGGAACCTTCACTTGTTTTATGTCGTCGGTGTTGAAGATGTCGTCGAATCGTTGACGCCACGGCAGTCGACGCGACTCCGGCGAAACGATGTAGTCGTCGCTGTCGTCATGATGTTTGCGCCGCTTCTTGGACTGTTCTTGTTGTTGCTGTTGCTGATGGAGGTGGCTTACGAACAAGGGATCGCTTTCGGCAGCTTTGGAAGCGTCAAAACTTTTGCTGTAAACGATTGGGTTCTTGTCTTTCTCTTTGTCCTTCTCGCTCTCCGTCCAACTACGCTTGAGTTTCCGTTTCTGCCAGAAAGACAATTTTTCTTTCTTGGTTTCTCCCTCCTTCTGAGACTGCGGTTGAGTCGCCACCACCTCGAACGGCTCGTCTTCCGGCGACCACGGCTGCCGATCGGCGACTGTCTGCGGTTTCGTTGGCAAGGAGGAAGGCGACGAGTTATAGGCAGGGTTTGAACCGGACGCGTCGGAAGCGAGCTCCTTTTTCCACCACAGGTTCCCCACAGGATCGTCCTTCCGGAGAGACTTTTCCGGCGGTATGGTGGTGGCAGCGGCCGTCCTGCCCATCAGAACTAGCTGCCGATTGGCGGACTTGCGCTGGTTCTGAAGGCGCGTTTTGTTCCTGCAGAAAACGCAGACGAGGCGGCAGCAGATGTTGCGGTAAAGGAAGCGAAAGGCCGTTGCCATGAAACCCCCGAGGTTGGTGATGGTCAGCAGGGTCAGCGGGATGCCTATGATGGCGTAGAGCATGGTCACTATGCGGCCCCAGTCCGTCTTTGGTGCGATGTGGCCGTACCCTGGAAAAGAAAGAAAGGATTGCTTATGCTAGTTATTCGTGGAATTCAGAGTCGTTGATGAAAGTGGCAAAGGTTAGCATCGATGTCAGTGGGTGAGAGAATGATTAATTGATAAAACACCTTTTATCCTTTTTGTTTACTTAATTAGAATTTAACCAATCAATCGATCTGCCAATCATCAACAGCTGGCATTCAAAGGGGACTCCGGAAAAATTTGAACTGGATATTTCCGAGTGCAAACGCATAAACCCGGGTATGAAATGAATCTGTTAAATTTCATTTCGTACTCCTACGGAATTGTGCTATCAGATCTCACTGTTTCAATCATCCATTATCATTCTAAACTAACGTCGTCATCACGAGCATCATCTTCGTCTTCATCCTCCTCTTCCTCATCATCGTCGTCGTCATCATCATCAGCAACAACACCATCTCAATGTCTTCGGTCATTAACAAACCCTTGTTTATGTCGTTGGTCCCTATGTTAGGTTTTTTAGCAATTTTTCTTGTCGCTTTCCTAGTTATTTTTCCCAAATTTGCTCAAAAAACGACTTTTTTGTCTTAAATATTAGGAATAATTTGCAAAATTTACGAATTTTTCTAGAGTAAATAATGGAAACATTATGAAGACAAAATATTCCTGGCTGGAGCATCGCAGTATCGGACTGGAGGAGAAATTTCTAATATCGTCCTCTTGAAAGATAGATTGTCGTGCTTCTTAGAAAAAGAGGGATTTCAGTTCTTTGTAGTTAATATCGAATGTGTGTGTGTGTGTATGTGCGTGCGTGCTTGCTTGCGTACGTGTGCGTGTATGAATTCATCAATCCTTGCATGCATTCACGAAATGGAGCGCACATCCGGTGACTTGCGGAGAGTTCAATCAAAGTTCAGTCAATTTGAAGCTCAACTTTCAATCACCTGTAGGATCAGCTTTCAATCAACTTCTCGCTAATCGTCTGTTATTCTATTTCCTTCCTTTTATCTTTTTACCCATCCATCTTCGCCTTCCTCGGTGCATTTGCTGGGGATGCGGGCCCACGCATCTCAATCATTTCCTTCATCCATTCATTCATTCGTTCGTTCACTCAATCATTACTTTGTTTAGTCCTTCATCTATCTATCTTTCTATCCATCTATCTTTTCTGCCATTCATTCCATTCTCCAACCATCCACCAAACCATCCATTCTTCATTGGTCCAGTAATCCGAAATACCACACCTGGATTAATTCATTTTTCGCATTCTGCAAGAATCAATGTTACACTCCGATTGGCTTCCTCCGTTACCATGGAAACATGAATGTTTAAATATTTAATTATTTTCCCTGCGTTCTTTATTATATCTTTATCCCCGATAAACCTCGGGAATGAGGTTTGGGTTTCTGGGGGGAACAGGCGATCTTCCAAGGGAGTGAGTGGGTGAGTGAGTGCCTGAGTGAGTGAGTGAGTCAGTGAGTGAGAGAGTGAGTGAGCGAGTTAAGGTGGTAATGAAAGGGGAGCTGGCAGGCCGGAAAATGGAACGAACCAATAATTACACGCTGGAATTGGCCCACGTCTCGTCAGGTGTTCAAATGTTAATGTCAACAATTAACAGCAATTAATTTCGCATTAATTTTTAATCAGCAACAACTTTTAATCACTGATACGCCTGATAATGATGACGACAGCACCTTACAGCCAAGAGAAAAATAAATTCTAATAAATCCTATATTTTAATATTATTAAATTTATTATATGCCAGACGTAATTAACGTGAATTATTAATTATTTCGCAATCATCGTTTGTTTAATAAATCAATTTTAATGGATTCCATAAATGGACATTTTTCCATCAGCGGATTTTTCTTTTGTACTTTCAATCATTTCGGATGATCACATGATACCTTGCCTATACGTACCTGTCAGAGGTGGATGGAGGAACGGACGGACGGATGGATGGATGGATGGATGGATGGATGGATGGATGGATGGATGGATGGATGGACGGATGGATGGCCGAACGGATGGATGGATGAGTGGAAGAATGTTATCTTTCCACAAATAATTGGAAATGGCTGAAATTATGAAATAACAAAAGCAGCAAAAACAATTCAGTTGTCTCTTAATGGATGGTGGGCACTCATCCAGCGCTACGAATGGCACTCGTTGAACTCATCCTTCGCCAATGTCGTGGGACCGATGACGTGATGCCTGGACACGATGGTGTCCACATAATTGATGATGTACCGACGGCGACGACGACGACGACGACGAGGAGGACAACTATGACGACGACGACGACGATGATGATGGTGATGATGATGATGATGATGATGATGAAGAGTTCAACCGAGGTCAATTGTCCCAAAAAATCGTTTGCGTTGTTCGAGATAATGGAATTTGCAAAAGCAGAGAACAAACAGAAGCCCCGGTGGAAACGAGAGAAGTCGACGTGAGATGTCCGGAGGCGATCCCTACGGTCCCTCGTGACGTCAGGCTTTGTGACGTCGATTGTTTTAAACTTTAACGGATGAGATGTTTGAGGAGGTGTCCTGAGTAGACCATCTAACCACCCACCCACCCCGTCCTTCCTCTTCCCCAAGGGGGGTCGTCCTCACACCATCCTCTGCCTCAAGTGAAATCGTCGGTTGAAGTACAACCACGTGCGTCTCGAGTCTTTTGTTCGTGAAACTTTGAGATTCTAAAAGATAACGAAACGCACCACCGCCGATAAGCGGTCGGGCGCTCGATGATAGCCGCTTGTGGACTCCAATCCTGTCTGGATGGATGGATGGATGGATTGAGGAACGACTGAATAAATTGATGGACAGATGGATGACTGAATGGATTGATGGACTGGTGATGGGTTGATTGGTGGAGGGATGAATCAACCCTCCGACCAATTGAAAGCAAGTACGGAAGATTCTTTTCGAAGGCAAACAAGTCTTGGATTGCGAAAGGTGGAAAAGACGAAGGACCAACGGTCAGAAGGTTTTCCAAAAGGTTTGTCTTCAACGTGCCATTATTTGTACTTACTTTACACCCGCAAATGTACTACTGCCAAAAGTAGATTGAACTTCAGTAAAATAGAGATAACGTTAAAAGTATCCATCTTTGTGTATCCTCATTTGACTTTCTCAAAGACTTAAATTATTTTCACTCCAAATGTGGTATGAATGGTCGACCCTGACAAAATAGGCCTGGAAATAAGTCCCCTCCCTATTTTGACGGGGCTCTTAAGGCTGGTCACCCAGCAATATGAAACGGTACAGCTTACGTCGATCTGAAAGCAGAAGGTGAGATTCCATAGGTGAAAAGATCGGGTTTCTTCCAATTTGAGATTGAGTTACATTGAGTTGCAGGAAGGCAATGCAAAAAAAAAGGTAGGAAGGAAGATTACATTGGACGTCAGATTTTTTTGTTTTTTTTTTACATCCAATCGTTGCATTAATTCGTCTATTTTAAGGAACAATTATTGATTATTAAATTAATAAATAATTGAAAACATTTCTTTACGTTTTAATCTTTTAAATGTTCAGAAATTGTTTTAATATATTAATCCCAACAATTCTTAAAGTTACAGACACATGTTAATATAAAATAACAGGGTAGCTGTTAAAGACCCTGTTGCCATTAAGCACCATCTCCAAGACCTATCCACGTCAACTGTCCTTCCCTGTCTTCTGATTGGTCGATGATCCCTCGATTTATTTGGCCTCAGGGACTCTAATCTGCTCCCTTTTTAGCGGGCCACGACTTACGAGACGCCATACGTTGACGACACCAACAACATCAGCAACAAAAACAATAACAACAAATGTCACGTGTCTTTAAACAATCCAATTGGACAGTAGATTTGTTTTGCTTTTTAAAAACTTATGTTTACTTTTATTTTGTGTCCAACGGTATTTACATCTTCCAAGGACGGACGAATTAGATTGAAAGTGAAATTTCCAAAATCATTTTAGAGCCACGGCTTAGTTCATTGTGAATTTATAAATATTGGGATTTCCCTGGACCGGTTATTTTTAACGTTGATCACTGACAGGATGACTATCATAACTAACATCGTTAGCATCTCCGTGGCTTATCGTCATCATTACCACCGTCATCATTATCATGCCAACTATCATTATCAGCATCGTCTTAATCTTAAATCCAGTCTCAGCATCAAATCTATTGACCTGAACTTATAGACCGGGAAGAATGTCTGCACATCATCATCATCATCATCACTCATCCTCATTCGATGATGGACAGAAAGAGCCATCAGTTATATTGCATGCTATCCATCTCTCTGCCTGTCTATCCATCAATCATTCATTCACTTATTCAGTCAATCAATCAATCAATCAATCAATCAATTTATCAATCTCCTTGTAATTACAGTAACATCCATCCGTCCGTCCGTCCGACCGTCCAAGAGATCAAACAATCCACCCGTCCTTCCATCCATCCAAAAGATCAAATACAAATCCGCAGTCAATTAGTGTCGATATTAAGGCTTAAGAAGTCTTTGAATTTTTAAACGTGGTTCACCAACACGTTCCATCCCAGGGACAAAATTTCCGATAATTCACTTACCCGCCTACGCCTACTCACTCACTCACTCACTCACTCACTCACTCACTCACTCACTCACTCACTCACTCACTCACTCACTCACTCACTCACTCACTCACTCACTCACTCACTCACTCACTCACTCACTCACCACTCACTCACTCACTCACTCACTCACTCACTCACTCACTCACTCACTCACTCACTCACTCACTCACTCACTCACTCACTCACTCACTCACTCACTCACTCACTCACTCACTCACTCACTCACTCACTCACTCACTCACTCACTCACTCACTCACTCACTCACTCACTCACTCACTCACTCACTCACTCACTCACTCACTCACTCACTCACTCACTCACTCACTCACTCACTCACTCACTCACTCACTCACTCACTCACTCACTCACTCACTCACTCACTCACTCACTCACTCACTCACTCACTCACTCACTCACTCACTCACTCACTCACTCACTCACTCACTCACACTCACTCACTCTATCACTCACTCACTCACTCACTCACTCACTCACTCACTCACTCACTCACTCACTCACTCACTCACTCACTCACTCACTCACTCACTCACTCACTCACTCACTCACTCACTCACTCACTCACTCACTCACTCACTCACTCACTCACTCACTCACTCACTCACTCACTCACTCACTCACTCACTCACTCACTCACTCACTCACTCACTCACTCACTCACTCACTCACTCACTCACTCACTCACTCACTCACTCACTCACTCACAAACTAAATCACACACAAACTCACTAACTCAATCACACACTCACTCACTCACTCACTCACTCACTCACTCACTCACTCACTCACTCACTCACTCACTCACTCACTCACTCACTCACTCACTCACTCACTCACTCACTCACTCACTCACTCACTCACTCACTCACTCACTCACTCACTCACTCACTCACCCACCCACTCATTTACATTATCAGCTGGCTTAGTAAACCTAGAACCGCCTATTCTAATCCACTTATTAATAAGAAAAGCTTCCCCAAAGAAAGGTTTCATTTCGAGAAGGTCACATTAACCCCATAAAGTAGTTCCTCCAGCGCATTGATACATAAAACATCTCGGTTGCTAAACGTACCATTTTTTTTTCGCGGAGTAGGAGGAGAAGAGGACCGATGACGTAGTGGCGTGCTATAAATATTCGCTGCTATAAATAACATCCTAGCGGAAAAACTGATGAGAAATGCAGATTGAAATCGGAACTATTTTAAGAATTAATCGGGTCGATGTATCAATGCGCGCTACGACGGCGTCTACAAGTCTCCACAAACAGTTCTGGAGCTGATGGCTGGCGGACCAAAGGCAAGCTATCAATCCGTTTAAAGGCATTTTCAATCAACGACTGATCAACCAACTTGTGTGTCAGTCAGTCAACTGTTTCTTTTATTCACTCATCATTTCAATCTTTCAATTCTACTATCCATCCGTCCGTTCGTCTATCAATCCATTCGTCCATTCATCCATCCATCCGACTATCCGTCTGTTCCACCCACCTATGGTTGTGATGACAGTAATGGAGTACAGCAGTGATCCTGCAAACGACCACTGGAGATCCTGACTATCCTCATCGTCTTCTTTTCCATCCCATCCCTGCTTCTTCACGGAGTTGAAGACGTGGAGCGTGTAATTTTCCAGGATCTCCTCCGCTATCCTGCGATGACGATGATGACGACGACGATGAAGAACGGAGACGACTAATTTGATGGTGATGATGATGATGATTACGATGATCCAATAATTGGTTTCCATAGGCGCACACGCGGAGAGAGGCCTTTGTGACCTTTGGCTCTATTTCTCCACTCATCCATCCGTCATTCCGTGATGAACCCGGTCACGCTCGGATCACTGCACGGATCCAGCGACCGTGAAAGGTTACCAGGTCATCATCGTCATCAGCACTTGTTGTCCGCCCATGGAGGTGATGATGATGATGCTATTGCTAATGATAATGATAATAGTTGCAACAACAACAACAACAACAATACAAGAATGTTGTTTCAGCCGATGACGTCAGCAGAACTTTCCAGATCAAACATTGGAGAGGAAAAAAAGCCCAGAAGAGATGAAATGGATGATAACACTGTTTGTTGGTACGCATGCCTAGCTTCAGCTGCCATTACTACAAGTACCACCACTACCGCCATCGTCGTCGTCATCATCACCGATTTCATCGTGCGAAGTTCGAATCATTAATTATTATTATTATTATATTATAATAATAATAATAATAATTAGTTGGACCCTGCTACGAGTTCGATGAAGGGCTGTTCAATGTTTCATGCTTCATTGATTCGATGGAATACATGAGGTCAAAAGATGATTGATAGGACGATCGAATCGCTGGCAACAATAACAACGACGATGGTGATGATGATGACTGCTTTATATGTAATTTTTATTTATTTTTATCGATATTATTATTATTATTGTTATTATTATTATTATGATTATTATGATGATGATGATGATGATGATGATGATTATTATTATTACTATTATTATTATTATTAAACTACTGCACTTAATTACCTAGTAACACAAACATAACCACGAACGTAGCTTGACCTCACCTTACCCTAACTTAACCCCAACCTTACTTAACTTAACCCTAACATGCCCTAACCTAGATCTGACCTTTTAACCTGGTTTAGTCCAATCCTAACTACAATTAACTACTTAACTGGTCGTAAAACATTTGTTAAAAATACTGCATCGTTCTTTTGGATCCATTGTTGTTGTCATTATGGATCGACCTTGTTGTTATTATTGTTGCTATTGTTGTTGTTGTTTTTGTTGTTATTGTTGTTGTTATTGTTATTATTGTTGCTATTGTTGTTGTTATTGTTATTATTGTTGCTATTGTCATTATTATTGTTGTTGTTGCTGCAGCAGACGTTATTGTGCTGACACGAGGCTTGTTCTCGTCTGAACAAGAGAGCCATTGACACGGCTGGAAAAAGACATAAAACGGTGATCGACCGCTAAGAACAGGTGCCCTGCACGAATTCAACGATGCGGAACCGAAGAGTTTGCTTTGCTTATTATATTTATTTATTTATATTTTATTTTATTTTTTAAAAATTATAATCGCCATTGAAGACGATGTCAAAGGAGATTTTAAGTGACTTTACCTTTTGTTGTTCTTCGAAAATCGATCGTAATTTACTTGCTCACTTCTTATCTATTGTTTATTATTTTACCATAATCAATATTATGCTTTAATTATCGTTATTATTACAAATAGCAATAATAATATTGTTATTAATAATTTAATATCAATAAATTCCCGGGTTAAAGTTAATAAACTTATGTCCGAATGAAAATCAATAAAGGCTCAATGACCTCGGGTTCATACAGTGCCGTGTCTCCGAATCAATCAAAGCTCCAGCCAGCCAGCCAATCAGTCAACCCACGAATCAATCAACCATGACGACGAGCTCAATCAATCTACCAATCAATCGATCAATCATTAATGAATCCATCTCAACCGGCCAACCTCGACCAGTTTTCAGGATGTAGCACGTTCATTTGCTCCGTGACCGTCCAGAGATCCTTGACCTTGGCCTCTCTCATCTCCTTCATCTCCCGGTTGATCCTTCTCTCATTCGGCGACTCCAGCCGCTGGAAGATGATGCCGCCGACGCAGACGTAGCCGACAAGGCAGCAGAAGAGGCCAACTGTCGAGAAGAGAAACTCCACAAAAGATTTCCAAAAGCTTAGGCATTTTTGTCGGCGCGTCTGGCACTTTGGCGCCTCGTCGACCACGTCGTTCGATGCCGAGAGACGGTCGGCAGTCGCCGACGTTTTGATGAGCGGCAGCGTCATGTAGTCGTTGGACGAGTCAACCGTCGAGGCCAGACCGATGCTACTGCGAGCTCCGACGAGACCGGCGGTGCTGTCGGATTGGAAGCAGTGCAACTCCGGCGAGCTGCTGCGGAAGATGTCGCGACGACGATTTGGCGAGGCCGCTCCTGTCGTCGTCGTTTCGTGCCGTCGCAATCGTCTGCCGGGATGGGCGCGACCGGGGTACTTCGGTTCGCCCTTGTATCTCCCCAATATGAGACCCGTAGTGTATTTTTTCTTGATGATCACTCCCAGAGATCTGATGTCGGAATCTTCTTCCGACTTCTGATTTGTGTCGTCGGCCGCAGCGGCGATGGCATCGGCAGCCGTCGATTCGACGTCGTCGACCTCAGCGAGTCGCTGACATTCTTGAGGTTCTTGCGTCGTCGTCGTCGTCGTTGGAACGTGATTCCTCGTCACGTCCACGTCAGTTGTCGTCACTGAGTCGTGATGGAGTGATGGAGGCTTGAAAAAGAAACCGCTTAGCAAACAATTGGACGATAACAGGCTAAAAATAGCAGTAGCGATGACGATGATGACGATGGAATGTGATGATGACGATGAAGATGAAGTTGATGACCAGGACGACGTCGATGATTGTGATGATGACGACAGCGACGACTCTGGCTGGCACCAATCATTTCGTCAAGCAATCTTTAACGACATCACAGATCAACGTTTGTATGTTTTTCTAATGACATTTATGAGGCGCTTAACAGGATCGTAAGGTAGGAACGGGATTTGAACGCCTAACAATTGGCTACAAAACGAGGATGCATTCAGTCATTACTAGAACAACTACCTTCGATGATGATTGCGATATGCTGTTTTCATTGCTGTTGTTGGCGATGATGATGATGATGGTGATGATGATGATGACGGTGGTGATGGTTGTAGTGGTGAGTCTGCTGGTGATGACATTCGACATTATAATTTTTTTTGTTTTTATTTGACGTATTTTGAATCATATGTTGATTCCTAACCCCTAACCCTAACCCTAACCCTAACCCAGAAGTTATTCTTGGAATTATATTCTGCTTATCTTCATATTTTTTAATATTTTCATATCCAAGTGGAGATTGCCAGACGAGATTGCCTGCCTCGCGATGACCACTAATGTTGCATGACGATTAAGGAGACGACAACGACGACGACGATGGTTGTGGTGGTGATGATGATGATGACTTTGATGGAGAAGAGGATGTTTAAGATACTTAAAGTCATTAACAACAAACACCACAGCCACCACCATCACAACAACAACAACAACAGCAATAATCATCATCATCATCGTCGTCGTCATCATCATCACCATCATCACCATCATCATCACCATCATCACCATCACTATCATCATCATCATCTAAACCAACCTGCGACGTCTTTTCTGCTTCGGACACCTGCCAAGTTATGGCCTGGAGAGGAGCCTTTGACGCGGAGTCGTTTGAATGGCACGGAGGCCATATTGAATGTCTCGCTTGACTGAGCACGGATGCTGAAGTTGACTTGTCGACGGGTTGATGCGTCATGTCGTTTCTGATTCGTCGCTTGTTGTTATCTTGGAGTAATGGAAATTATTATTTTTTTTTTGAGTTTATGAGTTTATTAAGGTATCAAAGCAACTAAAGGAACAAATAGTAAATTTAACAACATGTACAATATTAAACAAACAATTATGTACGTAACACAATGAAACAAATGAACTTAAAATACAAAATAAACTCATAGGGTCTGTCTTAAGGAAGCGCAAGCTTCCGCTAGACAGACTTGCCCTGGAAATCATAAGATATATAATAGTAATGATGAATGAATGAGCGAATGGGTGAATGAATGTATGTATGGAGGTATGAATGGATTGAAGGATGGACGGATGGATGGAGGAATGAATGAATGAATGTTCGCATGTTGGGATGGACAGACGGGCGGTTGATTTCACGGATGAGAGGACAGAGATAAATTGCTTTCAATTGTATCCATAATTGCCATTTGAATATTAGATTGCCATTATTAAAAAGGAGAATTATGATTATGATCCTAGTTGTTTGTTTGTTGTTGCTGATGCTGTTGTTGTTGCTGATGTTTTGTTGTTGTTGTTATTGTTGTTGGGCGTGTTCGTCATTGCGTGAATATCAGGAAATAACCGTTGCATCGTAAACATTGAACAAACAAGAAGTTGACAATCGCTCGTTTATAACGGCATTCAACCGATCCTGCAGGATAATAATAATAATAATCATAATAATAATAATCATCATCATAATCATCATAACAATAATAATAATAATAATATAACAAAAATGAAACCATAATAAAATTACTGTATTAATTATTGTTAATACTCAATATTATTATCAATTAGTTATCATTAATTGTCAATTAATTTCCATTAAATAATAATGTTAATAATATTAATATAATAATATATTAATATTATATCAATTAATATATTAATAATATTGTTATTATTATATTATTTTCTTAATTATATTTCTAAATTTATATTCTTAGTTAATGTTACATTTATTATTTTAATCAGGTCATCATAATAATACGATAATAGGCATAAACGTAATGACTAAATTGATTGAACTAAGCTAATTATAAATAATAATTATTATTTATAATAATTATTTATAATTATTATATAATAATTATAAATAATAATAAATATTTAAATATTAATTATAAATAATAATCATAAATAATAATTAAAAATAATAATTTACAATAATAATTAAAAATTATAATTTAAAAAATTATTAAATAAATTATTTTAAAACTGTTAATTAAAAGTACTTTGAACTCGAGATTAAAAATTAAAAATATTTAAAGTTGACTGATGAGTTTGAAGTTCAAAAGGTCATGCAATTGTTTCCTGGGAATTTCCAATTTATTTCCAATTTGATTCCAATCTATTTTTAGCTCCTTTTGGGAAAAATCTCGGTGTGGGAATTTTTTTTCTTTCTTTGTTTAGTTCGTTATATTTAATAAGTTCGTGATTTTATTTATTATTTTATTTTTTTTTAAATGTTATTAAATATTTTTTAATTAATTAATTAATTATATTATTTCCCAATTGTTAATTTTATTAATTTTAAATAATGAAAATAAATGTCGTCATAATCAAGACTTGAGAAATAAATTTGTCAAATATATAATTTGTATATTATTAATTTACTAAATATTTTATGATAAATTAATTAATTTACATAAGAAATAAAAATAAATGATAATTGAAATTGAAATAATAATAATAATAGTATATTATGTCAATGAAAATCATTATCGTAAAAAATTTATAATAATATGATCTTTAAAATAATAATAATAATAATAATAATAATAATAATAATAATAATAATAATAATAATAATAACGTCACTCATTACAACAATTATTAACTATAATTACGATAATAACAATATTAACGATAATCATGCGTTTCAGCACGGAATCTTATCTGTACCCTACCTGCATCCGGAGATAAGGAAGGCGGTGATGCGTGGATTTGTCTCCTCCTTTCCAACAGTCCGTCGCTTCGAACGCCGCCGTTAAAGTCGACCACGGTCGACGGCACCGACGGCCTAGACTTCGAAGCCGTCGGTGAAGCACCGTCGACGGCCGACGACTCGTGGCGACACGACTGGCTTCTGAAGCGGCTGTCGGCATCTTGGTGAGGGAGAACGGCCGTTTTTGATATTGGGTGTCGTTTGAGGGGTTTGTTTTGCAGCTGCTGGTACTTGTAGTAATTGTTGTTGTTGTTGTTGTTGTTGTGGTGGTGGTGGTGGTGGTGACTGTTGTGGTGTGGGTGCTGGGGGGTGTGGCCTGCGGCCGAGATGGAGGGACGAGAGGATTTTCCGTACCTGGGCAGGATGGTATAGCCGGATAGATTGCTCCTCTCTGGAATTTTCCTCAGCTCCGACGCCGCTTCGCCGCTTTTGCCGTTCGAATCTCTGAGTCTCTGAGTTGTCTTGGTATTCATTTTTTTTACTTCCTGCTTTCCAGCTGATAATTTTTTGTTTTTTTTTCTTTTGCTCTTTTTATTTTATTCAGTGAAAGTTTTTTTGGTTTTCGATTCTAGGCCTCGAACTCTATTATCGTCCTAATCTGTTGAATGATGATGATGACGACGATGACGATCATGATATCGAAATGGATGGTGATGAAGATGCAGAGATGATGATGATGATGATGATGATGACGATTGAGATGGAAATGGTAATCGTCTCAAATCTATCATTTTTAAAAAGCACTCGAAAAATTCAATTCCATCTTTGAGTCCTGGGCGGAGATTTAATTTTAAAAACAAAAAAGAAACAATAAAAATATATATATATATATATATTTATTAATTATATTATTATCATAGTGACTAATTTATTTTAGATTATTATTATTATTATTATTATTATTATTATTATTATTATTATTATTATTATTATTATTATCATTATTATTATTATAGATGTTGTTAGAATTATTAAACTGTTGTGGAGTGCAAATGTCGACAAGAGAATGAACAGACCAGCAATAACAACAACAACAACAACAACAAGAACTTTGATTGAAACTC
The DNA here is from genome assembly GCA_034509925.1 of Hirudinaria manillensis. NCBI lineage: Eukaryota > Metazoa > Annelida > Clitellata > Hirudinida > Hirudinidae > Hirudinaria > Hirudinaria manillensis. The sequence goes on along the minus strand of CM067526.1, from coordinate 2,296,214 downwards.
ACCTCCAATCAACAACAACAACAACAACAACAGCAACAGGCACGTCTGCAACTTTCAATCGACTGTTTCAAGAAAAGTTCTTTGCGTTTCCGAAATGAATTTCGAATTCAAATAATTTTTATTTTAAATAATTTTTATTTTAATTAATTTTAAATTTTAAATTTCCGAGTTTAATTTTCTACGTTCTTCGGATTGAAACGACTTTGATTGTTCTTTCAATCAGTTGCTATCAATCATCAACCTCCAGTCTATTTAACACGTGTCTCAGAGACAGAGAGATGTGTGTGCATATCTAACTCGAATTTGAATTATTATTATTATTATTATTATTATTATTATTATTATTATTATTATTATTATTATATTTGTTATTATCAGTAGTTGTACTACTAGTAGTAATAATAACTATTATTATTATTAGTAGTATTATTATTATTAATGTTCAAATCATTCTAAAACACCAATCGAAATACTAATTCAAACAACAGCAACAACATTTCTAATAATAATAATAATAATAATAATAATAATAATAATAATAATTACTTATAATAAAACGATTTAATCAAATAAAGTCAAAAAACACGGAGAAATACTTGAAATAATATTCACTCCTTCTTGACATTTTTCTTTCCATCCGACGAATAAATATCTCAAATCGAACAAAGTTTCCTTAATCGGCCATTTCTATTTCATTTACGACGGTCAGAATCCAAGGTATTTAAACTCCCTTCACGAACAATAATAACAACAATAATAATAATAAAAACAACAACAACACTAATATATTATCATTATAATAATAATTATTATTATAATTTTTATATTTTCTCGACAATTACAATCTTATTCATTCGCGTCCATAGTTATTGCCAGTTATAATAACTTATTATTATTATTATTAATGTTGTCGTTATTATTATTCGATAATTATTCATAATTTCAATCCGTTTATTTACAACGAGACGTTCGCCCAGTTTGCACGAGTCGGAAACTCGGAAGACGTTTATAAACTGCCCAAGTTCTCGGGGATACTGGAGAGATCATGACGGATAGGTGGAAAAGAGAGAGAGAGAGAGAGGAGGGAAGGCTGGATGAATGGATGGAAAGACGGACGGACGGACAGATGAGTGAATGGACGGATGGATGGTTGGATGGATGGATGGATTGACTGACCAATGGGCAGACGACTTGTGAGATCACTTAAAAGGCTATCGCACCCTCCTTAATAATAATAATAATAATAATAATAATAATAATAATAATACATGTAATATTGTTGTTGCAAGTGTTCTTAAAGTACTTGCCCGATAATGCTCTGCAATCTCAAGTGACCCTAACTTGACCTTTCTCGGCTGACCAACGAACTAATTGTTTGCATTTCAAAGAGCAATTGTATTTGAACCAACAATTCATTGTTTATTGTTTCTAATCGTCAAAACACTTGTATGCTTGTATGTATGTTTGTATGTATGCGTGTTTGTATTGAAACGAACATCAAAACAACTGATTGCAGAGGTTAAGAATACAAGAATACAAATGAACCAGTCCACGTTGCTGACGGTTCTGATGATTAGAACAATCATGATGATGATACCTGTGGTGATGATTATGATAACGGTGATGATGATAGTGATGTTCTCCGGAATTAGTCTTTTAAGCATAACAAAAAAAAAGAAAAAAAACCCAGCTTGGCATGGATTTAAATTTGCCAGCCACGTGACCTGCGGATGTTTACTCGCCCTGGTCACGTGAGTGAACGCCAGGTTATAAACCTAAATGGGGGAGGGGGTAGTGGACATCGGTGGAATGGCCCAACGTGACTGGTTACCATGGAAGCGGTTCTCAAATAATTATCTCTCGACGATGGTCGTGATGATGAATATGATGATGAAGTTTAAGCCTAAGGAATACTAATTTCAAACAAGTAAAATAGATTATAATCGTTATTATCACACTATTATTATTATTATTACCGATAATATTTTTATTATATTTATTTAAAAATAACGACAGGAATTCCGACTTAAAAGCGTAACACGCACTACAGTACACCAATCTGTTTTATAAAAACGCCATGTTTTATGGCATACCTCACCTGGTACAAGAATGAATAATACATCTCAGGTATTAATGACCTCACACGACACGTGACGAAATGCCAGCCATTGATATTAGCATCGGTTCCTCATTTTATCATTTATTTATTTTTTTTTATTTTCTTTATGAGCTTAAAAACTATCGATTTATAATACACGATGATATTACGCGGGGTATGCTACTTCATTATTCTCTTGATTGAGAAAGCGAGTGAAAATGCATGACGGATGAATGAATGAATGAATGAATGAATGAATGAGTGAGTGAGTGAGTGAGTGAGTGAGTGAGTGAGTGAGTGAGTGAGTGAGTGAGTGAGTGAGTGAGTGAGTGAGTGAGTGAGTGAGTGAGTGAGTGAGTGAGTGAGTGAGTGAGTGAGTGAGTGAGTGAGTGAGTGAGTGAGTGAGTGTATGATCGAATGAATGAATGAGTGAAAAAATGAATGACTGATTATAGGGAAAGCGAATTTAAATAAATTAAATAATTGATTAAAACTCTCCAGACCGCTTAATGAATGGACGGATGGACTGACGAGACAATAAGAGAGAAATAAAAGAATAATGACAGTCCAAACTTAGTAATCTTTGGACGACGGCAGTTCATTTAATTTGGAATTTAATCTGATTTTTAATCAAATACACGTGAAAATCGACGAAACTTCGGATTAAAGGTGAGGATTAAAAATTGAAATTAGATTAAATGAGAAAATAAAAATAAATAAATAAATAAATCAATCAATCAATCAGTCAGTCAATCACTCAAAAACATGCAAAAACTTCTTAAATGCAGTTTGAAGAATTTATAAGTTCAAAGGACGGAAAGAACAGAAGGAAAATTAATTCCAATTTCATTGAATTTATTTTCAAATTCATTTAAAAATCACTAAAAAATCATTTTTTTTTAAATTTTTTTTACAATTCGCAAAAATAACGCCTAAGTAGGATTAATTATAATTCATGTTCATGTTCTTAAACAACCGTTGATTTGCAACGTTAAAACCAGAATTCAAGGTCTTGGTTAAATACCAGGTGTCTCTCACTCGGCATATTGGTCCGCTATTCCATCATCATCATCACCATCATCATCATAACAACAATCATCATCATCATCACCTCCACCATCATCATCACCAAAATCATAATCACCATCTCCATCATCGTCGACGTCGTGGCAGAATAGTAAAATTGAGATGTTGGAGTCTGCAGGACAACTATGGTGATGATGATGATGATGACGATGATGATGAGGAGGAGGAGGAGGAGGAGGAAGACAGGAGTGATAACGATGATGTCGATTGTTTTGTTGAAGTAGAAAGATGTTCATGACGTGCCCAAAAAACACCACAGCAATCACCGACGATATAATAATAATAATAATAATAATAATAATAATATAATAATAATAATAATAATAAAACGAATAATAATAATATAATAACAATAATAATAACTGTAGTGTCATGACTTAGCTATGAAGTTACAAATAATCATCTCCATCTTCGTCATCCTCATCACCAGCAATATCATCATCATTATCATCATCAATCCTGGATCCACGAAATTTGTCGTCTGGTCCATGGATTAGAACGAATAAATAGTAAAGATTTACGGACAAAAACAAAGATCATAATCAACCCATATCGCCGTCGTCATCATCATCACCATCAGCGTCGTCATCATCATCTTCATCATCACCATCATCATCATCACCATCACCATCATAATCGTCATCATCATAATCGTCGTGAATGTCGCAAGAATCCTAAGCACACAGCTCCGAGAAAGGCAAGCCAAGCGTGTCGTGTTACATTTCCCTGCGGGGTCTTAGAAGTACGTTACAAAAAAGAAAGAAGAGAGAGAGGAAGAGGGAAAGAGAGAGGGTGGACTTACAATTGAATTAATGTACAATGACTGTAACGGTGATGACGACGACGACGATGATGATGATGACGATGATGATGATGACGACGACGAGGATGATGGGTGGAGTGGTTTCTTTAAAGCACGTTGTCATGGCGACAGGAAAAAAAAAGTGGTCGGACGTCGCCGTAAAAGCTTGCTATTCGTGTCACGTGGTCCAATTGACACGTGACGACGTGGGAGGCACGAGGGAGCGTCATCAGGAACCAGAAATGAAACGAAAGGAAAGATAGAAAGAAAGAAAGAATGCGAAATAAAGAAATGAAAAAACAAAGCGAGTCACGTGGTAACAACGACAGCAGCGTGACGACAACATTCGATTAGGACGAGAAGTGCAAAGGTCCCGCGTTCGAATCCCATCGTCGGCGGTCGACGACAGCGGACGACGGCGGCAGGCGACGACATGCGACTCCTTCTACGGATTGGCTGCCTCGTCCGCCTCCTTCGCTACTTCCTTCTCCTTGCGGATCTCGGCCATGCGTGCGATGACGCTGTTGACGTAGGTGAAGACGCACTTCCAGTCGGGGCACCTGGTCGACGTCATGTCCTCGACTTCCAGAAGCGGAACCACTCCTGCTTCCTTCCTGAGAGTGTTGGAGGAAAACGACGAGGATGACGACTACGAGGATGGCGGTGATGATGATGACGACGACGATGACGATTGAGATTAGTGATTAATTATTCGTTAAGCGTTAGTTAAGTTGTTCACGTGGAAAGTCATCGATTTAAAATGGAAAAATAAAAAAAAATAATTCTGTTAATAATTGTTAAATTGATATAAAATAATCGTTTAACCATTACAATCATCATTACAATCGCATCGTCCTCGTCGCCATCACCACCATCACCATAGTCATCATCGATTCCACCAAACAGGCCAAGCGTGACCGAATCTAATTCCAGACCAGAAACTCACTCGAGCGTGTCGAAAGCCAGCTGGAAGTTCTTGGCCCTGTCCTCGGCCGACAGGGAGTCGTAGTCGAAGGCCTGTGGAAAGAAGCTGTTGGCCAAGGCACAGAAGGCCAGACCGTCGCTCCAGCTGCCGGAGAAGTCTTCGATGTTGACGTTCTGTGGGAATAGGAGGATAAAGGAGGGTTGCATAAGGATAGGTTGGTTGATTGATTTGATGATAAGAGATGGATTGATTGAATGATTGAGTTATTGATTGATTGAATGATTGAGTTATTGATTGATTGAATGATTGAGTTATTGATTGATTGAATGATTGAGTTATTGATTGATTGAATGATTGAGTTATTGATTGATTGAATGATTGAGTTATTGATTGATTGGAGACGGATTGTAATCATCATCACTACCACCACCACCATCACCATCATCATCATCACCTCGTAGCTATAGAGTCTGTTCCTGCACCAGTTCAAGGTCTGATCCCTGATGGTGTTGGGACTGATGTTCCTGATGCTGATGCGCTTGAGCGCATCGTTCGGATCGCCGGTCCTATCGGGATTTTAACGATGGCCGTCGTAGTCATAATTTATGTTAATTGTCTTTATCAATTATCATAAACTATTCGTGTGGAAAGCACGCTCGACGATAAAACCTCCCGGCGACGATAAAACGACGTTAATAAAATTTCCAGTTGCACTCGGACTTGGTCGAGCTGGGATTCGAACCCGGTACCTTTCGGTCGAGCAAGCATTCATTCGTTCGTTCGTGTCAATCAGTCCAAAAAACAAAGTTAACAAAATGATTTTCTGACCCGGCATTTCTGAGGAGAGCCTCATTATCCATCTCCTTGAAATGCTTCAGCGCCTGCCTCGGTGTCGGGTTGCCTGGAAACGACGAGCATGATAACGATGGCGTCGATGATGATGATGATGATGATGATGATGAAGATGAAGAGAAGGTGATGGTTGCCACAACAATGAAATTACAATGACCAGCCTGACCGGTGCAGTCAAAAGCCCTCAAAAGCTGGCATCTCTCGACTACATCAATAATGTTATCAAGTATGATAACAAAGATATAATAATAATAATAATAATAATAACAATAATATTCCAATAGCACTTAGTAATGATAACAACAATAACAACAGGTTAACAATATTGATAATGATGATGACGATGATGATAATGTCAAAATAATAACAACGATGATAAAATCTATTGTAGTGTTACTATAACGAGCTTTAGCTGCACTCAAATAACCTCTATTCCTCAGCAATCCACCGCCACCGGCGACGTTAGAGCGACCGCCGCCGCCGCTGCTGTTACCACCTGCAGGAGTCACGTGCTTTAGCGTGACGTCATAAGCGGGCTTGACCTTCTTGTCTGCACTCGAAGGGGTGCAGGGCGAGTTACGGGTTGTACTCCTCAATGTGACCTCTTCCATCTTGAGGCCCAGAGTTTTATCTGACCCCTCGTTGCCCTTGGTGACCGAAGCCGACCTCAGCTTGACCTCTGAGAGTCGAGTGCCGCTTTGATTGGTGTCTAGAAATAGAAGGAAGGATGAATGGATGTTATCAAGAGGACATGAGAGGAATATTTTTCCTCAAATAGATTGATAATCGAAATGTTTGCATTGTAAACAAAGGCGGCACTGAATCGTAGCCGGTCGTTCTGAGACCTCTTGCGACTAAAAAATAAATTTCATTTTTTTTGTCTGCCATCTGGCGAATGAATTATAAATATTTATGATACCCAAAAGTGGCGGTGGTGGCTACGTATCAATTTCGTACTATCACATCACTATCACCTCTACCATCATCGTCGTCATCATCACCATCATCATCTTAATAAATGTTTACTGACATCAAAACTTGAAACATTGCTAAACAAAACACTGATAAATAAATCATATCTCTTGCAACCAATGAGACCAATGTTTCACTAATTGATTGTTAGCATTGATAGCCATCTTCTCACTGAAATCTACCTGCGAGGGGAGTTTTCTGTGAATAAGAAGAATAAGAAGATGCGGTCGAGGTCTTCTTGAGGTTTGAACCTGCAGACTTCAGGTCGACGCCTCCGTTGTTTGTGGCGCACTGCGGCAGGAACTTCTGCTCTGCGGACTTGTTCTGTTTGGATACTGGTTCGTTCTCCTGTATGCCTTAGAGATTCAAGGATCTATTCAGGAAGTTTGTAATAGGTAATTGACTGAATGTGGGAACTTAAGGTGAGGCTGCGTTCGATAAAGTCCGGTGAGAGGTTTAGACATTCGTTCATCTGTCATCCGATCGTTCATTTACACGGAGTCATTTTACATTGTTAATATTTTTGAAAGAATGTCCCGAGCAATATATCATGCGATCGGAAAACCGACGACGAGATACATTGCCTTCTGAATCTCATTCAAATACCATTCATGATTCCATAAGACAATGTTTACAAAAATGTTGATAACTGGAACCACCTCTGGCAGGATAAATAATTTGCAATGGGCCAATTAAAATAGGCGTAATTACAGTAGATGCTGTCATTGTGGATGATGATGATGACGATAATGATGATGGTAATGGTGGTGGTGATGGTGATGACGACGACGACGATGGAGATGAAGAAAGAGTCAATGGCAACATCAACCTTTCTTGAGTTTCCTCAGCTGAGCTCTCACCAGCCTCCTGAACTCCAGATCTTCTGATTGTTCCAACTGAAACAAATCATTAGCACAACAAAGTTCAAAATACTTTCGGATCAATTGACACCATATCAAATTATAAATAGTCACCAATAGGCACCAATCAAGGATCAATATTAACTTTACCACTTCATCATCTTGTATCATATTAACTAACTTATATTTATGTAAGTCAATGCTGTTATGGTTATGGTAATAGTGTTATAGTTATTATAATTATTTTTATCATTAATATTATTATCATTATTATTATTATCGTTATTATTATTATTATTACTTTAATAAATGCAACACCACGTAATCGCATTTTAATATCACGAGTCATTCCAATTCAATAAGGAAGACATTCTGACCTTTCAGAATCATCATCAACAAACAATGCAGAGACCGCCTGCAATGCCACTTATTAGCTCCTCATTCGATCATCATGCATTCTTCCAATCACACTCTGAATCCATTCGCAGACTGTGCATGGATTCCCCCTCCCCGTTCCACAGATTCCCGTGCCAAATGTTCCTCTTTTTCCATCTCTCACCATTTCCTGGAGGACGTTCATGTCTGTGATGCTCTCCAAGTCATCAGAAGAGTCTCCTGTCGTCGGGGCAATGTCACGGTCATGTTGAGTCATGATGTCAGTCATGTTTGAGCCTGTCCAAGAAAAAAAAGACATGTTCAGAATTCAGACAGTCAATTGGAGAAAATGGTTATTGTCATAATTATTCAATACCTATGGGAAATTTTATTGACAGAATGATAATTATTAAACTAAGTTGTAATTAATGTAATTATAATTATTGTCTGTCCATTGTGTTATTATAAATAATTATCATGCCCAATCATAATTAATAAGGTTGTATTCATGATCACACTCCTACTTGTGCCCTAATTGTAATTGCTGTGGTCAGTCAGACTGTGATTTGGACAACAAAGAGCTCATTAGTATTCGGCCGGCGTGATGCAAGTAATACTGAACGCTATAATGACGACGACGACGACGTTGACAAGAAATATGCCATAGAAATTATTGATGAATGGCAGGCTACATCATAAGGAGTTAATTGTTCTCTAGGTAATAGTATCCTGGAGTTTATCTAAGCATCCTCATTACAGTATCAGTGAGACAAACAAAAACAATAATAGTAATAATAATAAATGTTATTAGTGTAAGAAATTACCATGATATTATTATTATTACTATTATTGTGTTATTATTATTATTATTTTGTTAATGGTGGTAGTGCTGTTGGTGTTGGGATAATGATGTAGAAGATAATTTTTACATCACAAGCACAAGAAAACAAGTTGAGTGTTTATTCTATAGAAAAATTATTATCCACATCGAGGAGAATTCCTTCCAATAAAAAAATAACTTAAATAATTTGCTGCCGCTTTTTTAAAATGCTGATTTACATCCTGAATTCCTTGTGTGTAAATTCCACATTCCCACAAATTTAATTAAAAATGTTTGAGAGAGAAATTCCGTGTGAAAATTTGATAGTTGAAGAGGAATTATATCATTTTCTTAGTAATAAACAAATTATTATTCATGGCAATCATTGAAGTGCAGGGCAATTTAAGATTGATTTTCTCGTAAATCTTATAAGAGTTCAGCGACCACCAAAAGCTTTTTACCGCTACGGTAGTTCAAACGAACTATAAATTAATAAGAATCGAATATTAAACAGTTTCTAATAATAAAATAAACATCAAATGTGAATTTCTTACGTTCGTATGCCCAAACGTCATTGTTTTTCATAGTCATCCTAAATGTGCATGTCAACACATGGTTCGAAAGATTTTTAAAAGCGACACCCGGCGCCCAAGCAACCGTGAGAAAACAAAACATAAATAATTAATAAGAAGTCTTCAACTTTTGAAGAGGACCGGTGCTTATCAAATTTAACGGATCTATCAAAATTATCATCATTTCCGTCATAGATAAAAGGGCCGTCGATAAAGAACTGATAAGAACTCGCCTCTCGATTTCCTTGTGTTTCCTCGATTCTATCCAGATGTATCTTTTACAAATCACCTTGATTCTTCCTAACGTTAACTTTAAATTCAAAATGTTCCGCCTCGTCAGAGGCCTGAGCCAATAATATCGGATAGTCGTGTACTCGATGTCTCGTTCACACAGGCACGAATAGGACTAAATGTGTGTTCGAATACTAAGGATTTATTTGAGCTATTTATGCATCATTCACAGCTTTCGCCATTCCGGCCACACATTACCAATCTTAGCTTCCAATTTGCTGCATCGATTTGTTACGACATCGTCGATGTGCTAAAAAAAAGTGACTAATCGGCCTTCAATCCCAACAAGGGCTTGATGGTAGGGTTTGACATTTCTTAAGTTCCACAGTCGAGTTCACCATGAAGCTCCATATTTGATTTATTTAAATTAGTCATTGGAATGCTTACGCCCATTGTCGTTGTTGTGACAAATACCATTCGAAGTTATTGATTACTTTTAACTCGTTTGTGGTACGCAAACCGGGGTCTATAAATAAACAACTGATTGAGATAACTGGAAAACTTGTAGTAATCACAATTTAAGCAGGAAACATTCGAGACGTTTGAGTTCCAGCCAAGTGAATTATCTTTTTCGTGTTTCGCCGAAAGGCTGTGAATAGGCAATAGTAGTTAGTGGCAAAGTGCTCAGTTAATCGCTTTGTTAAATAACAAGTCTGATTAATAGAGATTAAATTAGTATTTGATAGGTCAGTGGAACTAAACATTCATCAAATAATTTATGAAATTATAATTAATACCATATTTTAAATTGAAGTAAAATTTTGAAAAATTTTACAAAAGTAAATTTAAAATTTAATTAAAAATGGCTTTATAAGATTGCAAAACAAATCTAAAAATGAATTTAAACAAAATTCCAGAGTGGTCTCACAATGTAAACAGACTCTTCGGTGGTTGCGGTGATGCCTGAGATCAAAGATAGTTCGAGGGACACGAATAATGCCTCTATCATCAAATTTGCACAAAGACGAGTTGGACTTTAACTTTTACTATGACAACGACTACGAAGGCGACTACTACGAGTATGAGCCTGATGATAACCTAAAAGTGCCTGATTACGACGATGAGGGAGATTCAGACCAGATTTCGTTGTCTGAGTTGGTCGATCAGTGCGTCATACCGACACTTTCCCAAACTTATGACCATATTCGCCTTATAATTGTTCTATGCCTCGTTTCTAGGATTGTAACATCTCTTTTTAAGAAAAGTGAGTGATTTTTATTTTTATTGAAATACAATCTAGGTTATTATTTTATTTTGATAGTTTTCAATAAGAGTCTTACGTTTTGACAGCTACGTATATATTTAGGTAATAAATATCAAATTTGAAATAACTATTGTCTGTTTCCAGTTTGTGTGAATCAACGTTTAGACCAGAGATTTCATATTTGTTTCTCCAACGTTATCTCAAGCATTTTCGGACTCGTGGTGCTCCACTCTTTTTTCCAAGAAAATCTCGTCTTCATAGTTCTCCTCATTGGGGTTATTTATCCTTTAATTTCTCTCACCACAAAGAAGTGCCGGGAAAGGACAGGCACCATTGCAACCCTGGTCATCGTGGTGTATCTGCTTACATGGTTGGTATCGATGGATCTGATGGTTTTAAAGAATTTAATTTCAATTGATTATTATGAATAATATTTTTGCCAATTAACCTTATTCTGATCTAAATTCCATCCAGTGAATTGTTCATTGTCAAGAGATCAGAATGGCACAAAATACGAGGTGTTTGTCCATTTGTCTACTTCCATAATAAACATTTATTACTAATTAATTATAAAGACAATGACGATGGTATTTAAAACAGTGGTGACAATTACATTATTATTGACAGGATCTCAAATGATCCTCTCTATGAAGCTGATATCTCTCTCTTTTGACCTCGAATCTCAGTCCCCTAAACAGCCGCCTTCCATCCACCACTACCTGGGCTACACCCTACAGGTGGGGACGGTCATATTTGGGCCATGGATTTCCTATGCAGACTACCTGGCCAGTGTTACTGAAACTAATGTCAAGATTCTGGTAATTTGACTTTATGTCTGGTGATGACTCATTGTGTTGATTGTGAAGAGTTGAAGCTTTAAAGGAAATTCTACAAAGCCTTACGGATATATCATAAATTACATCATATAAATATTTATTTATTTAAGGTTAAATTAGCAAAAAAAATTAAAGAAATACCCTCACACTGCAGATCAATTCCTCAATTTTTCTTGGTCAATTTAACCATAAATAACTATGCAGTGCCTTCTTAGCATAATTTTTTATAATTTGTTAACAAAACTCGTGAGGAGGATTTAATGGTTGCATGACAAACAATTGTTGATTTTAATCCTTGTAGGACTTTTACTGGGTCTTCAAATGCCTTTCAAGCCTCATCACATCTTGTTGCTGTCTTGTTGTTTCAACCTGCTTGTCTCACTGGTTCCTTGGCAATGTCTCATTTGTGTGAGCAGTTCCTACATTTATTTGTTCATCGTTTGCTTATTTTGAATAAGAAATTCAATTTTATTTAAATATCTACGGATGGATACAGTTTCTTGAAAAACAATTTATTATATCTGGTGGCATTCTATTGATTAAGTAATTAGTAAATATTATTGAGTAAGCGTTACTTACTACAAAGGTGTATATAATTCGTGAATCATTGCAAACTTTACCAGGTGGCTGGCAGCCTACAGAGATGCACTGAGCTTCCGATTCAGTCACTACTTCATATGCAAACTCTCAGAACTCACACTCGTCCTGTCTGGGTTTGGCTCGTCCAGGAACCAAAATGGAGATGTGAAATGGTGAGAGTTGCAGTTTATTATCATTTGTCATAATTATGTGACCAGCCAGAAGTCCATAAATTATGCGATTCTGATGTCATCTGAACTAAGTAGTGCATGTCCAATTATTTTGAACATGATGTTGAATATTTACAATAGTAAGACACCACATTAGTGTTAGTGATTTATAAAAGCCATGAAATTTTCTGACAATGTGCATGATTTAAATTTTTTTAGGGACGTTACCACGACAAAGATACTTAATGTGGAGTTACCGAGGTCCCTTGTAGAAGTGGTCACCAGTTGGAATCTGCCTATGCATGCCTGGCTCAAGAACTGTTAGTAGTCTGATATCAGTATAATAATTTGTTCCTAATTAATGCCTTAATTCTGGATATTTTGATAACCCCGATTTTACCGCCATCTCTTTGCTCTCAGATGTTTTCAAAGTGTCAAAACCACTTGGTAATTTTTCTGCCATATTCTTGACATATTGTGCCAGTTCCATGCTTCATGTAAGTTCAAGATTTCCTGTCATTTGATCAATTAATTGAATTTCCTCATAAATAAATTTAAAGTGGTTAGCTCCATTAAATTCAACATGGTTATTATTAAGTTAGTACAACACATGAATGCAATGCTGGTTATACCAAAACTTTTTATTGCATTATTTATTATAATTTTATTATATTTCCTATCGTTACACCTCAATTATCCCAAGTAATCCATCCATGACTCCATGCAGGGCTTGAACTTCCAGCTGTCAGCTGTACTCCTTAGTCTTGGCTTTTACACCTACATAGAATTCAGTGAGTTAAGTGGCAATTGCCAATAGTTTAGTGGGTTGTTAATTCATTTTAATTGTAACAATTATACTGGAATCAGAGAAATTATCAAATTTGTAAATATTTTGAGTACATAAACTTTATATAAAATTGTACTCTTTAAATTCCTTTGATATTTGGGTTGATAGATCTAGAATGATAGAATTCCAGAGTATGTACTGCTGAATGTTGAATGACAGATCTCTAAATGGTATCATATCATGATGTTTCTTCTTTCTGATAGACTTGAGAAAAAAGCTGTCAGAGTGTTTTGAAGCATGCATTGGATCCAGGCCTTGCAAGCAGAATTGCAGACATCTGCATAAATGGGTGAGCAATCTACATTACTTTCCATTTTCTCCATTATGTAACTTCAAACCATGTATTATATTCATGGTAATCGAAGCTTTTATTTCTACTTTAGATTCATCCTTACGTCCTATTGGCCAATTTGTCCTTCACTCTTTTGTCTGCCTTTCACCTGGCATACCTTGGACTCATGTTTGATAGCAGTCCCTCAGAGGAAGAGGTAAGTGAGACCATTACTATGATTGTCATGGTAATTCTATCATCATCATCAATAATAATAATAATTAGTTAATTTGCTCCTAGTGTTGATTTCCTGATCATTGATTTCAATTTAACTTTTTTCTTACAGGGGTACAATATGGACCACACTCTCTCAAAGTGGTCTCAGCTTGGGTTTTCTAGTCACCTCGTTGCCGTGACAACCTTCGTGGTCAACCTTCTCATCTGAGCCCGGCAAAGCCAAGAGAAGCCAGTTGTAGTCATCATTGTCACGACTCCCGACATATCTATCTCTGTTGATGCTTGATCTTGTATGTAGTGCATGCACCACTTGATTGCCAAACAGCCAAGTATGAAAAATACCTCATTCTTATCCAATTAAGTTTTTTTATTTTCACTTTTAATTTGTTTTCGTGGTCCGTTTTGAGGTCATTTTGAGATTTATTTACGGGTCGGAAGCATCGCCAGAGTTAGATTTGTTAGAATCACTTTTAGTCACGTCATCGGCCTTTGTTCTTTAAAAAGCATGGCAAACCCCTGGCATGGCAATAGAAGCATTTCATTGTTACATTGCACAATTCCCAGCCTTGATAAGAAGCCATGGTACAATTTAATCATGCAATCTCTGTAAATTTCTCCTGAAGGCTTACATTAATTTTGACTGCTTTGAAATGTAGTTTACCGAGTATACGTTATTGTTCGTGCCGTCATATCCCGCACACGCATTGTTTCCTACAAAGTTGACCTGGATGCTGCTTTAAAAGCCTTGCCTGTCACAAGTATTTAATGACTTTTTGGATCATGTTTACATGCCTGGCATTGAAGATGGTACTACTTAATGTAGTTTTTTTTTTGTTAAGAAATGTTTTCAGGCACCAACGTTAATGGGGGCCTGCCTTTTGCATTATCAATGACATTGAAGAATCAAAATATTGTCGTGATGACGTTACTGTGTAGCACGACTCACTCGTTCATCACAAAAGGAAGATTTCTCACATAACGACCGTTGTCGTTTCTGTATATTTATTTATTTCTTATGGGTTGCTATACATTCAGTGCTACTTTTGTAGAAACCCTTTGTTGAAAACATGAGCATGAGATCTCTAAAACATGCAGAGGTCTTTTTTTGGACAATAAAATCATCAAGCCATTAAACGTTTGCAGAATTGGGACTATTAAGTACATTATGATACTATGATGTTGAGGTATACCATAAATCTTGCCTCTCAACCATTGCAATGTCATTTACTAATCTATGCATATACTCAGCCCATAATACAGTAACAACAACACTATCAGACATAAGAATTGTGCAGATTATGATTCTTATGACAGTTTTTAACTAAGTGTTAATGTCACAACTTGCAAAGTCTGGCTCAGGAATCCCTTGCCATGGAGACGGTGGTGCAAGGGTCATCAAATTGCAGAAACCTTCCTCTGCAGTACGTCGACCTTGATCAAAGGCAGAGAGTGATGTCACTGACAATGAGAATGACGGCGATGCCAGCATCGCGTTCACAAAAAATCACGGGCACCCATATGCCAGAATAACCTGCAATGCCCTGAATTTTGTTGAACACAAGTTCTGCCTACCTCCTGGCCATTGGTGTTTATCTCCACTGCCAGCTCTGCCACTTCCTCTTCATACAATTCCACCTTTTTGGGGAATGTCTCTCCATTGGTGACAGCAATTTTATCCTCTAGGTTTGTCAGCCTCTCCCCAAGAATGTAAGTCTTGCTGGTAACCTTGTAGACCTGTTAAGTTACCAGCAAGTAGCTCGATTTATCCAAACTTACACTCCTAAAGTCTCAATTATTTCTTTTCCTATTTGTTACATGAAGCTAAAAACTATATTCAATTCAGTGTTAATTGTATATTACATAACTTGAAATAATGGTAAGTGATCGTCCCAAATGTTTGCTGTTTCATCTCAAAATGATGAATGGTATTATGGAATCCATGATCAGTTTATTGCCTAGTTTATCTTAATTAAAAGTTTTTATTGAGCTGAATAACATTGAGCATTAGTAAGCACAGTGGCAGATATTATCCTTGCAGAAATGACATCATCCTAAGCATTTTTGATAATAACAGACTTATATAATGTATATATATGAATTCACACATATATATCACACATATAGAGACCAAGATATCATGTGGTCTGGTTCTTGTCATTGTCATCAGCACTCGCTGTCCAGTCGGGATATATATATATACCCACTATATATATCTGTCTGTCACAGACTTATCATGAGTAAGTAAGTAATACCTTGTTTGAAATAGACATGTGCCTTAATTAAATAAAAATCATTCCAGTGCTAAATACTGAAAACCACAAAAACCAACCTCCTGCTCTGCTGACTTCAGTTCCTCCTTCTTGTCTCGAGGGATCCAGATGACCGACCGAACGGATTCGGTTTCTTCGGAACAGCTCGGGTCTTCCGACTGGTCGACCTTTTCCGTCGAGTCATCGGAGGACATCGATCCCTCCTGGTCGTTAAACTCGGATCCTTCTTCATCAAAAGCGCCACCTTCGTCCCGGTCTCCGTTGCATTCGTCGTCAGAACTGGGGCCATGTTCTTTGATAATCTCGGATGCTTTGTTCAAAGTCTTTTCCAGCACTCCTGCGGCCACTGTGGTTATGTCCGATATCTGATTGGCTGCTAAATTTAGCTGCAAATGTTCCACCAGATCAGATGTCAGGAATTTTTTATGTTATTCTAGATTGAACAATAATGCCAAATATTGAATTAATATCTTTTTAAGATTTTATCTGGGTCTCATCTTCCTTAACAAAATAACATTTTTGGCGAACTGAACAAACCATGGTTTCATTGGTGCAGTGACACAAGCAGCAATTCTCCGGATTGGACAGCGAGTGCTGATGACGATGACAAGAACCGGACCACATGCCATGATTATGGTGATCGTCCTCCAAGAGGGAGTTGTCCAAGGATTTGAGTACATCATCCATTTCTGAGAGAGACTTTTCCATGCTGATGAGCTATAGGAAAATGATTTGCATAAAAAAATATGTTACATCACTACATCATATACAGAATCATCAATGACATTTTAATCCTGAATTAGCTAACAATCATTAGTTTGACCTTGTCACAGGGTGGCATCACCTTTTACCTAAAATATCCAGAATCGAAGCAATCAAAGATCATTAAATGACTTTACTAAATTAATAAAATTTGAAAAACGATGGCACACTTGACTTTAAAAAATGAACTATCTGGCATTTGAATAAAATGCCACAGTTAAAAGTTAAAAACATATGCTTATTTTGAGCTTTAAAAGTAAGAAATCCTCATTTTACTTCGGCAATGTGATTTTTCATCTTGCCATTCTCTTCCAAACAGGAACTTTGAACAATCATTAATCTTTCTGTCAAGCTCTCCAAATCTTCATCTTTCGATTCAATGCCTTTCGCAACATTCCTCTCTCTCTCTCCTTCTTTTGACTCAATGTCATGGCTGTTTGGCAGGCCATCCAAACTCTGTGATTTGGGTGTGACTGCTGACGGGAAATTAAGAAATTTATATCAAGAAAAACAAAGCCTAGCTCATTAGAACAAAATAAAATAAAATTTATACAGAAATACATACTTATTGCTATGAATAAATGACCAGAAAGCTGAGAGTACTTATGCTTCCACTATTTGAGTATTGTTGAAGCTGCACACTTAGTTTGCATATAAGTATTAAATCAAAGCTTTTTATGGAAATATGCAATGGATAGATACGATTTATAAGATATTTTAAATAAGCCACCAAAATATGAATTGATAGTTTGATTTTTTGCACTGGCGGAGGCGAACATTATAGAGTTGGTTAAAGAGTAAATTATAATAGGCTAAGCAGCTCTAGAATATCGACAAATGTATCCATCCATATCATACCTATGAAGGGACTCTTCAAAGACAGCCACCTTATAACCTTAGAACTCCCGGACCGTCTAAACTTGGATCTAGCCCTCAAATAGAACCACTCCAGAGATTGTTTTTGACATTGCCTATTCAAGATAGTCGAAATGTAAAAAGTTCCAGGTTAAAGAAATATCCTACTCGAATTACGACTTACTCTTCCTACGTAAATCTCTCTCAAATCATGCAACATCTTAATTTAATAAAATAAATCATGCCTAATTGACAACCCAAAGTTTTGCACCATGACAAATCTAAAAAAGACTAGGCTCTTCATTCACTTACCATTTCTTTAAACAAAAAGAGCAGACGTTCCCTCCATGTTGATCGTCGAAAATGCAGTTTGAGCAGAAATTAAAGTCGCAAAATCTGCATGTGAATTTCTTTCGGAAAAATAGTCGGAATTTAACAAGGCAATAGAGACAATAGTTCTCATTGAACGAATTCTGCTTGCCAAGAATCTTGCAAAATTCATTTATATCTCTGACTTCCTCGTTAATTTTCCTTTAATAATTATGTGTGAGTTATTAGTATTAATTCCAAGTTTTCATTTGTTAGGCCATACTTACGAGATTCTTTGCTGTTCGAGGTGCTGGAGTATCAGATCTTTCTGAATAACTTCGATTATCTTCTCGCACTCGTCCGCTGTCAGGAAGTCCAGGTTTAATTTCGGTCCCATGTAGGTCTCGCACTCAATCGACGATGTCCAATTCACAAAGCCGATGTTTCGCTGATATGATTTTGAAAAAGCCACACGCAGGACACAGCACCAGCACCAAGCTAAAGCTTCGACTGCAATTATAGAATCTAAAATTGGTCTCACGGCTTGCTGCCTTGTGGGTTATTGACGGAGGATCCACTCCTGGAGACGGCTTGCATCATTACGTGCGCAATAAGTCAATCTAAAAAAATTTCCACGAGGCTTTATTTTACAAGATGCGTCAACGCAGGCTTCCAGATAAGGAACTTAAAATTCTTTTGCGAGTGGAATATCTTAATCACGTTTAAACAAGTGATTTAAACTCTTTTTAATCAATTTTAATGCATCTGCTCTCACAAGAATGGGTGCCAACTCCCATAAAAAAAGATAAATTGTCAAGGGATTATAGTTCAAAGTTTACCAAATGCATAAATAAACCTCAATGGTAAAATCGATCAGTGACTTCAACATAATCCCAAAAATATCTCCAATGCCTCTTTTTGATCGAGGAAAGTGAACAATTTTACCTGACTCTTTCAATAAAAGCTTAAACATAAATTCCCAGAAATGAGTGACTTAAATTTTTAAAAGCTTGTCCAATGATGATAAGCTTTAGGCATGATGATGAAGTCACATGTAAGTTAAAATAAAAATGAAAACATCTCTTTGGTACGAGTTATCAACAAATATTTAACAACAGACGTAAATGTAAATGTCCTTTTTACAGCAAGCTAAAAAATGTGAGTTCAATGAAAAAAAATCAGAATCAATTTGGAGAGAATAGAGAAGCAGAGCTAAATTATGATTACAACATCCTTTTATGACACGATCGATCATGAAGCGAGATGTACTATAATAGAAAATATAAATAAATATATTCATTTTATAACTCAGAAATGACCAAAGGTATGCAACAAAAATCATAGCAATGACACTATAACTAGTCAAAGCAAGCAGTTCATTGCTAAATTTAACATTTACTAATAAAAACTATTAAGTAAAGCATGCTCAGCTGGCAAAATGCCAACTACAAAATTAAAAAAAAATACAACTACAGAAGGATCCTATTCTTGCTGATATAACTATAAAATAATAATAAATGGTAAAGGAATTCTTTGCAAATCAACACAGCCTGTTCCCGGTCCAAGTGGGAATAAATGTTAGGCGTTCACGTACAAAAAAATCAAATTTTGTTGCTGCCATTCAGAAAAAAAATGGCCTAAGGAGGAGGTGTTGATTTTGCGTTGCCAACATGGCAAGTAAAACGAACGAGGAGACGTAAAAATGAAAACCTAACTGAGCTAAAAAAAAGAAAAAAAAAGAAAGAAGAAAAAAGAAATCTAGATAAAATCAATCAACTTTCTCAAAAGTTCTGCTCATCTACGAGGTAGCATCAAACTTTAGTAACCGGTCAACTCGTGCGAAATACGTGCATCGTCAGGACTTCTGGGAAAGTATGGCTCCCAGGGTCAGGACCCCGAGAGCTCCGACCGCATAGCCGCAGATGGCTTTTAGGGACGGCCATGGTGACTCATTCTTCTGCGAACACTGGGTGAATTCAATGAAACCATCCTGATTGGAAAATTAATGTCTCATAAGCTTATTGCAATCGATAAGATGTTCACAATAATGACACTGTGAATTATGATGATGATGATGGTGGTGGTGATAATGATGGTGACAGTGATGATGAAGAGTGATAATAATGATGTTAACAAAGATATAGCAGGTATGATCAAAAGCATGACAGAAAAATGAATGTGGCTCTTGAACATGTCTGTGATTCAGAAACAGTGGAGAGCATGAGTCTTCAGTTGCACATGTACGGCATCACCACATCAATAGAATTTTGAATAAGGTCACAAAAGAAAAAAAAAAGAGGAAGTTGCCAGCCCGACCGATCAAAGAGCTTAGAACAACAACGCACCCATCCTCCATTGTCCGAAATCCAGGAACTCAGTCGATGGTCAAAGTACGAAACCGTCCAGCAATAGATGTCGCTGACGAGACAGTGAAGTTCGGGCTTCCGAGAACATTCGACTCCCATGCACCCGGCAAATGAAACGAGGGCTACTATGCGACCCCACTTTACCCCGTCCGAGAAGAGTTCATCAACAATCGTGGTGAAGGTGGCTTTGGCATTGTTCGGAGTGATGTGGAGCTGTTGGCACATACCCTCAAAAACCTGTTTGTACCTGACACAAAACAAATCCAGTGATCTTGATTGCAGACTTTTGCTATAAACATTGCCTAGTCTGAGAGTTGCAATTGATTGTAGAAATAGTAGCAATCTATAATTTATTATTACCTAGCTTACCAGATATAATAGCATAAGAGTAACATGAAAATAATTGCACATCATATTATCAATTAGAAATCATCTAGCTTATGATTATATCATTTCTGTTTTGACTCTATTGACTGAATTAGGTCAAGAATATGATTGACAATGAATATGGCTTCTTTCTTTTGCTTTTCACAAAAAATTCAGTCACTCTTGAGAGCATGCTGAGGGACATTTTTAAATATGTGTAGCTAGGTCACAATATTATCCACAATATAATTTCCAAATTTCATTCATGCTGTTCAAAAAGATACCTCAACATAAATTAATAAAAATCAACAAAATTAACTGATGGAAAACAGCTCCTACATGAAATAACAACAAGTACATCAAAATATGCAATTTATACTGCCTAGGTTGTTGCAAAAAATGATGCTTTATGAACGGACTAATAAAAACGTCTTCTCAGTTTTTGGTATTCTTTGTGCATTCTTCAAACCATTACATAATTGAAATTGGCAGAGCAAATGAATGAAGAAGGGATGGATTACCAATTTAACAATGATTAAACTATGTAGACTTTTGTTTATAATATGCAACAAAACTGGATTGTCAACTAACCTCTCTTCACATTCCTGTGCTGTTGTCCTCATGGCAACCTCATACTTCCCTGGCTGGCTGAATGTTAAATTTAATGGGCAACCACCTGGCCACACTAACTCCTCCTTTTCAAGGCAATGACTTATGTAGTCAGCCACTATGAGCTTATTGGCTGATTCTGTACCATCCATTTGTTTTCAAGTTGTAAAATATAAATGGACGTGCACTAAAAATCTAAATAAAATAAATTAAACCACATTTGAGAAACAATGCATGAAAAAAAGATGGCAATAACCAGGACACTTCTCAATAGCTTATTTTGGTTGAAACAAACTTGAAGGTGCTCTTCAAGAAATCAAATAATTCTACTATTCATAAGGCTGAACTTTTTCTTTAACTAATTGCCTGTCTTCCTGTAAAAAACAACTTCGAACTTAAAATACACTCCCAGGACATTGGGAGTTCAATAAAGCTAGAAATCAGGAATCTCTATTCCAAAATTAATTCCGTACCGGTTCATATTCAATATGTAGTATATGTTATATAGCACAAAATATATGAGAGCGGCATATAAAACCAAAATTTCCGACCGAACTCTGCTACGGAATGTTAATATGATAATCCGCGTCTGCTAATGTCTTTACAAAACCACATATAAAAAAAATTAATTTTCATCGATCTAATAATTCCTTTGGTCCACCGGTTTTCGAACCATCTTGATCTAACCCATCCCAAACAAATCCAGTTCATCCAGCTTTCCACCCAAGCTTTTAGGTGTAAGCACCGGGTTTAGAAATAATAATAGGCGATTCAAATTTAATTTGCAGAAAGTTCAATTAGAGATTACACAAGTAAATCAGATCATAAAAATATCACATTTACAAACCAATTAAAGTCGGATTGCTGCAGAAAATTTCGATCAGCTCCCTGGCAAAACCATAAAATAATCTAAAGGTCTATTTTTAATTTCTATGAGTTGCTTTACAGAACATGAAATTAAACCCAATTAAGGGAAAGCCATCAACATTTCAAACTGATTTCTTTGACCGCACATCTTAGTGAAATTTACCTTACGCATGACCTACAGCATACCTATCACCAGCCAATCTTTCCCAGTTTCTCAGAAATGAAAAGGATCGATTTCAATCGGGCTACAATTGATGATATTTTTCGTAGTAAATTTTACCATTTCTATATATACCATTATCTTTATCTAAGAAGCTTTTTGAAGGTTATACTGACTGGGACAAGGGCCTCTGTCAGTTACTTTGCAATTTTCATTTTAATCAAATATACCAATCCACAATAAATTGTAACAACGAACAAATTATAATTTAATTGCACAATATTTTCAAATTAATAAAAATAATATTTATTGATCGTCAAGCTTGTATCTCATGATATTGTAAGGATGAAATTTCAACATGTTCAGGCTATGGGAACAAAGTAATACGTTACTATAAGAAAATTGTAAATAGCAATTAAAGTTTAAAATTTATTCATTATATTTGCTCTTCTCTTTTTGTGTTTATTTCACTCTATTTAATAATTAAAATATAATTTAAAGAAGCTCACTCGTATGAAGCCATATGTACACGGGATCCTAATGCTCTCTATTAAGAAATATGTCAAAAACATTTTCGCCATAGGGGTTTGTGATCTTTTCGTTACATGATTCAATATAAACTGCATTACTTGGGGTGATTGTAACTGAAAGACGAATAAGATCTCATAATTGTATTTATTAATTGAATCATTTCAAACACAATAACCCCCTAATAATTTTCTGCTAAACAAGAACAACTTAAAAACTAACCATTTCAAAGAAATCGCTACTGTTGATACCAAACTAAAATGCAAGTAAAAGCAAAAACAATAAAAATATATATCAAATCAATATGCAAATTACTAATACTCTTTACAATTCCATAGAAAAAAGTGTTCACAAGAAGAGGTGCAAATTTTCTACAAATAATATCAATGTTAATCTGTTAAACAACTATAACATATTAATAAATAATGATCAATGTTGTACAGGAAAGGTTATCATCAATGTTTATGTTATGTAAATATGTAAATTAAAATAACTAAATAAATAATTAATTATTAATTAAGAGCCTTCTGCAGTCACTCGTTTTCCACTTACTTCAGGAAATCCGTGCTCCACGTATGAACTTTGTCAGCGCATTCAAAGATGACTCTGAAAACAATCGCAATTAAGATAAGAAATTATTTAATAAGAAAATAATAAATTAAGCAATTGAATGTTACAGGATCAAAAAGTAAATTATATTATAAGGAAATTAAGCAATGCATTCCGGGAGAGTAAAACCCAAAGGAAGTTGGTGGATATGAAATTCTAATTCGTAATTTAACAACTTTGTATAATCTTTCATGCGATAATTTTGATTACTCCAATATTTCTTTATGCAAAGGTAAATAAGCTGAAAGATAAATGAATGTCTATTTGCAGAATATTAAATCAAAGTCAGTTTGATATAGTATATAAAAATGTAATCAATAAAACACGATATTATTTTAAATTTGTCAAACATTTTCCAGCTTTCTCCATTGATTTTCATGAACTAGTCTAAGATTCAAATTCCTCATTATATCAATTAACGCTTTCAAACTCCATGAAGGAAATTCTTCGTAGAACAGGGAGTAGTCGAAGTATGTCAACAATAAGTCTAAGTCATAATTTGTGCCGACCTAAAAATGTGAACTCAAAATGTAATTAATGTAAGTTATATTTTGAAAGAAAAAACATCTCATTACTATTTTTGCAAATTTATAACTTTCAGCAATCAACTTTAGATGTTTAATGTCTGACCTACTGCATATTCCACCAAAATACTTCAAATTTCTAGATTTTATAAGTTCTACGTGATATCTTTAAAAAGTAGAAAGTTAATTTAAATTATATTCATTGTTCTTCTAATGAATGATGGGATATAACATCAATTTAAATGCTATTAGATCACAAATGATTATTACTATGGCAATATCAATACGACATACTTAGGCCATGAAGATACGCTGAAATTTTCCAAGCTTGGAATATTCAACAGGTCTTGAAACTCTTCCTCATAAATGAAATTCATAAAACGTATGATGCTTAAGGACCTTAAAAGAACATCGGAAATGAGTATTTCTACAAGAAGTTATGTCAGGCATTACTTTAAATGTTCGTTGTAACCTTAGGTTTTCAAGACATGTTATGCTTTTAAAGACCTCACTCCGCCTCGTCATTCCCCAAATACAAAGGTTTTTGAGAACTTTTAAAAGCTTGAGATTCTCAACAAATGATTTTATGTGGGGGATGTCAAATGAAAAATTATCTTGAACACCAAAACTATGTAATTCTAAAGACTCCAGGTGATTTGAACATGACAAATCCATATTAATCAATGCATATGAATTTTCCATTTCAAAATCAATGGTAAGTTTCCTCAACTGGGGAAACAGTAATTTGTTTGAAACAAATGCTGGTTTAGAATCAAAACGAGATCTGTGAAAATAAATATTGAATACAATCCAACAAGATGTGAATGAAGTCATAAATGAAACATATTTAAGCATCAAGGTTCAAATATTCAACCAACGTTCCACCACAATCAAAAAGGCTACGAATCCTTAATATTTCAAGCGTCGAAGAAAATTTTTCGATGACATCAAGCAATTCCTGCTTTATAACTTGAGCACGGAATGAAAATTCTCTGAGGGGTAGTTCAGATTTTCCTACTTCCACCAAGTCTTCAGTATAATAATATTCGTCCAAAAGGTTAACATATGTCCAATTAAGAGCATCTCTACAAGAAAGGCAAGGACGCAGAAATTCGGGAGCAATTTTCCAATCTATTTCACTTCCCTTGATTTGGATATCTTCGAAGAGATATAATGGCAGTCTGATGTTTTTCTTTAAAACTGTAAAGTAATCTTAATAAATAAATCCTACGTGATTAATGAAATGTTTTTTTAAAGTTAATGTGTTTTGCCAGACCAAATATACTTTGTCTCATCTGGTTTCGTTGCTCAAGCACATCATTCGATAGGAAAGCGATTAAGTAAAGCAAACAGCTCAAGGTTCTACGACTGATAAATATGCTATTGTTTAACAAAAAGTACGGGGAAATGTAGAATTTGGTGAAATCAACTAAAATAATCGATCCCAAACGCTGTTTGAAGTGCGGTTCACAAACATTGTATGCCTGGAACTCCATCGTTTAAAAAAAAAAAGTCATTAACTCATTAAGGCTATTATGACCTTAAAATTAAATTTCCAAAGGAGTTTAAGGGACATTATAAGTTTTTCAAATTCATTAATTATTAAATAATACTTATTACTAAATATTACTAAACGAACCATGTTTTCGACCCTCACTGTCCAGGAAGATTTTACTAAAATTCATGACAGTTGATTTCAAGAGAATGTCTCTAAGACTCGACAATTTTGAAAATATTCGAATGCTTTCTAAAAATAAAAGACGTGTTTTAAAAGTACAGGAATGAATCATGTTGACTGAGTTTGTCCGTTTTATGAACTTACTCATCTTAAAATAACAATTTCCGCTGATATTCTGAATAAGCAAATGACTTAAAATGGTTAAGGTAGTTGAGAATTTTGCATAAAGTGAGCTTATTGAGAGGACTATTTTTGCATCATGAAGTTTCGTGAATGGAGGAGATTTTTACAAAGTTACAAATACTAGTTCAAATAAAACTTTGTAATCTGTTTTCATATTAACCAAACTTTTTATTAAGACAATAAAATTTTGAAAACAAATGGATGAAAATATTATTCATTAGTAAAATTTAATAGTACGCTTGATTATGACAGACTGTAGTTTTCCGCGTTGAACCTAAAAAAAATCATTATAAAATACAATTACCGTAACTACATTTGAGAAACAATGCATGAAAAAAAGATGGCAATAACCAGGACACTTCTCAATAGCTTATTTTGGTTGAAACAAACTTGAAGGTGCTCTTCAAGAAATCAAATAATTCTACTATTCATAAGGCTGAACTTTTTCTTTAACTAATTGCCTGTCTTCCTGTAAAAAACAACTTCGAACTTAAAATACACTCCCAGGACATTGGGAGTTCAATAAAGCTAGAAATCAGGAATCTCTATTCCAAAATTAATTCCGTACCGGTTCATATTCAATATGTAGTATATGTTATATAGCACAAAATATATGAGAGCGGCATATAAAACCAAAATTTCCGACCGAACTCTGCTACGGAATGTTAATATGATAATCCGCGTCTGCTAATGTCTTTACAAAACCACATATAAAAAAAATTAATTTTCATCGATCTAATAATTCCTTTGGTCCACCGGTTTTCGAACCATCTTGATCTAACCCATCCCAAACAAATCCAGTTCATCCAGCTTTCCACCCAAGCTTTTAGGTGTAAGCACCGGGTTTAGAAATAATAATAGGCGATTCAAATTTAATTTGCAGAAAGTTCAATTAGAGATTACACAAGTAAATCAGATCATAAAAATATCACATTTACAAACCAATTAAAGTCGGATTGCTGCAGAAAATTTCGATCAGCTCCCTGGCAAAACCATAAAATAATCTAAAGGTCTATTTTTAATTTCTATGAGTTGCTTTACAGAACATGAAATTAAACCCAATTAAGGGAAAGCCATCAACATTTCAAACTGATTTCTTTGACCGCACATCTTAGTGAAATTTACCTTACGCATGACCTACAGCATACCTATCACCAGCCAATCTTTCCCAGTTTCTCATAAGTGAAAAGGATCGATTTCAATCGGGCTACAATTGATGATATTTTTCGTAGTAAATTTTACCATTTCTATATATACCATTATCTTTATCTAAGAAGCTTTTTGAAGGTTATACTGACTGGGACAAGGGCCTATGTCAGTTACTTTGCAATTTTCATTTTAATCAAATATACCAATAAATTGTAACAACGAACAAATTATAATTTAATTGCACAATATTTTCAAATTAATAAAAATAATATTTATTGATCGTCAAGCTTGTATCTCATGATATTGTAAGGATGAAATTTCAATATGTTCAGGCTATGGGAACAAAGTAATACGTTACTATAAGAAAATTGTAAATAGCAATTAAAGTTTAAAATTTATTCATTATATTTGCTCTTCTCTTTTTGTGTTTATTTCACTCTATTTAATAATTAAAATATAATTTAAAGAAGCTCACTCGTATGAAGCCATATGTACACGGGATCCTAATGCTCTCTATTAAGAAATATGTCAAAAACATTTTCGCCATAGGGGTTTGTGATCTTTTCGTTACATGATTCAATATAAACTGCATTACTTGGGGTGATTGTAACTGAAAGACGAATAAGATCTCATAATTGTATTTATTAATTGAATCATTTCAAACACAATAACCCCCTAATAATTTTCTGCTAAACAAGAACAACTTAAAAACTAACCATTTCAAAGAAATCGCTACTGTTGATACCAAACTAAAATGCAAGTAAAAGCAAAAACAATAAAAATATATATCAAATCAATATGCAAATTACTAATACTCTTTACCCTTCCATAGAAAAAAGTGTTCACAAGAAGAGGTGCAAATTTTCTACAAATAATATCAATGTTAATCTGTTAAACAACTATAACATATTAATAAATAATGATCAATGTTGTACAGGAAAGGTTATCATCAATGTTTATGTTATGTAAATATGCAAATCAAAATAACTAAATAAATAATTAATTAAGAGCCTTCTGGAGTCACTCATTTTCCACTTACTTCAGGAAATCCGTGCTCCACGTATGAACTTTGTCAGCACATTCAAAGATGACTCTGAAAACAATCGCAATTAAGGTAAGAAATTATTTAATAAGAAAATAATAAACTAAACAATTGAATGTTACAGGATCAAAAACTAAATTATATTATAAGGAAATTAAGCAATGCATTCCGGGAGAGTAAAACCCAAAGGAAGTTGGTGGATATGAAATTCTAATTCGTAATTTAACAACTTTGTATAATCTTTCATGCGATAATTTTGATTACTCCAATATTTCTTTATGTAAAGGCAAATAATCTGAAAGATAAATGAATGTCTATTTGCAGAATATTAAATCAAAGTCAGTTTGATATAGTATATAAAAATGTAATCAATAAAACACGATATTATTTTAAATTTGTCAAACATTTTCCAGCTTTCTCCATTGATTTTCATGAACTAGCCTAAGATTCAAATTCCTCAATATGTCAATTAACGCTTTTAAACTAAATGAAGGAAATTCTTCGTAGAACAGGGAGTAGTCGAAGTATGTCAACAATGAGTCTAAGTCATAATTTGAGCCGACCTAAAAATGTGAACTCAAAATGTAATTAATGTAAGTTATATTTTGAAAGAAAAAACATCTCATTACTATTTTTGCAAATTTATAACTTTCAGCAATCAACTTTAGATGTTTAATGTCTGACCTACTGCTTATTCCACCAAAATACTTCAAATTTCTAGATTTTATAAGTTCGTGATATCTTTAAAAAGTAGAAAGTTAATT
The DNA here is from genome assembly GCA_034509925.1 of Hirudinaria manillensis. Lineage (NCBI taxonomy): Eukaryota > Metazoa > Annelida > Clitellata > Hirudinida > Hirudinidae > Hirudinaria > Hirudinaria manillensis. The sequence goes on along the minus strand of CM067526.1, from coordinate 2,267,376 downwards.
TAAATTATATTCATTGTTCTTCTAATGAATGATGGGATATAACATCAATTTAAATGCTATTAGATCACAAATGATTATTAATATGGCAATATCAATACGACGTACTTAGTCCATGAAGATACGCTGAAATTTTCCAAGCTTGGAATATTCAACAGGTCTTGAAACTCTTCCTCATAAATGACATTCAAAACACGCATGATGCTTAAGGACCTTAAAAGAACATCGGAAATGAGTATTTCTACAAGAAGTTATGTCAGGCATTACTTTAAATGTTCGTTGTAACCTCAGGTTTTCAAGACATGTTATGCTTTTAAAGACCTCACTCCGCCTCGTCATTCCCCAAACACAAAGGTTTTTGAGAACTTTTAAGAGCTTGAGATTCTCAACAAATGATTTTATGTGGGGGACATCAATTGAAAAATTATCTTGAATACCAAAACTATGTAATTCTAAAGACTCCAGGTGATTTGAACATGACAAATCCATATTAATCAATGCATATGAATTTTCCATTTCAAAATCAATGGTAAGTTTCCTCAACTGGGGAAACATTAATTTGTTTGAAACAAATGCTGGTATACAATCATAACGAGATCTATGAAAATAAATATTGAATACAATCCAACAAGATGTGAATGAAGTCATAAATGAAACATAATTAAACATCAAGATTCAAATATCCAACTAACGTTCCACCAAAACCAAAAAGGCTACGAATCCTTAATATTTCAAGCGTCGAAGAAAATTTTTCGATGACATCAAGCAATTCCTGCTTTATAACGCCAGTACGGAATGAAAATTCTCTGAGGGGTAGTTCAGATTTTCCTACTTCCATCAAGTCTTCAGTATAACAATGTTCGTCCAAAAGGTTAACATATGTCCAATTAAGAGCATCTCTACAAGAAAGGCAAGGAAGCAGAAATTCGGGAGCAATTTTCCAATCTATTTCATTTCCCTTGATTTGGATATCTTCGAAGAGATATAATGGCAGTCTGATGTTTTTCTTTAAAACTGTAAAGTAATCTTAATAAATAAATCCTACGTGATTAATGAAATGTTTTTTTAAAGTTAATGTGTTTTGCCAAACCAAATATAATTTGTCTCATCTGGTTTCGTTGCTCAAGCACATCATTCGATAGGAAAGCGATTAAATAAAGCAAACAGCTCAAGGTTCTACGACTGATAAATATGCTATTGTTTAACAAAAAGTATGGGGAAATGTAGAATTTGGTGAAATCAACTAAAATAATCGATCTCAAACGCTGTTTGAAGTGCGGTTCACAAACATTGTATGCCTGGAACTCCATCGTTTTAAAAAAAAAAGTCATTAACTCATTAAGGCTATTATGACCTTAAAATTAAATTTCCAAAGGAGTTTAAGGGACATTATAAGTTTTTCAAATTCATTAATTATTAAATAATACTTATTACTAAATATTACTAAACGAACCATGTTTTCGACCCTCACTGTCCAGGAAGATTTTACTAAAATTCATGACAGTTGATTTCAAGAGAATGTCTCTAAGACTCGACAATTTTGAAAATATTCGAATGCTTTCTAAAAATAAAAGACGTGTTTTAAAAGTACAGGAATGAATCATGTTGACTGAGTTTGTCCGTTTTATGAACTTACTCATCTTAAAATAACAATTTCCGCTGATATTCTGAATAAGCAAATGACTTAAAATGGTTAAGGTAGTTGAGAATTTTGCATAAAGTGAGCTTATTGAGAGGACTATTTTTGCATCATGAAGTTTCGTGAATGGAGGAGATTTTTACAAAGTTACAAATACTAGTTCAAATAAAACTTTGTAATCTGTTTTCATATTAACCAAACTTTTTATTAAGACAATAAAATTTTGAAAACAAATGGATGAAAATATTATTCATTAGTCAAATTTAATGGTACGCTTGATTTTGACAAACTTTATTTTTCCGCGTTGAACCTAAAAAAATCATTATAAAATACAATTACCGTAACTTCGGAGTTTTTGAGCCCTATCTATAAGCAAAAAATCGCAATATGTTAATGTGCTTTGGATGTTATGTTCGTAAACCTATTTTCTAAAAATCGGAAAAAAATTTCCTGCGAAAATTTTCTTTTATTGTTTGAAAGAGCCCAAAATTTTAATTTATTTAGCCTTAGAGCTCATTAGCAACTTCGTCCCTACCCAAAGCTGCTCCCTCATAAACAAATGTTGCGTTGAATTACCCAAAATCTGAATTTAGAATTTGAAAATCAATAATGAATCGAATTTATTAAGTACGTTAAGTTACAAAACCTTGATCTCCGCCATTATGATTTTTAGTGATGATTATAATAATATCGTAAATTTTCTCTTATAATATTATTTCAGCTATTTTATTTATAAATTTAGTTTTTTCAAAATATGTGGTTTATAATGCTTGGCATGCATTTACTATGCTAGGAGAGGAAGTCAAACAGTCCGGCTCTTGTTCTCTCCGCAAACTATCAACATGGATCTGGATGCGCATCGGCAGATGGAACAGTGTGAAAGGATGGCAAATTTGAAGTAATTTTCTTTAATAAATTAGAGGTGTTTTGAGCTGGTAATTACTCTGCTTTTATAAATCAGGTTTGTGCCAAATGGACTAAAAGAACTGCTGCTTGACAAAAAGAGAGATTTTGAGCAAGCCAATGAGCTCGTAAAGGGAATTGCTCCAGAGTATCTCTTTGCCAAAAACTATTTTACAGACAGTTTGGCCCTACTTAAAGATAGAAAGAGTGAGTCTTTGAAATAGCCCATTTCTTTTTTATTTATATTTGAAACTTGCTCCTTTGAAGTCAAATTCGAAGGTTACCTGTTTTATGCTGGAAGAACCACAGATGGAATCTCCATCTGTGGTTCAGCAGAAGCATTTGGAGAAATAAAAACATCTTTGGAACACCACAGCCTGTTCCCAACTTCGGTTATTGTTTTACTGTAAATTTGAATCAATAGCAATAATTTACTTGAATTGTTATGAGCAGATGTTTGAGGAATTGGCAAAACCAGATTTGGCCCTCATAATAGTTGGTGAAAGACTCATATTGAAGATTTTGGGCAAAGATGTTTCGTTTGATGTGGATCTAGAATTTTCAAATGCAGGTAAATATTACAATTTTTGTAGTTGTTTAGAATTAAAAATTTATCATCCTTCTCAGAAATATTACCAAAGCTGTTTATAGAAGATTGGACAAATATTCTGATGATATTGTTGATGTCTTGTCATTGAAGGAGAATATTTATGGCATTTTTATTGGAACCAGAGATAAAAACCACAAATTCTTCACTTGTGTATCTTTTAAAGAGGTGGAGTTCTGAAAGATTTACTTTTACGATCATTGACCATTCTTCTCTTTGACAGAAGTTACAAGGTAGAATTAAAGATATTGTAACTATTGAGGAGGATCCACAAAATCCCTTTAAGCCACTCCTCCAAGTGGTTTACGACAAATTGCCAAAAACAGGTCCTGTTAAGGAGTTTGGAATTCTGAGTGAGTAATTGGGGAAAATAAAAGAGTTATGAACCTCATGATCTATGTAAACAAAATTTCAGCATCAATAATGAAAAGGTTGGAAGAGAATGACGGGAGGATCATAACATCTGTTCAGGATGTCCTAGACAAGCTTGAGGCTGGCTTAATTGGAACCATCATAATCTGGATAGAAATTAAGATTAAAAAATGTCGCTTGTGGTCCAAATCAAAAAAAGGTGGATAAAACAAATAACTCATTTATATAAATTATTCACCTGATGTTTTAATTGTAGAAGAGGAGTTACATTTTGTCAAGGAATCTGATTATGGACAATTTGTTCTTGAAGTATATATTTAATCTTGATATTTAATTTCATTGATTCTATAGTTAATTTAATACATTTTAGCATGCTGACCTAGATGTGATAGGAGTCATTGATGTCACGGAATTTCTGGAAAATACTGTTCAGAGGTATAAAACGGAACTTAAGGTCATAAAGAACCAATCGGCTGAATCCACATTACTTCTTCAGAGTTGCCAGGGAATTGTTGGTTAGTCTACATTAATCACTAAAAATTAATAATAATTTAAAGAAATTATTAAATTAATTAGCAAAAATAAACCAAACTAAGTTGACTGGCTAGATTCATTAATTGATCTTTAGTCAGAAATTTGTCTGTCTTTGCATCGACCTGACATCTAGATCTGACACGTTAGACATATTTTTGCATCACGACGTTCTTTGAGTCATTCTGATGATTAATTTGTAACTGCTTTGTTTATCTTGTTTGTGTTGTTTGCTCATGGAAGATTTTGCAAACAACCTTTGTGCAAAACCTCTTGTGCCCCTGGTTGAATCAGATTTAAGTCTCTATAAATGTCAGTCTGATTTTAAATGAGGGAGCTTAAAAAGGCCTTGATTAGATCTATTGACCTTGTACTTATAAATTAACTTATTTGTTCCATGTGGAATAATGCCAAATTTGATTCAGGATCTGATCTTTAAGGTTACAATTCCAAATTTTATCTAATAACATTAGAGCCATAAAATGAACCTTCTGTGGTTCATTTCAAGTCATATTTTGATTTTCAATTTCATACAAATTGAGTTTTGAAACTTTTCAGTGACAATATTTAAATGAAGTCATTCGTTGCAATGCATGCACCAAAACAATGCATTGCTGTTGACTACTAGTTAATCTTTATCACTGAAGTAAACGGGTTGATATCTTAATACTTTTGGATATCATTTAATGTGGTAGAGCTGTTCAGGTGAATGTTTCCATGTTTGAGTTTGTCACAATGTATCGTGCATTACCATTAAGCAATTTGTTCATCCAGATTGTGATTAATGTTTTATGATTTATTTGATTCTTTATTCATTTAATTACTGGTATAAAATTACATCAACATTACATCAAAGGTGTGCTAAAGGTTGGTTTTTCCATTTACACTCATCTGCAGTCAAATCTAATAGATTTCAGCAACAGCTATTCAAAGTTTATGGAGGTACTCTTATGCAGGCAGATTTTTTTTCAGGACAAAGTCAAAGAAATTATGCACATTCTTGATATCAAAGAAATGGTAGATTACTAAAATAAAATATCAATTGGCCCATATAACTTGGCAAGTGTGAATTCTTGGAAATGTTGGTTGCATGTACTTACTTATTTTGGGTCGGTCTTATATTTCTTGGAGATAATGCTTCCATCAGGGACTTCTGGCTTTCAAACTATCCACCTCACCTTGAGGTATTTAATTATCTTTCATTCTCTTGACTTGTCTTTATTCAGTTCATCTTCACCAAACAGTCTCAGGGATACCACAAAGTCCCTGAATATCATTGACATGCATGCTATACAGGTCAGGGCCCTTTTAAATCATTCAAAATGGATTTGGTAAGTTTGTCACTAGGCCATGTGCCAAGAATTTTGCATGTTAATTGAACCTCTGCTAGTCATGCTATTTGATTCACTGTTTCAGTTATAAATTGCAAAGTTATTCACCCCATCTCACCAACCATGCATGCTGGCTGAATGGAAAAGTTGTTGTGAAATTATTTGTGGATGAGCATATTTTTGTTCTAGAACATAATTTCACACAGCCATCTGGTAAGTTTTGTATTTTGCCAAAATTTGAGTGTGATTAACAGCAAGCCTGGTGGCAGTTATCATTGTGATCCTTCTTGTGGACTGGTCGGAACAATAAAACTTACTTCAGTTATAAATTACAAAGTAATGTCAAAGTTGTTCACCCCATCTCACCAGCCATGCATGCTAGCTGAATGGAAAAGTTATTGTGAAATTATTTGTGGGTGAGCTTATTTTGTTCTAGAACATAATTTCACACAGCCTTCTGGTAAGTTTTGTATTTTGCCAAATTTGAGTGTGATAGTCAGCAAACCTGGTGGTGGTTATCATTACGATCCTTCTTGTGGACTGGTTAGAACAATAAAACTTACTTCACCATTGTACACACTATAAAAATATCACAGCCTCAGGCCTAAATGATAATATAGAAAAAACAAAAATGCATGGCCGTTTGATCCTTCTGCATGGTTCTACCTATGGCAAGAGAAGTCAGAGCAGATGCAAGTTATTTTTTGTTCTTTATTATTTGTTTACAGGTATCGCAAGATTCTAATAGAGGACATCAATTGAAGATGGAAGAAGTGGTTAAACATAACTATGCTTAATTGAAGTACTTCTATGTTTTCATTAGTTTTGTTAGAGCCAAGAGGATTTAGAACTGGTGCATTTTTTATAAGATGCAATTTGTGTGATTTACATTAACAAAGTTGGTCTTCCTCTTTCTGTCTGTTCTGCTCGAAGGGTCCTGATATTGTAAAAGGGTCAGCAGAGTTTTTGTTTGGCTTGTGGATATTGTTAAGATGGGGGTCCTCCAAGGTTGTGTAGTTGATTGTGGGGATAAGCTGTAGAGCTTTGAGTGATATAGCTTGTCAGTGGCAGTGAAGTTGATTGTTGCCAACTGACCATGGCTGTATGTCATGTCGAATGTTAAGTCGACCGATTTCGTGGGTGGGTTTGTAAAATTGCGTTGCCATCGGGTCGCATACGTTAAAACTCGTGAGTTTTTGCAGGCAATGGGGGGCTTCGCTTAACGAATGGCTCGTGTACGTCCTGAGCTGGCGTTTATCGCCCGTGACTTAAGAATTCTGGGGCCGATTTCTGCTTTGTGACATATTAATTAAAAACGGGCAGTTTCGAGAAATCGCATGCCTCTGTAAGAACATTGGTGGTTGCGACACCGAACCGGCTATCTCAACAATTTGCGATTTGATTAAGGGTGACGTTACTTACTATTGCGATGCTGCATTCCGTATCTTGACATGTTAAGTTCGGTAGCGCATAATTCACAACTATCAACCAATTCTATATTAAGCATTGCCTATATGCCTTTCTCATGTGAATTACATTTCAAGACGGAAAAGGAATGTGTCGTGAGCGTCACTAAAAACAAACGGCCAAAATTCAACGATACTCAGCGCTACCCATTCATACCCAAACTAGGATAGATTGTTGCTCCCTCGTTTCTGTATAATCACCAAAAGTTTCGCACTATGCCGATCTCTTCAGCGAATTGTTTATCCATTTATTATAACATTCACTTTTATTCATTGAATGCGCTATATGAGACGTTTTGTTGTTAACCGTAGCTGTGATCATTCGTTTAAAGTAGTTAGTTAAAAACTTATATTTTGTTTTAGCTAAATGAATAAGGATTTGCTATTTAATCAACCTTGCTTGTGCTTTTAGCCACGAATGCACTGTTAGAACAAATGAATGATGCTTGAAGCATGGACGGCATTTTATTAAAGTGGACGAATTACCTAAACGGTGGGTTTGACGCTATACATCACCGAGTTTATCATTTTAATAAGCGCCTCAGAAACTAATCTTTGTCATCATTAATCGCATAGGCTGGCAGCCAAGATACTTCATTCTGGAAGATGGCATCTTGTCATACTACCATTCCAAGGCTGACATCAATAACAGCTGCAAAGGGTCCATTAAAGTTTCTGCTTGCGACATCGTAGGTTAGCAATTCGGTTTATTAAATTTTATTACTTCATTTTGTTGTGGCATGTCACATTCTGTTTAAAAAATTATGATGAATGTAAGACTTAAGAAAAATTACTTTATCTTATAATTCCATTTCTTCCTGTTAAGCTCACCCAACTGATCATACTCGTGTGGACATAGTTGTGCCAGGAGAGGCCTATTATTATGTGAAGGCCTCCACTCAACAGGAAAGGCAGCTTTGGTTGGTAGCTTTGGGTACGTGCAAAGCCAGAAGCTATGATACCATTTTGAGGTTTTCAGCCACAAACTCAGGTGAATGATGTAAAATTAGATGCATTTTCATTTGAACTTTATGGCCCATTGACAGCAATTGTTTTAGTATTTTAGCAATTATTTGGTGTCAGTTAATTATTAGGCAGAGCATAAACAGTAAATATAAAATACATTATTAGCCATTAATGAAATAAGTCTCTTGGAAATTATGCATTTCTGCATTTTTTTGTTCATTAAAGATATTGATTTCTATAATTTGTCAGGAACTGGTAAGTTGGAAAATGAGTGTCCAACTGGAGAGGAATTATTGAAGGCCAAAAAGTCAGAACTGGTCATGTACAGGGATATGTTAACTCAGCAGTTGTACAACATCAAAATGACTTTAAAAAGAGAACCTCCTAACATTGATGTCAGTTATTCCAAGCATCTTAAATTTATTTCTATTTCTGAATGACATTATTGGGACATCTTATGTATTGTAGTGACTCAATCTCTTTCTAGGTCTTGAACGAGGCGTCTGCTCTGGTTAACGTCACGTGCGAGTCATTCATAGGCACACTTGAAGATTGCATCCAATTGGTCGATTTGAATTCCTACGTTCGGTCCAAAGACTCTCTCAGTCCTACTAGTGAATCAAAATCCTTTTTCAACAAGGTCAGCATACTTTACTACAACTGTCACCCCATCTTGATATTGGCATTGTATTTTGATTTTGTTAAATTTGCTAAAATGTAATTGTATTGATTGAAGACAAATTGATGATATTTCAAATTATTAACTTAAACTTTGTGTTCATTAGTCTTCATCTTGGGGATCTCAACAGATGGCAAGACATGTACCAATTGTCAATCGGTCAGTGAGGCCCATTTTGTGATGAGTTTGTAATTGACACCAACTAATAATTAAATTAATTATAAACAATATTAACAAATCTTCTTTAGCCTCTGCTAAAAGGCTCACCGTAACCATCAATATTTTGATTTTAATTTGTCACTGCAGTTCATAAATTCAATTGAATTTTTTCACAATTATTTAATAAACACGCACTCGTTTTTCAGAAAACACAGCACTTCACGAGCCAGTTCGGAAGAGAAGGATTCTTCTTTACGATCAAATGCCAACCACTCGGCCACTTTCCCACCCTTTGACCAAAACGGAGATGGCCTGCGGGCCGTTTGTCATCAACATTCCATTCCGAACCGAGCGACGGTCTCTCCAAAGCCGTTATCAGTGCCTTCATCGCCTGCTTCTATCACGAACTGTGACCCCTTCGGGAGTTCTGACGAGTCGTCTGCCATCAACGGTCGCTTTGATAAGGCGTCTGCTGATGCAAACTGCGATGCCAGGCTGCCAACTTTTTTTTCCCGGGTAGCGACGAGGTCAGCTTTGGGATAAAAACAAGTCGTCCGATTCAAGATGTACGAATAAATGAATAAATAATTTCATTCATTTTCAATTACTAGTTTCCTGGATGTGAAACTCACAGAGGGAATGGAAATTCCGACGGTTCCCTTTCTGGACGCATGTCGCTGCTTGGTTTCAATATTTGGTAATCTTAGAGTATATACTGGTTCTTTTTTAAATGATTCCCACCATTTTATCCTAATTAATTGCCTGTTGAAAACCAACGAATGAATTAAATGCAATTTTTTTTTATTTGTTTATTTGAAGATAAATTCAATGAGCAGGCATTCATCATCGGAAAGCTGGACATCTTTGGTAACATCAGGGTTAGTCCTTGAAGATCATTTGTATATGACAAATCATTAAGTCAGAGCAATCCTCATGCGAACGATGAACGTTGTGATATCATTTCTAACAATCATTCTCTTATTTATTATTAATCTTAATTTCTTATTTTCATTTCCATTGTGATTAAAACAAACTTTATTTTTTTTTAAATTAACAGAAAATCCACCAAAAATACACCAGCTCTCCCGAGTCCTTTCCGACTTTACAGAAAATGATTCTTTCAGAGATCAAGAGAAAAGAAGCAGAAGACATCAATTCAGCAACTGTTGCCCTTTTGTGGCTTTGCAAGTAATTTGCTGCTGTCATATATTTCTGCCTTTGGTCATTTGACAATCCGATTTAGTGAATTAGTTTTGCGATTATTACGTAGTTATCAATGAGTCTAACATTATCGTCACAATCAACGATATTTCTTGGCACTGGTTACCAAAAATTATTATCTTTGTTGGTATTGATTATTGCTATTGATAAGTTTGGTCTTTATTTAATGTTGTAATACCATTATCATCCAGAATGATACTCTGTGATATATTTTACAACTTCCATCTCCAAAGCCCGACTGATTTAATGTTTCGATCCCTCGCAGGTCGCTCGAGTTCACGAAAGATTTGATGCTTCGACTGGCAGAACAAGAAGGAGACCTCAGCTCAGATGACATGAAGCTGGTGGTTGGAGAGGTTTATGAGAGGGTCCTCAAGAATTACCACTGTTGGGTTGTCAGAAGTGCCTTCTACGTTAGTGATTTAAGACAAAGTTATCATTTATTGCAGTTGTTGTTATTATTATTGTTATTATTTGTATGTTGTTATCTCTCTCCTTGTTTGGCTATCTCTATCTTTATTAGAATTTCATGTCATACTACATTATATCATTTTTAATGTTATAATATAGCTATTCTTCTAATGGTCTTAACTTTGTTTACAAGAATCTTGCTCATATCTGATCATTGCAGATGATTCTTCCATCTATTCCACCTCTGAATCAGATGCTAGCTTCTCTAGCAATTGACTCCAGCCATGTTGAAAATCAAAACTTCAGAATATCACTCAAATGTGACGTTAAAGATTACCTTGTCGGTTTGAAATCAATCCTCCATCTTCTTCAAATGTTCTTTGATGCCCATCAATTGAAGATCAAGGAAGAAGTGGATTAACATGCTAAAATCTTTTTCGTTACTGTTTCAACTGAGAATATCAAATTTAAAAACCATTTAGTGATGATTTTTCCAATTGAGTTATTAATTTTGATGAGCTGTCTGTTCAATTTTTCTTTTCATTTTGTGTCCATCTTTTATGTGCCTCTTGGGTCAACATGATTGATATTGCGTTTTGGGGAAATAATCAAAAAGGGCTATATGTGCGTTGTTGATGTACAGTATTTTGTTTTGTCGATATCAAACCGGGCATGGGGATCGCCATTTTGCAAAGTGCGTTCAAAATATCTTCATAAATATCTTGGGTTCGGGTGAATTTCGCTTCGCTAGTGTGGAGCGGACAGCGTTTGTTTCTCGAACCTGTGGCGATCATGAAATCCCAAATTTGGGTTCCAAGTTGGAAAGCGTCACGAGGGTGGTTATGTAGACAGTCGTATCTTTAATAATGCATTACCGCCCCTGAAAGCATAGTGAACATAGTTTAATGAGCATTTTTGTTGAGATCAAAACATCACTAAGAACGGAGAAGAGAGCAAATAAAAACGGTCATAGGATGAGTATTATAACAGAATCTAAAAGATATATAGAGTACGGTATTATCAGTCAACCAAAGAGCATCATCAAAGATCTCTATCCTGAATCAACTTAGAATAATCCTGACGGAAACATACGAAATAAGACAAATGATAGGATTTATCAGTTTAATCATAAAATATTTCATTAGAATAGTTTCAATTACCCATTACGTTAATAAATAGTTATGTATATAAGATATTTATATTTAAAGTTACAGTCTGATAACTGAATAATTTTTATTAAAATATTAAAATCTTTAAAATATTTTTTGCCGTAATTTTTTAGATTTTTATGAATTTCACTGTGAACGCAGAATAACATTTTATTGTTTGTTGGCGTTCTTCCCATTTCCTTTCCGTTCGACTGTAGGTAATGGACGTTTGATTTTCGTTTGTGGTTTCAATATAACATTATTTCATCGGTCAGATATTTTTAGTTTTGAAACGTAAATACGCACAGTATTGATGCGTCGTTTAATAATGTCAAAAAATTATTTGTTTGATCCGCACGTGCCGGCACATTGGATTTTATTTGCATGCGTACTTTGGAATGGGATTCTAATCAGGTGAATTGAATTTTCCAGAAATGGTTGAGACACAGGCCATGTCCAAGAAACAGGTCGAGAAATTCGTTGAGAAGCCAATCAACGGAGATAAAAATGGTGGCAAGAGAAAGGTTGCAGTCAGGAGGCTGCCCAAGTCGTATCCTACTCAGGAGAAAGCCTGGAAGCTGAGAACCCACAAAAAACCATTTTCCCAGCACAAGAGGAACATCAGGGCAAGCATCACCCCTGGAACAGTTTTGATCCTTGTTGCAGGAAGACATAAGGGAAAGGTATGTATTTGAATATAACGTTGTTAGATGTTGGGAGTTCATAGAGGTTGATCATTCTTTTTAGAGAGTTGTGTTCCTGAAGCAGCTCCAGTCTGGCCTCCTCCTGGTCACTGGTAAGAGTCCTCATGCCTCCACATCAATGTGTGTTGATATAAAACCATTGTGCTCATGTCTACAGGCCCTTACCACATCAACGGATGCCCTCTGAGACGCATCAACCAGATCTACGTCATCGCCACCAAGACCAAGTTGGACATCAGCGGACTGAATGTCCCCGAGAGGTTGACCGACAGCTACTTCAAGAGGAAGGTCCTCAAGAAGCCCAAGCATGCCGAAGGAGAGATCTTCGACAACAAGAAGGAGGTATGTCATCGAAATATTATAAGGAGTTGGGTTTGTTATGTTTTTAATTGTTTATTTTGTGGCAGGAGTACGAAGTCTCTGCCGAGAGGAAGGCTGACCAGATCGACGTTGACACCCAGCTCCTTAAGGTCATCAGGTCACACCCAGACAAGAAGTTCTTGGTCGGTTACCTTTCAACCTTCTTCTCCATCAAGACTGGAGAATACCCACACAAGATGCTCTTCTAAATGTTTAGCAGAATTAGTAACTGTTGGGCTCAATCTGGTGTGAATAAAAATTTGGCAACAATACTTGGTTTTTGGTTTGTGTTTGTGGCAACCCACATACGGTTCTAATGTGCTATAACATTTAACATGCACTGGTGTCAGTTCTATTATGCGTCTAGTGTTTTGGAGGTATGATGTGCATCAGGAATTGGTTGGAGGTGTTTAGAAGATGTCTTTACATCCTTCGTAGTTTCTCTCCCAGTAATGTCCTTTGTATATCCACTCTTCAGCATCAGTTAGTGGATCTTTCATGAATTTGAACCATCTGCAAAGGGAAATTTCTATTGTATGACAGAAATGTATATCATTAGGCATTGATGATTGACCTTGGTTCCCATTCATCTTTGAGATGTTTCCTCTCCTTCTTGGTTGATCTCTGCTTCTCTTCTACTCTTGTTTTCTCCTCTGCAGCTTTCTCTGGAGAGAATCACGTGCCGAGTTTTAATCGTAACAGTGAATTTGAAAAAGACAAATAATCCTTAGTTGGGAAGATCTCCTTACCTATGTCTCCTTCTTCCAAATGTCTTATGTCTGGTCTGAATCTCGAGTCTGTCGGGGGCAGTGTTTCGAGCATGTTTGGATCCAACTCGTTGAGACTGAGTGCAAATGCAGTGAAGTTGTAGTACTGGGAAATGCAGTAGCAACGTTCACATTAATCATTTACTCTGATTAGTAAGGTCAGTTTTAATTGTTAGATAATAATTATGGCTTGAATTATCAACTTTAGTAGTCAATTGGAACAGATTCTGTGGGACGGGAGGTTATAATAATCCAACATGTGTAGGTTTGTGCATCTTGCTAGATATATCAATAATTTTGTAGTATCAGCATGGTGTTGAAATTTAAAAACAATTTCATGAATCACCATATGCATACATATGTTTCGAGTATATTTCAAGTCCTATTACCTGATTTGAGGATGGTGGACGTGGTTTTGCTTCCCAGAGTAATTTCTGGTTCATCAGGTTCAGGTTGCTAGATGATCCTCTACTAGGTATGTCTTCTGATGGTGTCTGTAAGGAATATTTCAGTTGACCTTCATCCAATAATGCATTTCCAACAATATCAATTGGACTAAGTGCTTCAATTATTAAAAAAAAAACTAATGATGGCAAGTAATATGAACACCCTTATACCTTCACCATGGCAAATGGGGAAGGGCATCTCCTGATGGTCTTATTGTAGGATTCATACACCGAGACATCGTAGCTGTAAAGGGCCTCCAACCACTTTCCATAGAAAGTTCTTACCTTTTTTTGACTGGAAATGTTTAGACATTTGTAAGCAGGTCTGAATGTCCCATTCGCTAGTTAGTGATTTATGACCGACTTCTAATATCAGAACCGATTGTTATTTGTTGTATAATTAACTTTTGTTGTTATTTATTATCCTTAGTTCGGCCCTTCACTCACTTGTAGTCGTACATGTGTCCTTCAATTTTGTGAGCATCTCTTCCCAGAAAATCAACAGATTTGAAGTGAAGTGTGCTTTTATATTTTGTAGAAGTATTGATTACTTCCATAGTTCCTGACTGTGAATGATCCAATTATTAATTTACTTGTGACATTAAACTGAAATGAATTTACAAAAGTGACTGACGTATACATTTATTTATTGTATTATTGGACAAATAAATCAGGAAGACAGTAAATCATAATTATCATAAATAGCGTAATTTTAATGAAGAAATAATTTATAAAATTTATCTTTACAATTATTAGTTGTTATACTTCATAATTATCTCACAATCATTATTAACTTAAAAGTTCTTTACACTGTGAAATTTCAATTTAGTTTTTATGGTAAAGCTTAAAAATCATAAAACAGGAATGCTAACATGCTCAATCCACATCTTTCCAACAAGAACATTGTTGACAGTGCAGTTGACATTGTGCCAAGTGTAGGTTTCATTGTGTCTTTCAATGTTATTGTGCGATAAATGTATGTTGTATGTTAAACCATGATAAATTAATTGATATCATGATATCATGAACCCACTTCATCTTACAAAATGTTTTACAACTTTAATAAACAACATCATATGCTCGACCATTCGTGATCATATACAGCTGTAAATGTAAAACTTTACACCAACTGACTTCTTCAGGTTCAAGGTTATCATTCCCTTTGGGGTGACTTCAATGGACTTGCCCCAGAATTTCATTTTTGGTTGTATGGACCCATGGATGGTAAAGTGCTCCCCTTCACCATAGAAAGCACTGACAGGTGGATGGTGGCTTACTTGTTCGCACACAATTTTAAAGCCCAGATCAGGTCTAAAGAAGGCGTTTGTCATTTTATTTACTTAATTGTCAATTTTTATTCGATCGATTATTTGAAATTAATCGAGCTTATTTTTCTTTATCGGAGCAAGAAATGGTTACTTCACCTGTCCAATTCATATGTTTCTCCAAGTAATGGATTGAAAGGTTTTCCAATTCTCTCCCAATTAGAAGAAGTGGCTGACACAGCAAATGCAGTCACCAACTATTCACAAAATAAATCCCAATATAGATGACCCTAATAAATAAACCACTGTAAACATAAAATATCTACACTGTTTATTGTAAAAAAAAATTGTAGAACAAAACTCAGCAAACAAAAAAATTAACTGACATTTTTGGAGGCTTATGAACTCAAAGAAGCTCAAATTTATTTCTGAATGGATGTTGCACCAACTTCCAGCCTTTCGATATGGTCACAGGAGTTGCTGGCATTTATCAGGAGATGAGAATACTCAAGATATTCCACCATTCTTTGTAGAAAGCTTAGCGGTTCATTTAACACAACAGGCATAGTTATTTTTGATAACTCCTTTAAAAAAATGTACTTAATTTAAACTTAATTTAATTTAACATATCTTTGTGATCAGATAAAGCACTATAAATGTATGGAAAAGCATGAAATTAAACCTGATCAATATCTAGGCTACCCATATATACAATTCATTCATTAATGACATTATACTTAACAGCACATAGTTACATCAAAAAGAGCTCATTAGTTAATAGCAGAATTACTGCACTACTAACGTGTAAAATACAAACTTAACCTTTCCTATGCATTGCTTGAGGATGCTAATGGCGTTGACATCATTTCTTTCGTACATGGGCGATGGTAGGCACAACCTTGATCAAGTCAAGTAATTTAACTCAATTCAATCGTTTTCGAAGACTTCTACACCTCCTTAATTGATCACATTCTGAAAATTCGCCGGACGAAGCACAAACTTTCGTCTGCAGCTTAACGTTATCGATTAAAAGTTGGGTTATCAAAATGGTATTCGTACTTTGTAAAATTTTGTATTAGTGAATAACATTACCCCATAGGGAAAATTAAAATAATAAAGCATTCCACTATTTGTTTTAGATATGGGCCACTCTAAAAACCGTTACTTATCCAAGAGGTAACCTGTGCTTATATCTTCCACTTTGGTCAGTCACATCCTCAGAATTTTTATTGCTATTTCCAATAGAAAAATGATGTAGTTTACTCTCAATAGCTTCCATGATTCAAGGAATACCTAGAACTTGTCAGATCATCCGCTTTCCATCGGATGACAAAAATAGAATTCTCAGGGCTCTAGAACGAATGCAAAAATTCTGTGAATGGAATTCTGAGGCGCAACGACCTTATACGGTTTATAAAAAAAACTCTGTTATTTGCAATTTTTATCAAACTACACCCATATTTAATTTGCAGCAGTGCATATTCTTTTAAATAATTTCATAACATGCTGTATTTGCAAATGTACACAACGTCGTTACACCAGAAAATGGCGAAGTTGACAGTTAAAAAGAAATCGTACGGGAGTTTGACTACATAAACCTAACAATATTTCTTGACAAAAATGGAGTTCTTTAGTGGAGATAATGAATCAAATGAAATAAACAATGCAAGTGATAAATCCCATGTGGAGGACACTCACTCAGAATCAAATTATCCAGGAAGCCGAATTGATGCCTCGACGAACAAGCAACAACCAGTGATTACTCAAAGAGGAAGTAAGAATTTTTGGATTCGAAGTTGGATGGTAATGGCAGTCATAAATGGCTTCACAATATTTGTTTCCATTTGCGGAACTTTTGGAATAAAATTCTTGCACGACAGATATTTTGAAAAGTTCTCGTTACTCGATTCCTATGACCGGGGTTCATTCATTTCCCTAATCACATCAGTTTATTTGACTTGTGCTGTGATCAGTTTCATGGGAATCTTGATTCTCATCGTTGCGCAGAACAGAAACAGAAGAGGTAGAATGCGTTACATGATTTATGCTTACGTTGGCTGGACAGCAGCACTGTGTACTGTTTTAGTTGGGTTATCAATTCAGTGCATTGCTGTGACTTTCGCCATTCAAAATCTCTTCAAGGTTGTACTTTTTGACATGGTATGAGGGCAACCGTAGATATATGGTGAATGGCTCTTCTCTATAAAAAGAACTTAATCACATGAATAAATCGTTTAGAGTGGTATTTTTATGTCCATGATATTATACGGCCGGATTCCAGAAGTAGCAAATAAAATCAACAGCCTCCAATTTGATCTCCAATGTTGTGGCAGTTTTACATTCTCCGAATGGTTCTCAATAACTTGGTCTGACAGGGTCTCCAAGCTGAATCTAAATCTTCCTAAAAGTTGCTGTGATCTCATTAACTACAACAAGGACGAGTGCATTTTACATGCTCCATTCCAAGTACTAATATTCATTCTGATTTTTTTGTGTGATTATTTACTATTTTCTTTGTAGAACCCTGAAAGCTTGACACCGTGGAAGGACGGATGTGTCAATAAATTGGAGGACGTTTACGCTTTTATCATAAGACTCTCCCTTGGAATCTTGATGATTCTTTCTATTTTAGAATTCACGTTATTGATTATGAGTTTTATGAACATTCCTTCAATCAAAAATTATGAGACCGTGGTCATTGAGGAGCGGATCAAAATTATGCTGAAGAGACTGAAGGAACACAAAGCAAGAAGAGACGAAGAAGCTGTTATTTCAGAGTAATTAGTTAATAAATAGTTCAAATAGTTTTTAGTGGCCTTTATGGACTCAAGAATTATGCTAAAATGATTTTCACTTTGGGACTTTAACAATCCAAGTCGAATATTTTGTTAGGCATTGAGAAATGTTTGGCCCGGAGGTTACTTCTCTGAGAATTTCTGCTAGTGTTTATAATGGATATCCAACATTTTTCATGGTTAATAAAAGAAACAAAATATTTGGAATGTGTTGCCTACAATTTTTCAAACGTGGAAACAGCTTTTAATTAAGATTTATATTTTAAAATACTATCACTTTATCCATAATTTTGTCTTGTTTGGATTTTGTAGATTCTAGATGTCTACAGCGCATTCAAAATGGCTGCAGTTGGCGTGGGGGATGCCGATGATGGATCGGCAAATAGTTTCGTAGAGCGATCGTTTTTAAAGTTTTATAAACTTACTCGGTCCGATTTGCCGTTATTATGGCGAATTCTTCCCAGGATCAATCTGCTAACTTGTTTTCTTGACTTCTGTGGAATGTTATACGTTCTGACTATTCATTTAAACTTCAGGTTTTACTTGAAAAAGATTGATGGATACGACAAGGGCATATTTACGGCACTCCTAATTGTTTCGTGCGCCGCTGGTTGCATCATTTCGTTAATAAATTATTTTGTCACATCGCGTCAAACAATGAAATCAAAATTGGGTCGAAGTCGATATTTCGTCTGCTTCAATATGGCCTCGAGTTTTCTTTTGGTTATCCTGTTCTCATGTGCGGCAGTCCTGTGCATCGCGACATTTCTGAAAGGAGATTTGATGTTCAAGGTTTGTTAGAACATGTCAAAAGCTGCATTTACTTCTTTGTCCCATATCCACTAAAGCAGCCATTGTATACAATTTAATTTACACTTATTATTTATATTTTTATTTATATTTTCGCCTTACAGAGTGGACTTTACAGAAGCCTGGAATTCTATTCAAGCAACTCGGAGACATCCTTTTTAATAGATTCTCTTCAAAAAGATATTAAATGTTGTGGAAATGATAACTTCACGGATTGGTTTACGGTGGGTTGGTCACCGCTGGTCAACTCGGGGACGATAGGATTTCCTAAAAGTTGCTGCAAAGAGGTACCCTCTTCCGGAGAATGTGTCAACATAATTGATTTCAGGGTGAGTGTCTCAGACAAATTTAAATTACGTCCAAATGTTGATTTCTGATGGTTGGTAAATTTGGAGTAGGAAAAGTACTTGGGCGGTTAGGAGCAATTTTAGTGAAACTTTAGTTTCCTCCTTTATTGAATCATAAGAACTCAGCGGATGTATTTCCTTAATTGTTTTGTTTTCAGAATCCACTGGGTTTAACTCCATGGACTGATGGATGTAGCCTCAAACTCCAATACATTTTCAGCCACAAAATGGCTGTCATGGCCTCAATATTCGTTCTATTTTCGGTCGTCCAGTTACTTGTGGTGATTCTCTGCTGGCTGAACGCGACCTCTATTGCAAGTCACGAGAACCAAGTTCACGTTGAGCGCGTGAATGTCTTGAAAAACAAAATTCAAATCTTAAATATCATGAGATTAAAGATTGGTCGTGTTGGAGGCAACCAATATTTAAAATAATGTCAGTCCTTTAATTTCGTGATTATTATGTCGAATGAGAGAGGAGCGTCACGTTTGTTTTTGTTTGGCCCATCCCTTTTGAAATCATTCGTTGGAAGGGCCGATCATTCCTGAGTTCAAAATTATGGCGGCGCTTTCAAATTTAGATGCTCCGGAGAGCTACGATGAATCTGAAGAGGAATTTATGTACGTGGGAAGCAACGAGGTTTCCGAACCAGAATTTGATAATTCTGAGAGTCCGTTGCTTCCGGAAAGGGATGTCGATTCCAGTTCTTTTGAGATTGTTGGTGAATCGATGCTGCAAGGGATTGCATCGGATGAATTGCTGGAAAGAAGTGTAACATCGAAACTGGAAATCGAGCGAACAGAGTCCAGGTTGTGGGTCGCACTGACCTCGGCAAATGCCGTTGCGGCTATCGTTAGTGGGCTTGCGACCTGTTTCACGTACCTGGGTCGCGTTGGAGACAAACCTTATTTTTATATCGTTGAGGGTTACGACGGAGGAAAGGTCGAACAAGCTTATTTGGTAGTGATGATCCAGATTGGGACCTTGTTCCAATTCGGCGTATTTGTTACTCTCTGCAAATATTTAGGTAATTGTTCGCTGAGTATTGCAGTATTTAGAAACTTTGGAATGTCTTCTAAGAGCCAAGTATATGTTTTTTTTATTTACAGGCACAAACAGAAAGAAAATGAGGTTTGTTATTTATAACTATTTGGGCTGGATGATCGCCTCACTGGTTCTTGTAATTGGAGGGATTATTGTTGCTTTGATCTTGCACTATGTTAAGGAAAATCTTTTTTGGGTTAGTTCTATATTTTTTATAGGAAATCTGCTATTGTCGGATACGCTAAGAATTATGATGATATCTGCGATGGTAATAAACACAAGTTAGAATATGTTATTAGTTTTAAGCTGATGTCTGTTTGATAGGGCTTTATGGTAGTCTTCCTATTAATGAGTATAATGTATCAACTTAAATTGATTGTGACTATTGGATGTGCAGGGTTACAGAAAGAGTATGATTCAATTCAGCTTGGAAGTTAGTCAGCAGAAGATGATACATCGGATGCAAACCACGTTGGCATGCTGTGGCTTCAATAATTATACAGAATGGTTGCAAATGACGTGGTCAGACAAAATATCGAAGGTGGACTTGGGTAATTCGAATTATATGAAGTGATATCCGCATTTTTCTGGATGAGTTTTTTGTATAAGAATAATTTAAAAACGAAATTTAATATATTTGTTAAACTCATACACACACTCACTGTTTTGAATCTTTAGGTTTTCCCATGAGTTGTTGCGCTAAAGACCATTACAATTCTAGCTTTCCTTGCATCAACTTCGCATCACGACAAGTAATGCTTTTGATTTTAAGCATTTGATGTTCTTATTCTCAGTTTATTTTTGTACTTTACATGAAGAATATCGGATCTCTGACTCCCATAAAGCAGGGCTGCAAAGTTAAAATCACAGCATTGTACGAAAGATTTCTCAACACTGTTTTGGTATCAGTACTAGTTGTACTAGCGTGCCTCATTTCCATCATTTCACTAAGTATGCTTTTACTAAAAGCGATGCAAAAAGCAGAAGATATTTCCATGGAGATGACGGTCGTGGAGTTGGCCCAAAAGTGGCGCCATAAAGATGCTAATACTTGAGAATATTGTGTCAATAAATATCTTCACAAGCCAATTGTTTGTATTCGTAATTTCCGAGTAGATTTGTTTAAGATTTAGAGTTTGATACTACAATGACATCTGCTTAACTGCGGTTTAAATCCTGAAATCTTGTCGTGATATCTCAAAGCATGAGTTTAGACGTTGCGGAAAAAGTGAAAGATGCCACAAATTTGAGTAGGATAATTACAGTTCTGGAATTTATTTTCATTCAGAAATACTCAGAAAATGAGAAACGTGGCACATTATTTATATTTTATCGTGACATCCATTTCTCGGATTATGGTTTGTTTTGTTTGTTATTAATCCGCGTCGGGTTGGTCTGTCATCTCCATTGCTTAATCACGAATCTAAAGTGAGTTTTTTTTTTAAATTTCTACCTTGCAAACATTACTTTAAAGATTCTATTCTAGATTTCATGTTGTACTCGGCTGAAGCCATTTTACTCTGGCTATATTAAACTAAAATTCTGTTGTGGTAGTTGCTAAGCAGTTGACGCAATAAGATCATAGATTTCTGAAGTGCATTTTGTAAGGTAATAGTGAAGATTATATTAGTTCTCGGTCTCTTTAGACATGGATTTTATTGTCAACGAGCTGCCAGCAGAGCATTCGCAAAATGAAGAGTTAAACTCTTGGGAAGTAGAAAGTGCTGCAAGCATTTCATCAGAAGCAGAAACTGCCAACCAAAATGATGACGAACATCTATTGAAAGACGAATCGTTTGAAGCGAGATTTGCTCGTCTATACGACATCCCGTTGAATGCAAAGGAATCCAGAAAATGGAAAGTCATTTCAATTGTCGACCTTATTCTTTCCATATGGAGTGGTGTCAGTTCACTTATCATTTTCGTGATGTACAGAAACACAGACAAATACTTGAGGGTACTGGAGAGCTACGACAACGGTCATTTGATAGTCATCTTGGCCATGGTTGGAGGCACCGCATGTTTGACTTTCCTCTTTGGATTTCTGACTACTTGGGTTGCCTCAGTGCGATCAAAAGCAGGGGGGATGAGATTTCTTATTTATGGTTATCTCGGATGGGCAGCAGGACTATTATTCATTTCCGTTGCATCTCTGTTCGTCTGTATCGTCGTTAATTCTCTCGTGCCAAAAATATTTAGTGTGAGAAATGCGTTTTATATTAAGGAAAGGCTTAAGTAATTGTCCGATTACGTAATTCCAAGCAAAGGATTACAATCTTGATCCACTTAAGAATATCACAAAGAAATATCATAATAGTCGAATTTTTTGAGGGAAAATATGAGATGTTATCAGATTTTTCAGTTTTTCAATGGACCAAAGTCAAGGGTTAACTTATTTAGAGCAACCTGTTCCTTACCTTGCCCCAATTACGACCCTGAGTTTAATAATCACTCAATGAGATCTAATGCGATATACTAGGATAGTAAATAAATTATTAGGCGAGCAAATATATGTTATTGATTACAAAAATCAATAATATCGTTGTCCATTTGCAGTCAGGTTTCATAGTAAACATGCAGAAGTATAAAAGCGATTTGAATATTCGCGAAATCATCCACTCCCTGCAAGCAGACAACCGATGCTGTGGTAATTCCAACTACACAGAGTGGTTCTCCGTAGATTTTTCACAAGAATACCGGAATACGGATATTGGATTTCCTATCAGTTGCTGCAATATCGTCAAGTACTCGAAAAATGACTGCGTTTTCAAAGCTGCATTTATGGTAAGGAATTGATATTCAACATCTTATGATTCACTAGTCTGTTAATGTACTTTATGGCAAATCGAATGTTTTAAGTTAATGCCATCAACTGTCATTTTTCCACAGCAAGCTAACGTTTTGACACCATACAAACTCGGCTGTTTGAATCTTCTCAAGGCTAAGTATCAAAGCATCCTAAAATATTTGATAGCCATTTTCTCGACGGTCATCTTGGGTGACTGCCTTTGTTTGTCACTGACTGTCAGAAACATGCAGGCACCGAAATTCCTAGATGATGTCATGGTTAGCGAGAAAGAACGCTTGCTGTCTCTCAAGTACAGACAAGATAAAGAAGCGAAAAAGAATAAAATGATTTTGTATAATTTACTACATCAAAATGACGCTAAACTTTTGAAAGAAGAGATGTGAACTTTTAATTGTTGGTTAGAACCGTCAATTAATTTATGTAATAAATTATATCTCTATCGTTAATATTATTATTATTTGCCTGCAATATTCGCCACTGTTAAACACACTTTGATGGAGATAGGATATAGGATAATTTCTGTCTATTTCACCTTCATGAGTTTACTTTTGATCATTCTTCGTTTTGTTCGATTTGTTCATACCTCTTGCGAGAGCTGTCTGCTGCAGATGATAAATATTTAGGAGAGTTGAAAGCGTTTTGGTTTGATTTAAATTTTTCATAAAGTACTTTTTTTATCCTTGAGTTTGACTTCCCTCTTTTTGAATAAGGAAATAGTTAGACTCTAATCTCGACAGAGACAGCAGTATGTCCTCAGAGATGAAAACAAATAATGAAGGAGGGTTTTCTTTAGTGAAAGGCTTCAAGAAACTAAAATCAAAAATAGTTCGTAAAAAATTAAGGAAGAGCGAGTCGGAGTCAGATGCGGAAACATCGAGACCTCTTATTGGATCAGCAGAAATCAAAATGGTGAAGGGTTCGACAACGTCAAGGATGATTTTACTGCTAAATTTTCTCTCCGTTTCTATTTCACTGATGGGCTCAGGATCTATTGCTTACAAATATTACAGGAACATAAACTATTTCGATGTTTTCGGTGGTTATTATGGAGGTATCGTTCTCTTGGTAACATTGGGAGTTTATTGTGTGACTATCTTTATAAGCATGGCGGAAATATGCTGGTCAGTTATCGATATGTTTAAATTAGTACAGTGGAATTTAGATGTCACAATACGTGCTTATACATGTATGTGGTGGACTGCTGGATTGTTTGTCATGCAAGTCTGTGTTATATTGATGGCCCATTCTGCCTCTGAAAACATTGATGATATAGGCAAGGTCGAATTTGGATACATCAACCTCAATTGTTAAATATTTTTAGATTTTAAGTTTGAATCGTTGGCTTGTACTACCAAAATCAAGACTAAATCTCTTAAGTTTTTTTTTGTTATGATCTCAATTATCGCCTTCAATGATTTCAGGGAAGTTTTTTCACATCCATGTTGAAATTCCAAAAAGACAACGAAGTTCAAGAAAAGGTGAATCAAATGCAGTCAGAATTGCATTGCTGTGGCACAAAGGGTCACAGAGAATGGTTCAAGGTCACATGGTCTGACATGATGGACATGGATTCCATTGGATTTCCAAAGAGTTGCTGCAACCTTCAACAGCTTCCCATGAAGGATTGCAAACATATCACCAAGTCTCAAGTAGCGGAGAATAATATTATTAATCAACACCTACCACTATATAACCAATAATATTACTAGGATAATAATAACAATAATAATATTAAATGATAATATTATTGATTTATCATTCAAAACTAAGGATTAAGCCTCCAAGTTAGGGAACAATTAACAGACAGTCAATATTACAACTCTAACTGAACTCCTTTTAACATAATCTCTAAAACATGTACTTTGACTTGACTAAACAAGATGAGGAACCAAGGACGCAAATAACGATTAACTCCGAAAAGTTCATCAAATTCTTTCTGTTATTTAGCAAGTCAAGAATTTAACACCTTGGAATCGAGGATGTCAGAAAGCTTTTAAGGAAGTTTTCTTGAGAGATCTAAAGACCATCATTTGCATCACCCCAATACTTGTTGGACTTCAAGTGAGATGGCCCTACCTCAATCATTTTCACACAATGGTATCAATAGGGATATCTTAACTGATAATCTCATAATGTTGTCTTATGATGGTAGTCATAATCTGGAAGCCATTTTAAAACCTAATGTGACCCTAACAGGAATAGGTGCATTATCAAATTTATTTTTCTCTTTCAGCTATCGATATTTTTAACTTCTGCCATTGACATATATTGGACCAAAAAAACCAAGGTGGTCAATGCTGATAAGAAAAGGAAGAAAGCTCTTGATATCCTGGAAGCTTAAATATGGCTTCTGGATTGCTTCACCCTCAAAATCACTAGGTCAAACAAAACAAATCTCAAATTGCCTTATCCCCAGTAGTTAATTATTTTTTGCTTGTTGTTTTTTATTTACAAAAAATACATCTTAATCAAAGTGGTTACAAAACACAAGACATGATGAGTTCAAGACTTGGAGTTACTTTTCCTTCTCCAATGTTGACTGCAGAAGCTCGAGTGCCTCCTTGTATTTTTCCACGAATTCTTCCAACTCTGATCCTGGTATTTGGATTTCCCTCATCTTTTCCTTTCCGGCATCTTTGAACATTTTCTTGAAGTGATGGATCTGTTGAAAATGTATCCGATTGTAATATTACAGTAATGCTCCATTAAGAATAAAAAGGAACTCCCTCCATTGGTTTATGTATGAATAAAAGTATTGGGGGAAAAAACTGTGATGACAACAACAAAATTGTTATCAGATGAAGGTTACTAACCTCTTTCTTCTCCAGTATCGTGATGGCTTTTCCGGTCTTTCCGGCCCTGGCCGTGCGCCCAACTCTGTGTATGTAATTTTTCATGGTGTGGGGAGCATCATAGGAAACTACGCACTCCACGTTGTCCAGGTCAAGTCCCCTCGATGTTGCATCTGATGATATCAACCTGGAATGGACATATGCTGAATTAGATCGTAATGAGTATTTGTAATTGGTTATAGCAGTTTGAGGAGATTAATTGTGTCTACAATTATGTCTTTGGTGGTCAAGTTAATTTGCCTAAGCTCATCGAAAGTAACTTGTGATGGTTGTGGGCAGTCAGTTTTATCCATAAGGATACCTACAGCTCAATTTTGCCACTGGTAAACTGCTTGATTATTCTTGCTCTCAGGTTCTTGTCAATGTGTGAGTTGAATTCCTTTGCTTTGATATTCATCAGTTTCATCAGAGTGCAGAGTCTGAATTAAAGATTGTTAAGTTCAGCATAGTCTCTTGCCTCATGTTAACATGCATTTAATGATTCAGTTGGATCAAGTTGAAGCTGATCCTTCTCTTGATTGTATGTGGTGCTCACCTGTGAGTCGTCTCAACAGAGTTTGTGAAGCAGAGAAGGTTCTTGTGCTCCTTCATGAGATGCAACAGGACCATTGGTCGTTCGGATTTAGGACACTCCACAAATATTTCCTTAAATGTAATTTTACAGGCACAATCAGATCTTAGTTTGTTTATTAGCAGAGGTTTTTCAGAATTAAATCAGTCTTTATTTGACAACCAGAATGTAATAAGACCAAAAATGGTGCCTGATGAGTGGTTATTAGTTGGCAATGTGTGAAATACTAACCGTGAGACTGTCGGGTGTGAGATATTTTCCGAGCAATTCGTTCTTTTGAGCCTTCTCATTCTTTTGCTTTTTGTTTTCTGTTTTTAAATTAACAATCAATTAAGAAATCAGTCAGAAATAAATATAAAAATGGGGGACAATTTCATTAAAATGGATTATACTTTCTAATAATATTTTCTTTGTGACAGTGTTTTATAAATTTTCTCACCATTTGCTTGGCTGGGTCCATCTTCATCATCACCATCATCCCTCTTCCGTTTGTTCTTTCCACTAGGAACTGCTGTAAATAATTTGGGCTGGTACAATCTCAGATTCTCCAGTTTTTCTGGATCATGGGAGAGTGTGGCCGAGAAGAGTAATTTCTGGAGTGGAAGTCTGGGAACACTGAAATACTCAACGCTGGGGACAAAGTCGAAGGGAGTGCTCCGGTCGGACGGATCGGGATTCCTGAACTGCATGACCTCGTGCCTCGCGTTCTTCATGCCCGGCATGTATTCGTTCTCCTCCTTGATGAACGGTTCTAGCACGGCTCTCTTTAGGTACGACATCCAGTTGTGTTTCATGTCGTCCATCATTCTGTCGGCTTCATCGATGACCTACGACAATTGTCATGCATGAGCGGTCACGTCAAATTTTAATTAGGAAAGCCACATGGATTCAATGTTGTTGCTTGTCTCAGAGGCTGAGAATATTCTCACCAGGAATCTCAGCTTTGTGAGGTTGAATCCTTTTGTCTTCCAGACGTGGTCCAAGAATCGGCCAGGAGTACAAACGACAATGTCCACCTTGCTCTCCAGGCCCCATGGTCTGTCGACAGAAATTACAAA
The DNA here is from genome assembly GCA_034509925.1 of Hirudinaria manillensis. Taxonomy (NCBI): domain Eukaryota; kingdom Metazoa; phylum Annelida; class Clitellata; order Hirudinida; family Hirudinidae; genus Hirudinaria; species Hirudinaria manillensis. The sequence goes on along the minus strand of CM067526.1, from coordinate 2,240,118 downwards.
CAATAAATTAAATACTCATTTCTTCATCTAATTCTGCTTTTTCAGGGCTCACCCTTTCTTGATCAACTTTGCCTGTTCCACTGGGAATGGTTTCAGTCCATTGGCAAGTCCCACCTGTGGTAATCAAGAATGTGAGGTTATCTTTCGATAGTTAAATAAAGAACATATCAATTTACTGAAGTTGATATGAATGGTTAATATAGCATTCCATCTTGAGCATGGACAGAGAGACATCCATTGGCTAAGAATGGTAATTACAATTATAATTTATTTAACTAAATTACCAACAATTTCAAAAATACTTAAGCACATTTCAACGATACTGATAGCATCGGGTCCTGACCGTAACACCAGTCTTGGCAGTAAACATTCTGAAGACCTTGTACACCTGAGTGGCCAATTCAACAACCGGCACCATGACAACGCACCTGATGGCTGGAAATGTCCTGTGCTTTAGAATCTGCCAAAATTTTAGAGGAAAATATTTAATGCAATTATTCGACGTAATTATTTAATTCAATAACTCGATCGAGTTATTACCTGCACTATAGGAAGTACATAGGCCAGAGTTTTCCCGCTGCCTGTAGGTGCTGAACAGCAGATATCACTGGGGTATGAGTCCCCTGGTCCCAGAAACCAACTGGAACGAGTTGTGTTGGCCAAGATTTCTGTCACTACTTGACTCTGCACTGTTGGTGTTTAAAAATGATTTCATTTAAGATTTGCTGAGTCAGGGGGTTCTAACGATTCTGAGAAGAAAATAAATATTGAGCAGAGTTTCCAATGAACTTTGTATCTGTTGAAACATTGAATACAATGCGGCTAGAAATCAAAGGGGTTGTCTTAACTTGTTCGTATATTTGGTTTAAATTAAATTAGCTAATAAACCACATTGAATTTAACATTTGGGTTGATATGGTTTTCATAATATGTTATATATTTAATGCAGAAGTTGTAAGCAAATAATATAGAACAATACATTGAGCATTATAAGCAACCTGGAAAAAATGAGTCAATGTTATTTTCCTTCAAGACGGACAGGATGTCTTCATCCATCAAGTGCTGCAGGTTGGAAATTGGAACAGATCCCTCGGAAATGTTTGGGTTGACCGGAGTAGGATGAGACAACCAATTTGGGAGGGTTCGTTGGACAAACTGTTCAATCAGAAAATTATATTCTATTTCTCACTAATGGTACTTCTCATTTTAGTTTGTAAAACTCAGTTAAACATATTTCTCTTTTAAAGTCGTTCATTGCCTATTTATTTAGAACTTAGTGGGATGTTTTATTCATGATGGCATATAAAAAAAGACACATGATTCAGTTACCATACCAAGTCCCATTACCAAAGTGTGCAAAATATTTTTACCGTCCTCTTCTTCTTCTCTTCAACGCTTGGAATAATAGCAAAGTTTCCGGCTTCGATGACATCGTACTGTTTTTTAGAACCGCTTTTATTTTTCTTGATCGGTTTACTACCGATGTCCTTTTCAATAATCTTTACAACTTTATCTCCAGGAGTTTGAAAATCTTCTTCCTGGTCTGAATAGGACTCGTCAATAGACATAATTCTATTTAAGTGAAAAAAACGTGCGTTCGGAAAGTTATAAACAATAAACTTATTATCGACCTATATTGATAAATATTGACAAAAAAGTTTCGATAAATTAATAATTGACCTATTTTTGTTTATTCATTCAATTGCCTCAAAATTAAAAGTAAATTAGGCGTGATTAGTTTTTGCGTGGACGTGAAATACTGATGTGAAATGGTTATAGTTGAACTTATCCAGTTTTCGCTTGACTTGCTATCGAGTCTAAGGCCAAATCCTACTGGAATTAACTATTTTGTAAATAACGTCATCTTTTTGAAATTGACTTTTAATTTTTGTAACGAACATGTTAAAATACGATTAGTGATCATGATACTGCTTTAAAATTTTAGCTTAACTATGCCGCTTCACTCTTGAAGACGATTGAGTATTACACTGGTAATTTTAATGGGTTTTTTACAAAAAGTGAAATTGTATAATTTGGTTCATGATGACAAGAGCTCAATAAACAGATTTTTGCATTGAAAATGAATTATAAATAATTCTAAAGCTAAAAAATGCACATGAGAAATGTGTTTAGGAAAATAAAATAAATCTGTCATTAAATCATGACAAACACTTGAAAACAATGCACAATTTTGGAATTCATTAAAAGGTTGACAAGAAATAACTAGATGGTGAGTGCGCCTTGGCAAATTAATAATAAATAGTTACTTTAAAATAACAGCAGCAATTTATCACGTGCATCTTCACCTTCAAAGATTTTGGAAATTCTCGAGTTAAAATAGCGAAACGTTCAAGGCGTTGGCAAGAAAGCGAAGTGCAGGAAACAGGGAGAACAACAACAACACGATGGATGTCTCCATTCTTTCTCCTCCACTAATTACTTTTTCACGGGCAGTTATATTCCCCGGGTCAATGACGAATTCATAGACTAAATTACTGACAGGTGACAGGACAATGTGGTTAAAGCTGATGTTGACCTTTGCCTCGTGGGTATTAGACAGAGTGAGGCTAGGGAGAGTGCTGTTGGAGATAGACAGGTCGCCATTATTCTCATTGTACTGTGAATAGATTAATATCAACGTTATAAATATTTCTTAATAAAGTTTATCTAAAATGACTACTTGTTTTTAAAATACTTATAATTGTTTTTAGCACTTAAACTATACACCATATTCGATTCCTTTGCATTTGAATTTAATAAGTTGTTTATTAAGATACCTCCTTTCAAAGTCCTTACCATATTTGCAAACTGCGCGAAAGCTTCTTTATATCCAAGATTGAATGCGGTAAAATTAGCTCGCACTCCAGGACCTTCAGCTTTGCTGATGGACAAATCTTCGCTGATGCTAAACTCAAACACCATCTCCAATGAGGCTGAGCCGCACAGCGACTGATCGCCCAAATGGCACCATTTCCAGCTTTCGACTTTCATTCCCACTTGGACGACTCCAGCTAAAATAACATTGATGAGCATTTTGGAAGTTAAACACTTAAAATTAAGAATACTTTCATTTCAACGCCATTATCATCAACAACAACAGTTCATTATTTATGACGAGTTTATGTCTTACTTCCGCGACATATTCCCAATTTAACGATTTCTTGGGCTGAATCGTTCAGAGGGCAAGAGAACGAGTCGCAAAATGGACGATCATCTGTAATGTTGCTGCACTTGTCCAGCTTCAGCAGTTGCTGTGGAGTTTTTTCGTCGTTCGTGGTGTTCCATTGTTGCATCAAACGTAACCGGAAAGTAATGAAGTTCGTTCGTTGAGGGGGTTCGTCAGGGGAATCGTACGAATTGGTTGTCAGATTGTCAGCCATTGTTGTGACAGCGTCAGTTGTCTGATAGACTTGTGGTTGGTTTAAGATTCTATTGACGACCAGTACACCATAAGTGGCATTGAAAGAAGCATTGATTCCAGAAGGTCCACTCAAGTTGTAGACGCCATTTTGAAGCAACGACTCAGTTGTCTCCGACGACATAGCTATCAACAGACAGATTACTAACGAGTAGAAGCAAGGTTGTGTCGTCTGCGTCATGTTGAACCTGTTAGAGATGAATATCTAAAAGAAATTCTGAATTAGCCGAAGCTAAAGGAATTATTCAATACTTTGAAATTAAAATTCCTCGAATACTTAATGTTTCATTATGGGTCTAATTAAATTTGTTATAAGAAAAGAAATTCTAAATGTACTTCTCAGACTGTAATACCTCTTCTTTTCAGACTGCTAAATGTAATTGAGGGAACAACGAAGGAAACAATCCTCGTTACACAAACAGATCAATGGTTGCCAACCCAACCGCAACGCAGTATTACGAAACCATAGACGGGTTTATTGTGCAGCATCTTTCGAATTGATTGAAAGTGAAGGAAAGCCATAAACGATTGGTTCATCGATATCAAGAGTGGTTTTGAACTAAACTAGCTTGCTTTGAGCTATCGCTTTTAACATCTTTTCCCTGAAGACCTAGTTAAAATCGTAGATCCACATTTATGTTATTCACTTCTTGCTTGTTCAAAGTCCACTGCTCATAAATTTTTGAAAATGTAAAAAAACTGAAAAAATCTGGGTAAAGAAGCTTTCTAAAGGATTAGTGATTCATGACTAATTTACATTCACTTTTCGGTTCAAAAGCCATTAAAGTCTCGCAGACTTGCTTAATACAACTCATGGATTGTTTATTTTCAACAACGTCTAGGAAGTATTTGGATCACAAGAAAATTTTAAAAGATGGCATATCTCTCTAATTAAGATACCAAGAAAACCGGGGAGACTAGGAATTTTAGACATGACGCTGTTATGTCATAGTTGTTTAATGGTTACGACCAGCTGCTAAAGTAAGGCACACGACGAATACAATCGAAGCTCCTAAAAATTGGCAGAGGTTCGGATGACGACGACTACGTGACTGCTAGGCACTAATTGCTATTTTCCACCGAAGTCAATTTCGCTTTCGTTTTCGACAACCTTTGGCGACGATCCGGTAAATGATTGGATGACCTCATTAAGTGACCTGATTCGAAGTGGTCACATGACGAGAACGCAGAACGGACTTCCGGGTATATCCTCTTTTCCCCAGCGAATGTTCATAACGTGGTCTCCTCTCTCGTCTGCTATGAAAGATCCCTGGTAGTTTCCCACTTTCTGCTTCTTCAGAATCAGTTCTTTGACCGGTTTGCCGTTCGAAGAAACCATCGAAACTGCCAGCATTCCTTGTCCTGACGAAAATAAGATTAATACTAATTTTAATGATTATTTAAACCAATTTATTTATTTGTGATAAAATAGCTTTTATCCGATTACTTATTAATTAAATAAATATATATATATAGTATGAAAATAATGCAATAAATCGTTTATAAGCCGGGCCTGCGTCTTTGACGTCGATGTTGAAGGTGGCAGAGCGGCCCATGAAGCCTTTTTTGAGACCTAGCCCACCGACCACCACTTTGCTCGCATCTCCAATGAAACAACGACTCTTATTAGACGCTTGTTTTTTCTCCACTGTAGAAATTACTGAGCTGGATAACTGGCTCGTATCCGGGGCTCTGATACTGGAGTATCCTGTGATGATGACGATAGCAACGATGGTGGTCATGATGTTGACATTGTGATGACAGAGGTGATTATGGTGACGATGATGATTGTGCCAATAACCGTTGTGACGACGACAACTGACTTACCTATAATTTTGACTAGGAACGGGGATCCAGGTATGTTTACGTTGCAGAACTTGACCGTAACCAGGTATTCGCCAGGACATCTGGGGATGTAGGTGTATTCGTATCCATCCTCAATCTCCGTGCACGTAATTGGGACCCTGCTCGGTCCTTCTATGAGCAGGTGCATCGGTCCTGAGCCGCAGTTCACGGTGACGATGTCGAAACAGCATTTCTTTCCTGCATTTCGTTTTTATTGGTCCATGCGATCAGTGAATGAAAAAGATATTATATACTTTGTTTGCATGTTCATTATCTTGAATTTTTATACAGCTTCGCATAATTGCCGGCTAGCAAAATCTATAGCCTAGAGATGTAAATTTTATAACCCTAAACTCGAAACCTAATCCTAACCCTAACACTAACGTTAACCATAACCATATCTCTAACCCCAGCCCTAACTCTAGAGCTAACTCTAACCGCTGATAAATGCCAGGTAATACCTACCAACTTCGCCCTTGATTAAACCATTTCCTCTGGTCTTCACGAGGGCTGGTTCAGCCCCCAACCTTCCGACCAAAATGGCGAAAGGACTTCCTGACACGTGAGTTCCGTTGTACGTGATGTTCACGTGGTAGACGCCGTTGTCCTTGGGAACGAATCTGCAACTGTATGTGTCCTTCTCTGCGTCCTGAATTTGAATGACCTCGCGACTGCCTAGATACAGATGGACAATGTTAAATGTTATAATAATAACCATTAATAATATGAATAAATTAACAATATTTATGAATGTGAATAATAGCAACATTAATACCTATTGTTAGTAATATTCTTATACGAGTAATTTCATTAATTGATATGTTACGTCGAATTTTAAATTTATTAACAACATTTCTTTCATTCATGGTTATCTTTTTTTTTTATTATGCAAGAGGTCTGACCTGAAGGGGTCATTCCGTACACCTTGAGTGATCCGTGACATCCGTTCATGCTGACCTGAAACGTGATGGCTCTTTCCACCTTGGGGAGCGTTTAAAAATGTTAACATTAAAGGAACAAATAAAAACGAATTATTTTAAAAACTATTATTTATATAATAAAGGGGGTACTCTGTAGTATTATGATGGGTTACATGATTAATGTGTATGTATGTATGTATGCATAGTTTGTATGTATAGTGCGCACAATACATAAAGTATTGTTATGTATTTAATTATCACGCATTAATAAATACTTATATCTATAAATAAATACTAAAAAGAAAGCCAGACCTCAGCCCCCCTGTCCTTGATGCCCTGTACGGTCACGGCCTTGGCCTCCTTGCATTCTTGATCTAACGTGACCTTGAACGGTGAACCGGATATGTGGAAGCCGTCGTACATTATTCCGATCCTATAGTTACCTAGAAGATCGTACGAGAGCCTTCATTGTCATACATCGCTGCATTTATAAAACATACGTTCGTAATCCATATATTTATAAAAGAATTCAAAACAAATGATTGCATAATCTCGAAAACATATTCAACTTTTCACGTCTTAGTATCTTGCTCTATTCATATTTAGCACTTCTTTGTAAACAAAGGGCTGGCAATAATCCAACCTGCTACCTGCATTACCGGCAGTCATTAAAGGCAATACTGACTTAAGAGACACGGATGAAACATCAGATTGGTTACCGGGTTCCTGCACGAGATAGGATACCGAAGCGAATCCGGTGCCGTTATCCTGGAGTGTGAGCTCAGGTTTCGATGGACCGTCCATTGCCACGCTCAGTAGACCAGGGCCAGCTTCCCGGAAATAAATGTTGAAGTAATCTGCCATTGGCCAAGATCGATTTTCATCAGTCAATAGTTTTAGTTCTGATGAGGTTATTTACAAGTTATGACAACAGCAATTACGAAATTAACTCATAATATTTTATGCTTATTGGTTAGGACAATGACTTCTTAACTGGTAATAAATTATGTTAATGAACGAACTTTTGTCCCCGACGTAACCCCTTTCGATTCCAACACCACTGACTTCGATCTTGTGGATGCCTCCGTAGGGTGTTTTTCCAACTGTAAACTGGATGGGACTTCCTGTGCGGAGGTGGAACTCATTATAATAATATATTCATTCTAATGTCAGTCGCGCCATTAAAAAAAATTTCATAAACAAAAGAATTATTGTTAAAATGAAACAAAATAAAATGACAAAAGCTATTAATTAATTATTATGATTAATATAACTTTATTAGTTATGCACACCAGTAATATAGAGTCCTCTTTGCTTGAGACCAATCACATTCAATCCAGCCTCAATTGGGGTAAACATGACCTCGTAAAGATTATTGGGGTGATCCCTTATTTCACAGAGGTCACTGAGTCCACTAGGGCAGGTGATATTGGCTTCCAGGTCAAGCGGGTTAATGCCTAGGTCAGAGGTTATACTGGGTTAGCTTGTTTTGATGAAGTGGCTCAGTATTTAAATACCGCTAACTAGTATTATATTTGTAATTAATTGTTAAATGCTTGAGTAAATATTCAAGATTTATTTTATCATATTTTAAAAATAAAATTCAAAAATTTATACCCTGCCATTCCCTCGCCTTATGAAATGAAAACATTTCGTCAACCTGGTAGTGTCATCATAAGGTTGGCCTTGGTATTTGGGGCAACGACCTCACACGACTGGACTTGTCTGGATACGATGGTACGCATTTTACCCGACGGCTGACCTCCGACCTCGAGTAAGAATGGTGCCCCTGATTGTTTTTTTTTGAAAATATGCATCAATAAAAGATAATATAACCACTGTAGAATAATTGTTTGATTATCAATAAGCGGCTGACCCGGCACGGGTTCGTCGGCAAATAGGACGAACATCTGATAGGCTCCTGGTTCGTGCGGCTTGTATTCGACGATGTGAACTTTGCCCTCTGACCTCGACTGGAATTCTGTATTGTGACTGCCCTCTATTGTGACCACCAGTTCACCGTAACCTGATGACGAAGAGGATGATGAAGACGAAGACAACGACGACAATGAAAGATGATGATGATGATATCATCGACCTGCTCCGCTGCAGTCCACTTTGAAATCATTCCATACTCCGGCCTTGCCTTGTCTTAACCGCCCCTGAACTTTGACCTTGGAGGCGTTGCCTATTTCTCGGTCGCCAACTTTGATCTCGATTGGTGAACGGGGATGAGGGGCGGAGTCTTCCTCCAGGTGTAAGACGTAGGTACCTTTGGTCTTCGGTTGGAACGAGGTTACGGCTGGTCATGAATATGGAGCAGTTGCTTAATTAACATTCAAACGTTTGTCGTTCCTTCACTTACTGACCTAGATATTCGTCCTTGACGATCCTCAAAAAGCATGACTCTGGTGTTCCGTCGGGCGAGGTCAGGACTGCAGAAATATCTTTGAGTTGAGTCATTTTTATTCCAAGATTCAGGTCACTCGGTTCTTGAATGAGAATCTGACATCTCTTTTTGCCCTCCCCTTAAAAGTCGCGGAGGTTATATTATGAATTATAATTATTGTCTTGAATAAATTTATAATAGTCATAATTCATAACATTTAAATGATTATATTACTACTAATATTATATATATAATGGATTAAAACGTTATCGTCATAAATTGTGATAATTTAAAACCAGAAATAACGAATTATTAACCGGCCACTTTAACGCTGAATGGTGAGCCGTTGACAGCTTCGTTCTTGTACTTGATTTCAATCTGATAATCACCTGGACAGAAGGCAATGTATTCGAACTTCACGAGGCTCTCGTTTCCGGACACCAATTTCCTCTTCAAGTCCACCGGACTCGGGCCGTCCATGGTTACGTCAAGATCACCTGGATTGATTGAGGAATTGATGGATGAATGGATGGATGGATGGATGGATGGGTGGATGGATGTACGGATGGATGGGCGGATGACTGGTAGGTGTAACCCTGAAAACAAAGAAACATGCCCAGACGTCGAGAGGTTCGTGATGACTCAAGCCAAGAGAAGCGAAATCTAAAATCTTAATTGTTTAATAAGTCGAAGCTTATCATAATAACTTGGAAATTATAAAATAAATCTGATAAATTTGGGAAGCACCTATTCATTCCAGCCTAATTAGATTACCTGATGACGTCATCGTCAGCGGATGAACAACAATCGAACTCGAAACAAAGGAAAACGAAAATAGATAATTAATATCTAAATATAATAATAATAATAATAATATAAAATATCAATAATTTAACATAATATAATTTCTTAATAATATTAATGTTGTAATAACCATTATATTTTATCGTATTATTTATAATAATGAAACATATTATTCACAATTCAACATTTAATAAAATTTTAATTAGTTTTATAATTTCCGAACGACCTTTGTGAAGTTTGGTGAGTATGGTGAACTCCTGGCTCTTTCCACAATGGGCGTACGTCAATCCGGGTCCGAAGATGGAAAGCTTTTGATCGTCACTTACGGAAGCCACGTTGATCCTAGTCGGAGTACCTATTGGTTGGATGGATGGATGAGATAAATAATAATAATAATTATGATGATAATAATAATAATAATAATAATAATAATAATAATAATAACAATAATAATAATAACAATTATAATAACAATAATAATAAATAATAATAATAATAACAATAATAATAATAACAATAATAATAATAACAATAATAAATAATAATAATAATAATAACAATAATAATAATAATAACAATAATAAATAATAATAATAATAATAATAACAATAATAAATAATAATAATAATAACCATCGAGAATGCACTCGTTGAAGGTGAGGGACATCTCGTGTGATCCGACCTCGCATGCCTTGTGACTGACCGTCAACGAACCATCCGAGTTCACCCTCAAATCGTCTGGAAGTAGATCCATATTTGCCGCCTCTTTCTACTGACTGAACACGAGAGGAGTATTTATTTATCAAGTTATTTATTATAAATTACTAAAAATTAAAATTAATCATCATCGTCATCATAATAATAATAACAATAATAATAATAATAACAATAATAATAATAATAATAATAATGACAATTATATAATTAAATGCAGTTAATTATTACAATTGGTTATTCCTCATGTGAATTATAATTGATATTAATTATAATTACAAAAACTTACAATTAGAATCAAAACCTAATAAAATGAAATTCCTCTTTCAATAATAATAATAATTCCTTCCCTGTTCCTGTTTCAGTTCAGCTGACTTTCAAAAAAGAAAAAGAATCCAGGAATCGGAAACAAAATCTCCTTTCCACGAGTTTCATTTCTCCGTCGATTGCTTGTCTTTTATACGAACCTCCACCCAGGGTGGTAACGACGACGACGACGACGATGATGACGACGATGATGAAAGTGATAACGTTTGCAATGATGGCGGAGGATTTTTTATTTAATTAAATCTTTAATAAATAATTTAAAATTAAAAGAAAAATATGACTTAAGTAACTCAGATGAATACTTAACAAGAAATACATCTCACCTCTCCCAACCATTTTCCCGTCACTTGCTATCCAATTACATTCCATGGAATCATTGTTAAATCGTCAATGGTGTCGTCGTCGTCTTCATCTTCACCACCACCATTTTCTAGCCCAGAGATGCTTTCCATTTGTCGGGCTTCGAAAAGAAAACATCAACAAACGTCGTCGTCATCGTCTTCATCGCAGGCAGTCATCAATTATTGCTTCACTCCATTTCCAGGAGAGGAAACGCATACGTAATGGATGTTCAAAATGGCGAACAGACAAAGCGCTCTGCTGTACCAGCCGTCAATGTTTCAAGGGGGTATATGGATGGGTAGGGGTCAGGTATTGTCAGGGATTGTCAGGGCTACGGGGGTTTGAAATCCCTCCATCTAACAATCCTGAACGCAGTATGTCGCCTCGTGCAAAAGAAGAGATTAATATAAATAAAATTATTAAATGAATACATTAATTATGACGATGATGATAATAATATTCATAAATATAATTATAAATGGTATAATAATGCTAATAAAACAAATGAATATTTTTCTTAATAAGCAATAACAAAGAGCAATTTGTCAAATAATAATAGTGATAATAATAATAATAACTATTATTATTGTTATTATTATTATTATAAATAATAACAATAAATATTATTCATTACGTTGACGAGAGATGAGTACCCAAAAAATTGAGATGGTGATGTACGTGGAAAGGGCAGAAGATAATAAATCAAATGCTTCGTTTTTTTTCTATCCTGCATTCTCGTAGTCGTCGTCATCGTCGACATATTTATCTTTTTTATCAGCCTAAAATCTAAAACATACAAATTACAAATAATAATAATAACAACAACAACAATCTTAATCAATAACATTATTGGTTTTAATATCATTTAATAGTAATAAGTTTCGAAATCAATTTAAAAAAAATTTTTTTTACTTTATTATTATTATTGTTATTATTAGCCTTTGTTTACTTTTTAAATGCTTTTTTATATATAAAATATGATATTAATAACTTCAATAACGTTTCAAAACTATAATGTTTTCAACACGAACTCAAATAACAACATAAAATAATAACTTCGGAGATATTCTAAGGAAGCCATAATTTTTTATATTTACTTCCTAACATTCCAGGAACATTTTCTAAAGTACCGAACGTCTCGTGGCAAACTCTTGAATGATAAAAATTGTACAAAAACAGGAAAGATGGTGAGAGAGAAACGGAGAGAGTACTTGTCGGAACGAAGGAGAACGGACAGCTGTGGAGATGTAAACATACATCGAACAAAACACCTCCATAAAGGAAGACGACGACGACAATGATGATGGTGACAATGAATGATTATCAGTTTCAATGTGATAACAAGTCCGACAACCACTAATGGATTGTTTTCTAATTCAATCACATACATTTCAATTGCTTGATATAGTTTACCTCAAAAAATGGTACCAAACCGGAATAAAAAAAACTAGCAATCGGATATCAATCAATGTCATCAATCCATCAATCACCAATGGATGTAAACCAAGTTGGAATAGAAACCAATAACGAAAGTGAACTTTTCTTTGATGTCTTCAAAGGAGTGGCATTGCAAACACGTTGGGTGTACCTCGGGGTGAAACGAATAGCACCTGGATAGTATTTCCACTATTTCCTTTGAAGGTGGAATTCCGTAATCGCTAATCTGGTTATCTCAAATGTTTCTCCGATGACACTGAACGTAAGAGCACCTGCTCATCATCTGTCTACCCATCATCGTTTGCAACATTTTGCATAAGAAATTATGGGAGATATGTTTACGATTGGAAATGCATTTGACGCTTGATATTCGTAAATCGGCCAAACATTAAGCTAGAGCGTACGTGTACGTGTAGGTATGATATGAAATAATAATAAAAAATTACGATTGTAGAATAATATAATAATTATTCTATAATATATATGGTTCAAATCGGATGAATGCTTTATCGTTGGTCAAAATATCAAGCACACTTTTATGCTATACATGGATGATCTGCAAGTGGATAGTTAGTTATACTAGAGCACGAAATATGTAATAAAATTTTGAAAATAAAAATAAAAGTTTATAAACCAATTAATAAAGATTCGATGATGTCTTTTCAAAATTACTCTTCAATTCGACTAATGAACAGAATTTCACAATGAAAATTATTGTGTAGCACAACCGGACGACCTTAAAATGTGTTAGTTTAAGCTCAAATTTTAATAACCTTATAACGAGAATATAATCAATACGAATGACTAATTAAACTGTATTTTCAAAAAAAATACCTTATTGTTAAAGCAGTACCATATCTGGGACATCATCAAAGCGTTAAGGTACATAGTCTGAGAGATACCCTTTTGAAAACCGCACTCTTACATTTCGAAGATATATTTCTTGACTATGATCCCGACCATGGAAAAGGTATGACCATCAAAGTCATTTAAGAATAATAATGCACTACCGACATGATTACTAATAACGTTCGTGATCAAGTATAGTAGAAGCAATAACATAGAAATTCAGTTATTTTTAAAATTATTTACAATTCCTTCGTCGAAATTAAATTGAACTAATGAATTTTTTTACATAATTTATTGCATTTTTCATAAAAAAAAGTCTTGAAAGAAGGCATTCGATTACCTCCACAACTTTTTGAAGACATTCAAACCAAAGGAAAGAAAATTGGTTGGCCCGTTCCGTTTCAATTCCTACTTCCATGTCTTCCCCATAGAGAAGCCCTAAATTGGGTGAACTTAGATCTTCTACAAGGGTTATGTCGACAAAGAGATTTTCGGAACATTATGGACATGAGAGTGCCCTTAAAAGAGCTTTCAATCCGGGTCAGAGGATTGGGTCCCACATTAATGAAACTGATACAAGCGTTTGCTTCGACATTGGAAATTCTTCACCTTGGCTTGTATTATGACGGTCGCGTTAGATATCGCGAGTTAGTTATACGAATTGATTCAATACAATTATAATTAATATAATTGCGTGGATCTAAATTTGATAATGAAAATCATTTTAGCTCTAGCGAGGACGAGCGATGTTACGTCGACCAACCTTTAAGATTTACCAAGTTGAGGAGACTGTTCATCAACTTTCATATCCGAGCTGCCAAATCGGTGGCTTTTATCGATTTTTCTTCCTGTGCAGAAAGTTTAGAATCGATCGAAATGAGATTATTTGAATTTCAATGCGAAGGCAAAACAAGCCCCCAAATCCAATGCTTTCTCAGGACATTTCCACTACTGCGTAATTTGAAAAGTTTACATATTTTTAAATCCAGAGAAAATGATGCATTGCTAAGCTCCATAAAGCATTTCGAAAACCTAAGGTAATTGAATTTTCGCAAGTGTCGATCTTTGGTCTAAAACTGAAATAAGCACTCATGTTTTAGGTTGCTTTATTTGCTTCATCCAGACCCTTTTAATTTCAAGAAAGCATTAGATTTAGAGAACAATAATCGCCTATTGAGCCACTTTAAAGTTTATGAAAATTATATTGAGTGAGAATTTTTTTAAATAATAACCTACTTAATTTAAACTGATTTAGATTTGATAATAGATTTATTTATATTTGAACTTTCAAATATTAAAATCAACCAACCATCCAACTAAACTTCCAATTGGATTTCGGGTGCCACTGTTATCTCTACCATTTGGCTTTCGTTATCATCTTTGGCTAACTTGGACAATTATAGGAATAACTGAAATTCTTATGATTTACCAACTATTATGTAATTAATGCAGCCTTATTATTTTTTAAAAATTTCTTAATATGTCTTAACGCCTCGAGTTACCTCTTATACTAGGGCAATCACAATCAGAATATGATTATCCATTTAGAAACATTTAAACAATTATTAATTGATTTTTGTTAAAAAGGGATAAGGAGAATTTAATAAGTTATATCACAACAAAGAAATTCAAGTACGTATTTGAGGCTTGCTTGGATTTGTGTGGAGAGGATTTTGTAGCAGAAAAGGTAATAACGTTAATCTGCTACTATGGGTCATTAGAAATTCCAACTTTACTTTCGTTTTCTTTTAGGTCGGTGGATTTTTCAGTTTTGATGCAGTCCTCGCAAGCATTGAATATACATTGTTTGCACGCACAATCGATTATTACGAATGTGAAGACATATACCATCATTTGAGAAAGAAAAAGCCTCAATTGACTGATGATCAAATTCGGAGAACAGAAATGGTTAGCTATTAAAATGTATATTATCCATTTAAAAACAAATAGAATCAATAACAACTTCATTTTAGTTTATGTTAGTTTTTCTGGAAAAATATTGGGTCGACGTTCCCGGAGATTTTATATTTCTAATCAGGTACATTTTTCGATTTTTTAAAAATAGATTTTTAAGAATAATTTACAAATGTTTTCTTTGAAATCTCAGGGAATTATATAATATCGGATGTGAAATGTGGACTTGGTCGAAAGTATTCATCGAGTAGAATATTTTTCTTTATGACCTAATTATAATGTAGCAGCTTTATTAATTTCAATTGCATATATGACCATTAAATTAAAAACGGGGCATTTTATTTGCTGGATTGATATCATTTACAAAACATTTTGTAGAAAATTTGTAAACCTGATTGTCAACTACGGAGCTTACAAAAAGGTATTAATTGTTATAATTTTCATTTATTTTAGGTCCTATTTAATTCTTATAAACGATTAATTTTAGGATATGGAGGACGCGTATTTTGTTTGGGTAATCGATGTGGTCAGTAATCACATTGCATGTTATGTTTAGGAATTTTAAGTCATTAGATGTAATTTATAATTTGTTACTTTTTAAGGGTTTAAAAATATTTCTCTTTTAGTATTTGTTATAAGTAAATAATCTGATAAATGGATACTCTAACGCTAACAATATTTTCACGACATCTCAGATAAAATCGCCAGAAATACTGTCCTTTATGTTGAATCGTATAACTAAAGAACCGGGTTCCAACGTGTCGAAACTGTGTTTAAAGTTTTTGATTCTGTGTTCAGTTTATAAAATTTACATTAAAAATGTAAGAGTATCTGATTATACAAGGGTCCTTAGGAAGATTGAAGAAATGGCCGAGGTATTTTGTGATGCTATCTGTCATTATTAGTCGTCAAACTAATGGGTTTATAAATTTTACAGAAATGCAGTGACATTCAGGTTTCCAGTATGCTCTATCTTGAGAATATTTGAAGCACCACAAAAATTTTTATGTGCACAGTTTGAGTTTATAGCAAATAAATATATCAGCTAACAGATGTATTTAAATCTGGTAGTAAATCACATTTTCATTGATTTACTAGTTGCATTAATTTCGAGGCTTTGAAAATGGTCAAAATGCAGATTTTGCCACTGCATCCTTTGAAGATGGATGGCCCTCCCTTGGTGGTTGATGTATACGTTCCCTCAATTCCGCAAATGCATCGTCTTTTCTCGTGGCGAGAGCTGGCTTCCTTCAGAATTATACCAAAGATATGCTCAGCTCAAAAGCAACGGTTCGACCATACGGGCCGCCAGCAAACGAAACCGGAGTTTAGCGCTTTCTACGACATGCCAATAACATCTAATCAAAGATAGAAAATACACTCAGTAGGTGTACAAATCAAATATTATTAAAGAATTAACTCATAAGGTTCATAATGCCCTAAGAAAAACTTGTTTACCAAAAGGAGTAACATCCCCATGCCATATCAAACACCCATAAAAATTGTGATTTTCCTTTTGCTTGCGAGACTTTCTAAAATCTCGCCAGATCCCCGTAAATGCCGTCGATCGCCAGATGCGGCAACGAGAACAAAAAAAGAAAAAAGGTAAAAATCGATTTCTTCCAAAACAAAAAAATCTAGGGACGAGTTCGTTTAATATTTTGATAACTGATTGACTGATTCCAAAATTTATATCCTATCATTACCCTTTCTCTCGCCTTATGAAAAGAGATCATTTCGTCAACCTGGTAGTGTCATCATAAGGTTGGCCTTGGTGTTTGGGGCAACGGCCTCACACGACTGGATTTATCTGGATACCTTTGGTACGCATTTTACCCGACGGCTGCCCTCCAACCTCGAGTAAGAATGGTGAGAATATGCATTTAAAAAAGGTAATGTAACCACTGCTACATTTAGAATAATTGTTTGTTTATCAATAAGCTTCTGACCCGGCACGGGTTCGTCAGAAAATAAGACGAACATCTGATAGGCTCCCGGATATTGCGGCTTGTATTCGACGATGTGAACTTTGACCCCTGACCTCGACTGGAACTCTGTGTTGTGACTGCCCTCTATTGTGACCACCAGTTCACCGTAACCTGATGACGAAGAGGATGATGAAGACGAAGACAACGACGACAATGAAAGATGATGATGATGATATCATCGACCTGCTCCTCTGCAGTCCAATTTGATGTCATTCCATACTCCGGCCTTACCTTGTCTTAACCGTCCTGAACTTTGACTTTGGAGGCGTTGCCTATTTCTCGGTCGCCAACTTTGATCTCGATTGGTGAACGGAGATGAGGGGCGGAGTCTTCCTCCAGGTGTAAGACGTAGGTACCTTTGGTCTTCGGTTGGAACGAGGTTACGGCTGGTCATGAATATGGAGCAGTTGCTTAATTAACATTCAAACGTTTGTCGTTCCTTCACTTACTGACCTAGATATTCGTCCTTGACGATCCTCAAAAAGCATGACTCTAGCGTTCCGTCGGGCGAGGTCAGGACTGCAGAAATATCTTTGAGTTGAGTCATTTTTATTCCAAGATTCAGGTCACTCGGTTCTTGCATGAGAATCTGACATCTCTTTTTGCCCTCCCCTGAAAAGTCGCGGAGGTTATATTATGAATTATAATTATTGTCTTGAATAAATTTATGATAGTCGTAATTCATAACATTTAAATGATTATACTACTACCCATAATTATAATTTGTATATAATTATAATAATATATAATCATAATAATAATAATGGATTAAAAATTTATCGTCTTAATTTGTGATAATTTAAAAACAGAAATAACGAATTATTAACCGGCCACTTTAACGCTGAATGGTGAGCCGTTGATAGGTTTGTTCTTGTACTTGATTTCAATCTGATAATCACCTGGACAGAAGGCAATGTATTCGAACTTCACGAGGCTCTCGTTTCCGGACACCAATTTCTTCTTCAAGTCCACCGGACTCGGGCCGTCCATGGTTACGTCAAGATCGCCTGGATTGATTGAGGAATTGATGGATGAATGGATGGATGGACGGATGGACGGATGACTGATGGGTGTGACCTTGAAAACAAAGAAACACGCCCAGACGTCGAGAGGTTCGTGATGACTCAAGCCAAGAGAAGCGAAATGGAAAATCTTAATTGTTTAATAAATCGAAGCTTATCATAATATCTTGGAAATTATAAAATAAATCTGATAAATTTGGGAAGCACCTATTCATTCCAGCCTAATTAGATTACCTGATAACGTTATCGACAACGGATGAACAACAATCGAACTCGAAACAAAGGAAAACGAAAATATATAATAAATGAATTAATAATTCATTTAATATCTAAATATATAATAATAATAATAATAATAATAATAATAATAATAATAATAATAATAATAATAATAATAATAATAATAATAATAATAATAATAATAATAATAATAATAATAATAATAATAATAATAATAATAATAATAATAATAATAATAATAATAATAATAATAATAATAATAATAATAATAATAATAATAATAATAATAATAATAATAATAATAAATAATAATAATAATAATAATAATAATAATAATAATAATAATAATAATAATAATAATAATAATAATAATAATAATAATAATAATAATAATAATAATAATAATAATAATAATAATAATAATAATAATAATAATAATAATAATAATAATAATAATAATAATAATAATAATAATAATAATAATAATAATAATAATAATAATAATAATAATAATGACAAACCATGTTGGAATAGAAACCAATAACGAAAGTGAACTTTTCTTTGATGTCTTCAAAGGAGTGGCATTGCAAACACGTTGGGTGTACCTCGGGGTGAAACGAATAGCACCTGGATAGTATTTCCACTATTTCCTTTGAAGGTGGAATTCCGTAATCGCTGATCTGGTTATCTCAAATGTTTCTCCGATGACACTGAACGTAAGAACACCTGCTCATCATCTGTCTACCCATCATCGTTTGCAACATTTTGCATAAGAAATTATGGGAGATATGTTTACAATTGGAAATGCATTTGACGCTTGATATTCGTAAATCGGCCAAAGATTAAACTGGAATGTATGAGTACTTGTGGCTATGATATGAAACAATTATAAAAAAAATTACGTTTTAATTATTTATTTAATATTAAAGTTTTTGATTCTGCGTTTAGTTTATGACATTCACATTAAAAGCAGTAGAAGTATCTGGGTATTTCAGAATCCTTAGAGAGAACAAAAAAAATGGCCGAGGTATTTTGTGATGCTATCTGTCATTATTAGTCGTCAAACTAATGGATTTATTAATTTTACAGAGATGCAGTGACATTCAGGTTTCCAGTATGCTCCACCTTGAGAATATTTGAACAATTACAAAAACATTATATAAATAAATTTGATGGTAAAACCGCACAATTCACCCCTCCTATGTTTAATTAACTAAGCCCTAGCTGTGTGGTTTTACCCAGTTTGAGTTGATGGTAAATAAATATATCAGCTAACAAATATGTTTAAGTCTGGTATTAAACCACATTTTCATTGATTTCGAAGCTTCGAAAATGTTCACAGATTTTGC
The DNA here is from genome assembly GCA_034509925.1 of Hirudinaria manillensis. Lineage (NCBI taxonomy): Eukaryota > Metazoa > Annelida > Clitellata > Hirudinida > Hirudinidae > Hirudinaria > Hirudinaria manillensis. The sequence goes on along the minus strand of CM067526.1, from coordinate 2,220,561 downwards.
CATTGAACGTGGAATTTCAAAATATTTAATCTCGTTATCTCAAATATTTCCTCCGATGTCATTAGATGTGCGAGAATCTGCTCATCAACGTTTTTATAATAGATTTGGTCTGATTTATTAAATTGAAGTAGGTTTAACTCGTGCAAGAATACCCCTGTATTTTCGCTCAAACCATCAAAGCAAGCGTAGCTCCATCCACTTGCATATCATCATTAGTTTTAAGTTTTCAGCTCGGTCCACCATTAAGAGATTAAGAACATTTAGTTACAAATTTATTAATAAATTTACTTAACCGTAACTATAAATAAGAAATATTTTACAATAAATTGGTAATAGACGCTCAAAACGAGAATACCTTACGTGATTATAAGCAGTGCTATAAAGTTAAAGTTGAAATTTAAAATACTTCGAAGAATAGAGAAGAGTAGAAGACTTCGATCAGATTTATAAAAAGCAAGTGATCTTGATATTTAGGTAAAAATAATCATGGTACCGTGGAAGAGCTTTATTCATGGATATTACGAAGTGAATTGAAATGAAGTCATAAATTTCATGGTGGAATTCAGTGTAGGAAAGTAATGCGTGAAGAAACTAAGTTGGTGTGTATATATTTATACTCAACTAGTTTAAATAGCGATAAAACGCATGAAGACAACAAAATTAAAAACAAAAAAAAACTAGAGTCATATTTGAAAGTATATGGTTTGTTGATTTCTGTATCGAAACCTACGTTGAGGTTTAATGTCATTTCATTTAAAATGACCGACCATTTATTAATTTTATGTCGAACTAATTATAATGTAAAAAAGTATTATAGGGAAAAAAACTGAAACTAATTAAGTTAAGTTCAAATAAAGCACTTGTCATATTGTCATAAAATAGTCATACAAATAATTATTCAATTTAAAAATTTAATTGACTGCTATTTTATTATTAAAACATTTAAAGTTATATTATATAAATAATTTTATTAATCAACTCTGAATATTATTATTTATAAAATTAGTAATTTCTAATGCGGCCGCCATATTGTACCCATTCATCGTCTTTATTTTGGATCGATCGTGCTCTATCAAGTCGGTTTTGACTATTGAATCTCTTTACAGGTTTATAATATAGTAAATCACAATTTACGGGCAGTTCGGTGCTATTTCATGTTATGAATTACTTTTCGCTGTAGGCTTTTGCTTTACGAAGAGACTAGTTATTCCATCACACCAAACTACATCTTTATTTAAACATCAAAATGGATCAGAACAGTGGACTTAATGCGATGAGTCTGAATGCTGCCATAGCTTCTTTGAACACCAGTGGCTACGGCGGATTTAACAGCGGACAGATGACAAGTATGATGAGCGGTCTAAGCAACATGGCGTCGTCCATGACGAGTATGAATCCAATGAGCATGATGGCGTCTGACCAATATAACCCAGGGCAGCCATACCACCAGCAAACTTATCAGACGCAGCAAGCTTACCAGCCCCAGTATGCACAACCATCGCAGTTGCAGCATTACCAACCACAGCAGCAACAGCCGCAGTACCAGCGGGCTTACCAGCATCAGCCTGCCCTGCCAATGACGACAACCTTGAGTTCGCTCGACAGCAACACTAATGGCGGCGACGACCGAACCTCCTCTAATGACTACAGAGAGTTTAAGGAGAAAACGTTGGATGTTTGCAGGGAGTTTATGAGAGGGTTCTGTAACAGGAATGAGGATCGCTGTAAGTTTGCTCACCCCCCACCATTTGTTGATGTCAAAGATGGCAAAGTGATCGTATGCTTCGATTTCACTAAGGTCAGTTGGAAAGTAAATCTATATATATATATAAATGTTCTAATTTTATGAGGCATTATGTCCAAATTTGAAAAATACCTTTTGTCAGCAATTAACCTTCAGATATGGGAAATATAACACAAACTTCCTATTCCAAAGAATTCTCATAAAAATTTCAGAATCGATGTAGAAGAACCCAGCCACCTTGCAGATACATGCACCCTCCTCCCCATCTCTGTCCCGATTTTGGAAACACCGGTGGAACTCCGGGTCAGCGTAGAAGTGGATCAAGAGCAGGAGATTATGGTGGAAACAGGGATGGATATGGACGAAGGGACAACAGCAGTGCAAGGGGCTTCGATAGGGGACCCATGTACGATGTCAGTGGTGCAATTGTTACAGAAGTTTGTCAGTTTCTCTTGTAGAAATTCAATTCTCTATTGATCGGTTGATGTGAAATTCAGGATCGTTATGATGGCTACTCTGGATCTGGATCGAGAAGAGGTGGTAATGGGTATGGAGACAGCCAGTGGGGTCCTCCACCCAGCAGAGGTGGAAACAGGAGGGATGAGCGAAGGGACTCAAGACCCAGGACTGGCTCTTCTTGGGGATATCAAGGAAGATATGGGGATGGTCCAAGATCTGATCAGATAGAGGTTAGTTGTTGAATCCCAAATTTAGAAATTGATTCTAAATAAACCTAATGATTTCTTTATTTTATTTATTTCAAAAAAAATTTTGTACAAGTTCCAATAACTCATTGTAGGTGTGCAGAGAATATTTGAGGAACAATTGTGACAGACAAGAGTGCAGATATGCTCACCCTCCTGCACACGTAAAGGTCGAGAACGGACACGTCGTCTATTGTATAGATCACGTCGTGAAGGGCTCTTGCAGGAAAGGTGACGAGTGCAGGTACTTTCACATGCCCAGACACCTGGCTCTCAGATATGGGAAAATAGACCCTAGGGGTCAGAAGAGAACCTACGACGAGATGAGGGACGAAGACAGAGAAGGGGACGAGCATCGCCATTCTCCGAGAGAGGAAGACGATGACGGACGTCGTGGGAACGAAAGAGAAGTGGAAATAAACGAGGGCACGAAGTCCGACATGGAAGAACTTTTAGTGGACACCAGCTATCAGGAGTCGATTAAACCTGCCAACGAAACGATGGAAAAGATCTTGGAGAAATCTTCGGAAGAGCATTTCGGCGAGAGAGCAGAAGAGGAAGCTCGGGAATCGGATGAGAATTTCCCGAGAGAAGACGAGGTCCCGACCGAAAACATAGGAACGGTCGCTTTTTCGGATACCAATCTGCCGGAACCTGCGGACGCAGAGAAAGTAGATAAGGAAGACGAAGTCCTTAATGAACCACTCGATGCTGAAAAGCAGGAGGAGGAGAAGGACGAAGAAGAGAGACGCGACGACGTCGAAAATTCCGAAGAGGTTTCCGGACGGATCGAGGCAGTCGCCGAGGTTCCTGTCGAAGCGGAAGAAGAAGGAGGAGAAGAAGAAGGAAAAAGCATCGAAGAGGAGGAAGAACGAGAGGCGACCGAATCCGAGGTGAGCGGACTCGCGAGCGTTCGGCGTCGGACGCCGTCGGCAAATTCATTGAATCAATGACAATTGAATGCTACCATTGCACAATCAACAACTGTTATTTTTACTTAACCCATCGCAGGCTTACTTAGAAGGTCCACCGCAGAAGCGAATAGCCTTAGACGCAGACTCGGCAGAAGAGCAGCAGAGCTAAAATGAGGTGCCAGCAGCAGCAAAGGCAGCGTGCTAAATCTGCCAGTAAAGCTTGTGTGACTTGTTTGTGGCTGTCGTCTATATAAATATATATATAAATATGAAACTGAACGACGTGCTCCGGACGACGGATGGGGACCGTTGGTTTTTTCTACCAAAATTTTTGTTTACGAACTTCTACGTGTTTTCTCGAATAAAGTCGATCGTTTTCGTACGTGCCGCCCCTCGGAGCGGTTCTCTGGACGGCGACGCGACGGTCCGTCGGAGGTCGCCGACGTGGGCAAGAATTCGACTTCAAATTATCTCTCATCAACGTTTTCTTTCAGATTCGCTCGGAGGACGTTAGACTGGACCCGATTATGTTTGCCGTTCCAGACTTTAAGTTTCAAGTTTTTGGATACTTTCTTACGAGCGAAAGATGCGTTTTGTTTGTTAAATGTAATAAAGAAATAGAGGTTTTAATGGCGTGTCGAAGTTGTTCTGGCCGAAATTATTAGGGAATTTTTTCATGCGTTTGCTTTTAATGGCTCTCGCAACTCAGTTGTACCTTTTACCAACGTTCGGGTGCGGGTGCTCGTTTCTGTCGGCTCCCAATATGGCGAAATTCATGGCTATTTAGGGACGGGGTAGGTTTTTTTGGGGGGGAATAGTGCTTTGGCAGCGTTTCACTGTCAGTCGACGGTACCGCTATTTTGTCGGGAAGTTGCGGTAGAGGTAAATGAGTTTTTTTTTTTATATTGTGCCGGCTGATTTTTTTTTAAAATTACAATCAGAACATTTTTAATAATAAAATAAGAGTAAATAAAAAATTTATTATTTTCAGAAATTTTAATTAAATTTAATTAATTAAAAATAATTTCTAAAAGTTTATGTACTAATATTAACGATCTTTTGGTTTATTGCCCATGCACCTGCACGAACAGAAACGGCAAATTCGTACAATAAACATTCAAATCTCCTTCAACTAATTAAAGAAATTTTATCAACATCAACGATGAATGCAAACGGCCATTACAGTGCAGCGGGCAGTGCCTCTACGGCGAACTATTGGGGCTCCAGCGGAGGTCAATTGGCTAACCCTGCTAATGCTTCTAGCCAGTATTATCCGAATTACCCAAGTCAGTCAGCGTACGCCCAACAGTCGAGTCAGCAAACGTCGTACGGCCAACAGTCGAGCCAGCAAACGTCGTACGGCCAGCAACAGCAAGGCCATCATCAGCAGTCTGCCTCTCATTACGCGCAGCCAGTTTATCAGACTCAATCTGCTGTAGCCAGTCAGTCGTCAGTCGGCCAATACGTTCCTTACATACCTCAGCAGCAGTCAGGGCAATATCAGCAACCTGGCCAATACCAGACTCAACAAAAACAAGAGCAGTACCAACCGCAACAGAGTCAAGGACAATATCATTCCCAAGAAAAACAAGGACAATACCGACCTCAGTACAAACAAGGTCAATATCAGCCACAGCAAAAGCAGGGACACCAACAGCCACAACAGAATAGGCACGACCAATATCAGCCACAACAGAGACAGGATCACTATCAACCCCAGCAGAGACAGGGGCAATACCAGCCACAATCTCAAGGGCAGTTCCATCATCAGCGTGCCAACCATCACGCCATGTCGAACAATGCTTCCACGAGTCATTATCAGGAAAGGTCGGGAAGTGGTAGCAATTTCGGCGACAGGCCTCCTGCTAACGAGTACAGGGAAATGAAGGAGAGGACAATCAATACCTGCAGGGAATTCATGAAAGGATTCTGCAGCAAGAGCGAGGATCGATGCAGGTTCGCCCACCCTCCGCCGTTCGTAGACGTCAAGTTTGGAAAAGTCACCGTGTGCTTCGATTTCGTCAAGAACCGCTGCAAAAGAACCCAGCCTCCCTGCAAATATATGCACCCGCCTCGCCATCTTTGGCCAGATTTTGGAAACGATGGAGCTCCAAGAAGCAGTGCCCCCAGGGTAAATGACTACAATGCTGGCGGCAATGGATACGATCAGCGCTGTCCACCTCAGAGTCGTGACATGGGGAGAATGGACTGTGGGGCTAGGAACGGACCACCGAGGAACAACCAGGGTGATGGTCAGCGAAATAATGAGATCGGAGTGTGCAGAGACTTTCAACGAAGCAGTTGCTCCAGACGCGATTGTAAATTCGCTCATCCCCCACCTCATGTCAAGGTTCTGAATGGACGCGTTACCTACTGCTTCAACTTCCTCCGAGGTTCTTGCCAAAGAGGAGATGAATGTAAGTATTATCATATGCCCGAACATCTTTCTGCCAGATTTGGGAGAAATGAATACAGAGGACAAAAGAGGACTCATGATATGAGAGATGATCACAGAGATCGTGAACATGCTGACCGTGACAATCAGAACCGTTCAGTTTCCGAAATGCCTCAGGAAAGTACGGTCAACGTCAGTGAATCACCAAATCAGAAGGCAGATGCTGAAAGGGCCGACAGCCCCAAAGAGGAATTTCCCGAAAGAGAATTTTTAGAGTTTCAGGCCAACGAAACTGTGGAGGACGAAAATGCAGATTTCGAAACTGAGAAAGTTGAGGAACTCGAAGTCGAGCTTGATAACGAAGAACTTGAAAATGTTCTGGCAGGTGACGAAGACTTTGGAGAAGAAAGAGGAGAGGAAGAGTATGAAGAAAGGAGAGGAGATGAAGAGGGAGGAAATGATGATGAATCTTACCTAGATGGTCCTCCTCGTAAACGTATGGCCTTAGATCCAGAATGTGATCAAGAGTCTGGTTAAAATTTTCATAGATTTTGTTCATATTGACTTAATATAAATCCAGTCTTTTTACGATTTAGGTGAAAATAAATTTATAACAATTTCTTTAATGTGACCGTCTTCGTCTGTTCTCGTTGCATTAGATTTTTATTTCGTTGACTTTTCTTAGGATGCTATTCAAAACAATTAGTAAAATAAAATTTAATTTTAAATGCTAATTTTAAAATACTCGTTGCATTAAAAATTTATTTAAGTTACTTCTTATCGGTAACGATCGATGTCCTTTTGTTTTGATTTAATAATCCATGTTATGGTTTTGTTCTCGATAATCACTCGGGTGTCCGCTAGGGAAAATGAATGTAATGCCTGACGTTGTAAAACTCTTACTACATCCTGAAAAAATAAAAATTGACTCGCTCCAACTGCACGAACTGAGAAATCTTTTAAAATGCGTGAGTATTTGGTAAATTAAATGTAAACATTGCTTCTAGTGGCAATCTTTTCTGATTTACACAGAGGTCTGTACCCTATAATGAAGATTACGATACAAATCTCCTGAAAGAAATATTTAGGGAATTTGTTTTACCAAGAGAGCAGAGGAAGTATCGGTCGAACCACTTTGGCAGGTTAATGACTGCTAAGCAAAGAGAGAAATATGGTGGAGATTCAAAGATTGCAATTAGGTTTAATATTATTTTAACATGTACAAAAATACTTACTGTAGGACTTAAGAAATGTTCATTTTTATTTTAGTACAAAACCTCTAGTGGAAGATGATCTGAATTTCTGGCAGAACGATTTGGTGACTTCCATGGACGATAGTGAAGTAATACACGAACCCATGGAGATCACAGAACCAGTAGAAAGCCAGAAGCGGCCTCATGCCTTTTCAGATTCCGAATCACCGCAGAATTTAAATTGCAGGATGGAAAATTCAACTTCTAATGATTTAACTGTGGGTTTTGACTCGTTTCTTATTATTACATTCTATTACTTTTGTAGTTTTTATGAACGTTCGCATAGGGTTTGTCTCTTTTGTTTATGTTTGGTGCAAAGACCGTCAACCACAAAGTTTTGTACCTTAGTGAACTTGATTTATTTTTAATCCTTCATGGATATCATGTCTAACGACTACATGATGTGGAATGATAAGTTTATGCTGGACGCTCCATTGGATGACTTCTTTAAATGTAACGAGGTTCGGTCTTGCCAGTAAGATGCGAGATTTGTGAAGATGGTGTGGGCACAAAATAAAAACAAATGCACATAACATAACAATAGTAGATCACACGACCAGCTATTTAACAGTAAATTATTAAACGTGTTACGTTTTATTTATTGCAATTATTTAAAGCTGCCAAGCGAGCGACTTAATTTTCATGTCTTTTTTTCTTTTCCAGCAATCTCCAACATCTACAGGGAACCCTGCCAAAAAGTTCAAGACCATCACGTACCCCTGACCTTATTGGGCAGCACTCGATGTGTCCTCATTTTGTTTACAATCGCATTGTTGGACAGATTTAGAAGCATGTTTACGTTGCATGCACGAACTGTTGATACAAACTTTGAGCGACTTTTTTCGACTCGAGACGAATACAATTGTTTCAATGTTGTCGTGATTTCAAATCATAACAGATCTAGTTGGCTTTTATTATCGATAATTCTTTCGAAGATGGCGAGAATTTATTTGGCGGTTCGTGGCTTTAGGGCAGGATGGAATCGATCCGTCAGTTTATTCCGAGAATGGTTCCCACGTGGAAACCTCTTCCGTTAGAGATATAGACAGGACTGACGTCCTGCGAAACTTCCTTTTCGGCCTTCAATTCTGCCTCGTTCGTCTCCGATTCCGATGCCAGGATTCGAACTCCGACTCGGACGTCGAATGCTTCGGAATCGACTTCGTCTCGTCTCTCGTCCGCTTCCTTCATCGTCTTCATCGTGGCTCTCTTTGCCTTCCTGAGAGCCTTTTTCCTTCTGAAGTCTCCTCTGGAAAAGTCGTCCACGTTGGCCTTGTGGACGGACCAGTAGTGACCTTTGCCAGAAGCGCTTCTGCCAGCTTTTACGAAGCAGTCGTTCAAGGACAGGTTGTGGCGGATGCTGTTCCTCCAGCCCGATCCGCGTGTCCTGAAGTAGGGGTAGTTCTTGAGTACCCACTTGTAGATGTCGCCTAGTAGCAGACGCTTCTCTTTTGACTCGAGAATGGCCGTCGCTATGAGACCGATGTAGCTTTGGGTCGGTTTTTCTCTCTCGTCCTTCAACATGCCGGTCAGGGCCCTGAGTTCGGGGCTCAGGCCGAGGTCGGGGGGGTAAAGGTGCCGGAAGGGCATCTGCCCTATCGAGGGCCAGCGCTGCCTCTCGTGGGTGCATGTGGTGATAAGGGTCTGCCAACACACCACCGGAAGTCTGCGGTAGTGGAATAGAGAGCCAAGAGGCATGAAAGGACAGTTCTCTGGATTGAATGAATTCGATGGTAAAGGCGAAGACGAACAATTCCTGTGACTGGCTTGGTCGAAAGAGTGCCTCATGGTGTCCATGATTCTTCTACTTTTAGGAGAATGTTTGGAATATTTGTTCCATTGAAAAAATATTTATTTCCTTTAATAACATTTGGAATTAAATAGTAAATCGACTCAGAAGATTTAAAATGCCAACCTCGTTCGATAATTTTGTGATATAAAACCGTCTGCTGGCGTATTTAAACTGTCGGAAGTAAACTCCCATTGGTCAGCCGAGGTGGTCGTCACTCTTTTTTATTCGTCAGCTTCTCTAACCACTTAAACCTCATTGGTCAGTTTAAACTGAAAGCCTCGCTGCCATTGGTCGGTCGAGGGCTATTCTGAAAAAGTAAACAGGAAGCCTGTTGCGTGTAAATTGTTTGTTAAACTTTGCTAATGATGATCGCCTTGGGCGACTTCGATCTGTGATCTTTGGTTCGTAATTGGGCGAAAATATGAGGCCATAGATACTCTGATTGAAGGGGACAACATGGTCGCTTCAATCAAGAGCAATAAGTGGCACAAACACAATTGCATGGCAGAATTATTTTCGTTTTTATTGCGATTTGTTTATTTAGTTATGTATTTATTTATTTATTTATTTATAAATTATTTCGACTGCTTGTCTTACCAATTTTAGCACTATCTTCGATTAATTGAAATTAATGTCAATATCATGGTAGAATAATAAAAATAATAACGGTAATATTATTATTATCATTATTATTATTATCATCATCATCCATCGCAACATAGAGTCTCGACACGAGCTGACCCGTGCCTCAATTACAACTGTGTGCTATTTATTGACACGGTTCAAAGGTCATGGCGCCCCTGGTGGCAAAGATGATGAAGTCATCAAGTACATTATCACCACCTACGTCACCATCATCATCACCATCATCATCGTCGGGTCCCAACTCGAGTCCAAACTGACCGATGTAGTGAGTTAAATGTACATCGTGTTGAGTGCAACTACTAAATCCTCAGTTTAATGACGACGACAAAGACGATGACGATGGTGATGATGGTGATAATGATAATGATTTTGGTGGTTATCAACGTCATCGTCGTCGTCGTCATCACCAAAAGTCTAGAGTCGTTCATGCATGAAGATGTACACACGACGTCATTATAAGCCATGCATAAAATCGCCTCGGCCATCATTACCATCAATCACCATCAAGATCGTCATCAGCATCATCATCATCATCGCCCCCATCCTCGTCGTCGTCGTCGTCGTCTTCCTTTCCTCGCATGCCTGGAGAGCGATCGGAAGCTCCACTTTAAGGAGACGCCAACGAACCGGCAACCGGCATTATCATTAGCTGTGACGTCACATCCGTATCGCTCCTTCAAATCCATTTCCCCTCTGGAACCCCATCGTCACCAACATTATCTTCGTCGTCGTCATCATCATCGTCATCGTCGTCATCATCACCATCAACGCCACTATTATCATCGACACCACCATCATCGTCATCATCTGAATCCTCAGTTTCATCGGACTCTCGGTAATTTCATCTCAACGGATTATCGACTGTTTGTTCTGTTTGTTCTTCCAACAGGAAACAACCACTAATCACGTGACTCAGATGATGGTCCAATCGGAATTGCCGCTGTTTGTCTTCACCAGTGACCCAAGACTACCATCGCCATCATCATCATCATCGTCATCGTCGTCGTCATCACCGTCATTATCATAATTATCATTTAAAATGAATAAATAAATAAATCATGTAAATGAAATAATAAAGTAAATAAAGAATGAATTTTCTTTTTAAATTATGAAATGATTTTGAATGGGTCAACAGATCCAGAAAAGAAAGGTTAACGTACGCCCGTTTCTTTTATCGTCTCGTCACTCGTATCTTAGTCGCCATGACAACCGGTCGTCATCGTCATCATCATCACCGTCGTCATCGTCATCGTCGTCGTCATCGTCATCATTGGCCTTACCTTTGATATGAACCGATTTCCATCTCCATGACAACGGATGGATGCTCCTGCGGCATTCTCACGAACCACGCGGTTGCCATTGGTAACGATTTCGAGGAGCAGGTGCAACTTCATCGTCGTCGTCGTCGTGTTTGCAATCGTGTAATCATCATCATCATCATCATCATCATCGTCGTCGTCATCGTCATCATCATCATCATCCACCAAGTCCAGTATAGAATGAAGATGGCGGCGCCCGTGACGACGACGACGATGCAAGGAAGGTGATGTTGACAGAAACCGTTTATTTAGTAAATATATCCCTCTAAATATCTGATATTATCATCATAATTGCTGATAATAATTCTTAATATATGTCACCATCACAACAATCATCGTCGTAGTCGTCATCACCATAATCTCCATCAGCAGTCCGATTTTAAGGAATTCAAAGTGACTTCAAAGCAGACGTTTTTCATCTGCCCTCACCAGATGTCACCATCTCTCTCATTCCATGTTGATGTATGTTCGCCATGTTTTGTTTTTGTTTTGTTTTTGTTTTGTTTTGTTTTTTTTTTACATCCAATCACCATTCTGCCTCTCTTCACTTTCGCTTTGGAACTGGCAGCAGAGGTTGTCAACGTCATCGTCATCGTCGTCGCCTCCGTCGTCGTCATCATCGTCTTAATCAGTGTTTGCCATCGTCGCCGTCGTCGTCCTCTCGTGCCGTCACCTAATTACACAGAAGACTTTCATTTCTCTCTTTTCGTTTTAACCGGTCGGCATTTGGACAGAGCACCTGCTACTTCTAAATGTGTTTCTTCAGATGCCGCCAGTCTTTGACGAAGATCCCATCTCTACGTCTACCTGTGTCGACTAATACAGGTAGACATTAGGCGCCCAATGGGGTAGCTGGGGAACTTTGCGCTAAAACTCCTCGTATAATAGAGAGACTCCGATGGGCTGGGTTATTGAACCTCCGAGGTGTCTAACATCCGGTCGGCCCGAGTGCACCGGACGCACTCGATTGAACCTAGACACGTGCGCGGGTTTTTCCCCTGGCCGAGACAAATTCATTTATGTATAAAATCGAAGAAGCAGGTGATGTCGCACACCTAGATTGTTTTAATAAATCTCTGCTCGTCAATAGATCGTCGCTGAAGCTGCATTGAACAGACAGGAAGTTGTGCTGGAAACAATAGCAACATCAACAACAACAACAACAATCGGAGGTCGTACAGTGTCGACAGGTGAGTCGAGAAGTGTGAGCGATTTGATCATCATCGTCATCATCATCATCCATCATTCATGTAGTCGTCATCATCATCATCAACAGCATCAACATCATCGTCATCATTACTTATGAGATCGTTGTCTTCAATTGGAGCAACAACAGATTTCCTTATCTCTGTCAAGTTATTCATCTCCATATTCTTCACGGTTGACCAGTCAACCAATCAGAGATGGGGTCGATCGGAAGTCGAATGCAGCACTCGGCCGCCAATGGAAACAAGAAGTCAAAGGTCAATCTCGAGGTCAGGGGGAAAAAGATTTCCCCAAAGCCCCGTCACGTGCACAGGGAAGTGGTGGTCGTTCAGCCAATCAGGCAACAACACCATCACACTAGCAAAAACGTCGTCCAATCAAAAACCGCCACGACTATGCCACGCCCTAAGAATACCAAACAGCTAACAGGGGTGGAGGGCATTGCCAAAAGCACTGACGTAATCGAATCAGGTGAAAGATTCGACCGACTTGTACCCAATAAGATGGACAGGTCAAAGGTTATCGAGGTCAAACCTGCAGAGTGTGACAAAAGAATTGATATGACGGAACCTCTTTACGTATGTGAGTCCAATGCGACATCGAATAATCCGTTCATTTTCATGCAATTTATTTATTATTTATCCAATAATATGTTCAAATAAATAAATAAATAAATAAATAAATAAATAAATAAATAAATAAATAAATAAATAAATAAATAAATAAATAAATAAATAAATAAATAAATAAATAAATAAATAAATAAATAAATAAATAAATAAATAAATAAATAAATAAATAAATAAATAATTAAATAAATAAATAAATAAATAATAATAATAAATACTTAATATTATATTTTAATTATATTAATAATGATTTAAATATGGTTATAATTGTGAATACCTGTCAGAGAATTGGTGACAAATACTTTATCTTAAAATCAATCATCAGTGGTTCGCAATTAGCCACAACTGTTGCCTCATTCACGGCTCATTTAATCTGCGTTTTTCAAAGATTAAAATGAATAAATAAAAATCACTTACTAAATCCACATCCATATTCAAATATATAATAATAATAATAATAGTAATAATAATAATAATAATAATAATAATAATAATAATAATAATAATAATAATAATAATAATAATAATAATAATAATAATAATAATAATAATAATAATAATAATAATAATAATAATAATAATAATAGTAATAATAATAATAATAATAATAATAATAATAGTAATAATAATAATAATAATAATAATAATAATAATAATAATAATAATAATAATAATAATAATAATAATAATAATAACCGCTATTCATAATCATCGATCATCAAACCACAAGCAGGCGATAAAAAGGACACCGACGAATCTCCCTCTCAAAGTCCAGTACCCACAGCTGCGATGGACGGCAGCAATCCACCCAGTCCATCGAAACCCGAGTCCAATACACCGGCTGACCTCTCGGACGGATGTGACGTAAGCATGGACGAGATATGCTCTTCCCCCAAGAGTTACGTAAGCGTTGACCTTGAAAACATGGACGACTTGCCGGAAGTTGACAGCCTGGAGGCCACGAACGTTTCTAGCCTCAGGTGCTCATTGAATATTAATTACTTACCTAATTAATTATGCATTCGTGTGTTTTTTGTTTACAATGGAGCCATTTGGTTATTTGCTTTCATATTCATTGAGCTCTAGCTTAAGTCGTTAATAAATTATGTTAATTTGACCGGTAGATATAAGTCGTCTGAATGCATAAATTGAGCAATATCGAGAAACCTAGTATCACTACTATCATTGCCTTTATCAACGTTATCATTATCATCACCACCACCATCATCATCATTATCATCATCATTATCATCATCACCGTAAATTAAGACTGATAACCTTTTAAAAACATTTGCAATCCGAGATCAATATATTTATCTCTAAAGAGTACACGATATTTTAGAATATTTTCTGGTTCTTGATTAATAAAAAAATTAAAAAAAATAAATTAAAAAAGAAATTAAATTAAAAAATATTAAAAAATATTGTTGAAATAAATGTAATTAATTAATCGATTGCTAATTAGGATTCGAGAGGTCATCAAGTTGATAGAGCAGTCGTCCATTACCTCTTCTAGTACGATCATTGGAAACCTCAAATATGCAGTTCAAGTGCTCGACTTTGTCTACGAAACCGAAACCAAGTCGGTTTCCCGGATTGTGATGATGATGACTACGACGATGATTATGCGTAATAGTTGGTGAATATATGTGTATTAATATATGTATTACCGGTAATTCTATATTTTATTATTTATTTAAAATCAATTCCTAGAAAATCCAACTTAATAGTCTTACTCTCTTCTTTGTCTTTGAGGTCAAAATCTCAATTTACACAATTCTTTCATTATCCATCCATCCGCCCGTCCATCTATCCATCCATCCATCCATCCTCACCTCCTTAACTCCAGAAGACTTTGCGGAGAGGAAGACGAGAACGACTTGAGCGAGGTCAACGAGTCCGCAGTGCCCAACGAGGTCAAGGATTGGTTGGCACAGACGTTCACCAGATCGATGAGTAACATTAAGAAGTTCCAGGACAAACCCAAGTTCAGGAGCGTCGCCCATGCCATCAGGGCCGGCATCATGGTGGACAGGTGACCTGATGATGATGATAGTGATGATGATGACGACGACGATGACGATGATGATGATGACGACCACGACGAATCCAAGAAATTTATATTTAAATAATCGATAGCATTTAAATAATCAAGTTTAAATAAATAAATGAATTAATTAATCAAATAAATTAAACTATGAGTCTCAATTTGGCCCGCGCGGTTCCTTTATGTAGCGCAGACCCGAGGGCAAACTGCCAACTTCCTAATTAGGTTACACTTTAAAATGTCAAGAAAAACGTCATTAATTAGGGTCGGCAGACGACACGCACTCGTCCCGGTGCGACGGTTGCCATGGCAACCACTTTGTTGCCATGGCAACCCAGGGTCGGTTAATTATGCAATTTGTTGTTGTTTTTATTTCGGAAAAGAATATACAGGAGAATGTCGAGCACCCTGGGGATTCACGTGCCCTCGAATGTCCTTGACATGCTCAAGGTCAGCTGTCCGAGACGATTCAAATTAGTTGATTAATTAAATTTAATTAAAATAAATTAAATTGAATTTAAATAATAATTGATTGTGTAATGCAAGCTTGACCTTAACGTAGGACTTGGACGAGTGGCAGTTCAACGTCTTCGAGGTCAACGAAGCCTCTGAAGGTCATTCGCTACGCTTCGTCGCCTACGAGGTCATGCAGAAATACAACCTCCTTAGAAAGTTCAAGGTAGTTAGCTTAATTAGCATTATGCCTAATTAGCTCAAGATATTAATAATAATATCATAATAAGTCAATAAAGAATTCGTATTGAAATGATTTCAATGGCTAGTCTTTACCTAAAAAATAGATCGACTAATCGCAAAAGAGTAGGCGGAGCCAACGATTTTTTCATTTTTAAAATCGACCTATCACAGATAAGTTCACAGACTCTGGACAACCTTCTCAACCAATTAGAGGCGGGGTACAGCAAGTACGGCAACCCCTACCACAACTTGATCCACGCCGCCGACGTGACTCAAACTACTCACCACTTCCTGACAAACTGCGGACTCCAAGTACTGATCAATATTCATGAGCACAAGTTGTTGTTGTTATTCTTGAGAATATCTTATGAATATTCATGAACTCGCTAACGTATTCACGACACGGTTGCATCATTAATGAATTACTTATTCATTTAAATTCGTCTGCTTTTTATTATAATTAGATTATACTCGATGATATAGTCGTATATTTCATTTAAATCCAAATTAATTTTATGGAGAATCTATGTTTATAGTTAAAGAACAGAAATTATATTGATTGATTGATTGATTAATTGATTGGCGATTGAAGAAATGAACGAATGAACTGTTAAAGTGAAAATTCGTAAAAAGTCGATTATTGGTTCCTCATAGCAGTTGTGGTTGACGGATATCGAAGTATTCGCGATAATCTTTGCCTCCATCATACACGATTTTGAGCACACTGGGACCACCAACGCATTCCACATAAATTCCAGGTGAGTAAAAATCACTAACTCACTCACTCAGCCATCCACCCACCCATCCTCTCACCCATCCACTCAACCATCCATCCACTCACCCATGCACTCACTCACCCAACTATCCACCCACTCATTTGTTATTCCAGTTCAGACTTGGCACTGGTCTACAACGACAAATCCGTATTGGAAAACCACCACTCCAGTTCCGTTTTCAGACTCTTAAAAGACGAGGAGAACAACATCCTCAGTTCATTCAAGCGAGACGAATACAAGTGGGCCGGCTGATGATTGAACGAACGAACGGATGAATGGATGGATGGGTGGAAGGGCCGACGGACGGGCTGACGGACGGACGGATGGATGGGTGGATGGCTGGGTGGGTGTATGGGTGGGTGGATGGATGGAAGGATTACTGCGCAGCGAATGATGTAATTAAATGCACGCTTCATTGCCTCAGCACCAGGAAACGAAAACAACCGACCGAAGGAATATCGTTTATTTATAAACGTCCTAATTAAATAAATCTCATTTGACTAATTAAGATTCTTAATAATTAATTGAAAGATCCATTTTTAAGTCCTTAATAAATACAAATAAATGTTTTTATTATTAAATAATTATATTTAATAATAATAGTAATTTATGACAATTAATTGCTAACAGAGAATTCAGAGTCCTGGTCATCGAAATGGTGCTGGCAACTGATATGTCCTCTCATTTCCATCAGATTAAAACCATGAAAAGTCTCCTTTCCATGCCAGAGAAGTTGGTCGTGCACTCATCCAATCGTCTGTCCATCCATCCATCCATCCATCCATCCATCCATCCGTCCGTCCATCCATCCATCCATCCGTCCATCCGTCCATCCGTCCATCCGTCCGTCCGTCCGTCCGTCCACCCGTCCATCCATCCATCCATCCATCCATCCATCCATCCATCCATCCATCCATCCATCCATCCATCCATCCATCCATCCATCCATCCATCCATCCATCCATCCATTCATCCATCCATCCATACAATATCTATCATCTTCCTATCATGCCACTTTGTTAATCTAAACATCCGATTTGTATTGATCGTCTCGAGTGATTGATTGACTGTCTGTTTGATCGATTTATTGATTGACATTCCGTCAACCCGATTCAATCCTCAGCATCGATAAATGCAAGGCACTGTCCCTCATGGTCCACTGTGCCGATATCAGCCACCCGGGCAAGCCGTGGTCACTGCACGTCAAGTGGACCGATCTTTTAATGAGTGAATATTTTAAGCAGGTAATCAGCTCATTGGTCATTCCAGTCATTCGTTAAAACTAGCATAATTTATTCGACCCGAAGGATTGGCCAATAGGAACGAATGAAAGTCGGATATTGTAATTTATCTGTTGGTCATGCATATGTAATAGCGGCGACAGAAGCGCCATTAAATCAGAGTCTAAAAATAACCGACCAATCACGTCAGGGGGACAGAGAGGCGGAGCTGGGAATCAACATCAGTCCTCTGTGTGATCGGCACAACACCCTTATTGCGGAATCGCAGATAGGTATCATCAGATGGATGAAGTCATCATCATCACCATCATCATCATCATCACCATCATCACCATCATCACCATCATCATCATCATCATCACCAGTACCATCGTCGTCAACCATCATCATCATCACAGTCGCCATCGTCATCATCGCAATCATTGGAATCATCATCATCATCACAGAGATCATGGTCATCATCATCATCATCATCATCACAGAGATCATGGTCATCATCATCATCATCATCATCACCGCCGAGTGACCACCCACCCAGGGTTCATAGACTTCATAGTGGATCCAAGCTTTCAAGTCATGAGTGACGCAGTGGACAAGATTCTGTCACAACTGACCACCAACGAAGACGAAGACGCAGCGACATCTGTCGATAAAGATGAAACTAGCAGTAAGTTCACAAAAACATGGCTGTTTCTCTATC